>CALYLW010001130.1:0-188423 GCA_944989445.1 Ampullaceana balthica
TATATATATATATATATATATATATATATATATATTATATATATTATATATATATGTATATATATATACATGATAATCTTTTATTTAAATTTAGAGATGTTTTAAAATTTAGGACAGTTTTGGCGCTCACGCATTAATTTTTGTTAACGCAATTTCCCTTGGAATAACTGCGTTTATAGATTCGAAATGTCTGTCAAGCTTGAAAATGCAACTCCTCCTGAACCATACCAGATAGAGTGTTCGGGTCATTTGCATATTTTCTAAGGAGGTCTCTCAAGGATGCGCAATGGCCCGAAAAATACCAAAAAGTTTTAATAGATTTCCTGGGAGATTAAAAAAAAATATATCAGTATATTGTAAATTTCTCGCCAACAATAACATCTATTGTGTTGAAACAAACGTCAAACAATAGCTAATAATATTTCGAACAATGTTGGCTAAGGAATTATCAGTCTTAGTTCGACTCCAGTAATTTTAGAAGCAATTTTTTAAAGCAATTTTCTTGTTTAGATTCAAAATTATTTGATTTGAAATTACCTTTATTGCGTTTTCCCGCTTATGTTAGATTGTTGCGTGGTGCGCATTATATTGACACAATCTTTGTGTGATGTAGCATAAGGGGAAATGATTTCATATTGTGTTTCAGAATTACTTATTTGATTCGACTTTTATTGTAATTAAGAATTATTTACCTTGATAAAAAATCGTAAATTCCTTTTTGGAAATTGCGTTTAAATACGCATTCGTATTTATATTCCTCGTTTCTAATTAAATACCTCTAAGGAAACGAAATATTTTTTTAAATCTAGCTACCGGGTGGTTAGATGGATCTAAGTTAGATGATTAGATGTTTAGTTAGATGATTTCATATATAAACTGCTATAAGAAATGTAATTCTTAATACCCACTTATTTGTCGCCAGGGGCCAAACATATTGTGTTTCCTTATATGAGTTATGTAATAATAATATTTTGAACATAGGCCTAGGGGCAAATGGTTGGGTAATGACCAAAATTAGTCAATAAAAACGTGATGGTCAATATTAAAATAACATAATTTATTGAACTCCTAATTTTTTTAAAGAAATGTTTAAGATGTTATTCTCTATTTCATTTTACAAGTTTTAGACCAAGATGGACACCATACAATAACTTTAAACACTAACATTTGGTTAGTTTTAGACCAAGATGGACACCATACAATAACTTTAAACACTAACATTTGGTTAGTTTTAGACCAAGATGGACACCATACAATAACTTTAAACACTAACATTTGGTTAGTTTTAGACCAAGATGGACACCATACAATAACTTTAAACACTAACATTTGGTTAGTTTTAGACCAAGATGGACACCATACAATAACTTTAAACTCTAACATTTGGTTAGTTTTAGACCAAGATGGACACCATACAATAACTTTAAACACTAACATTTGGTTAGTTTTAGACCAAGATGGACACCATACAATAACTTTAAACTCTAACATTTGGTTAGTTTTAGATCAAGATGGACACCATACAATAACTTTAAACACTAACATTTGGTTAGTTTTAGACCAAGATGGACACCATACAATAACTTTAAACACTAACATTTGGTTACACATAAATTAAACTCAAATCAAAGTTCGTAATCATTGCTTTTGGGATGAAACCTGTATTTAAATGTCAATTGATTTTAAAGTAATGATTCTACATGTGGAAGAAAATCAGAAGCCCCGAGCCTAAAGCTCTTTATGGGTCTTCCCGGAAGACACTCTCAGCGATCTGGCCCCCAAGGGGACGTAACAGCTGAGGAACCCCCCCCCCTCCCTGGAAGCGGTTGCTTCCGAAGCGGCCACCTGGGCATCCAGGACATAGAGTCGAAAATGTATCCCAATAAATTGGCCTCGCAAGGAGGGATGGAATTCCCTATTACGACCCAATACCACTTTGGCGCCACCCCCGCAAAGCGATCGAATTATTTACTTTATTCTGGAATGTTCTGGAGAATTTATAAAAAGTGTATTTAAATTCTAAAACTCTTTTAAAAGAGGTTTTCATTTAACATATTTTACAAAATTGTACCTATTACTTATCAGAATATAAATTCAAAAGTAGTAATATTAATTGTACCACTTTATTTTGGGTTTATATAATTATTCTAGTAAATCCTACAGTTTATATTTTCAAGATTTCCGTTAATATTAGTACAATTTTTAAAGTTTTATCCAAATATTGTAATATTACGGATGTAATTTAATTTTATTATTCACTTGATTCAGGGTTGATTTCAAATATTCTAGAAATTTGACTTTGTTTTGCGTTGAATCACCCTTATTTATTGGTGGGCATGGTTGTCGACCGGCAGCGCACTCGGCATTCGTACCGAGACCTAAGAGAGTCACAGGCTCGAGCCTCACTGATGGCTATTTACCCCTAGACCACCAGCCCTGAATGGGCACCCATCAGTTGGTAAAAAAACAAGCAGTTGCGCTTTTGCTAGCAACACAATCCCCCTCTATGAAAATAGGACTTTACTTTCTGAATTATATTTTGTTTAGAAAACCTCACAAATAGAGTGGGTCCCCTTCAAGAAACGTCTTAAAATTAAATTGAATAAGGGTTAATAGAAGAGAATATATTTGTAAGCTTTAGATAGAGATCCCATGACGCAAGGGGATCGCACTGGGTAGGGTACACAATGGGATCAATAAAACAGGCCAGGTAGAAGCTAGTTTATCTAATATGCAACATAAGAAAATCAATTGATTTAAAAATAAAACTTAGACAAAGCATTTAGATGCAATGTCGCTGATGAAATCCAAAGTACCCGTTGAGGGTCGGGTAAATCCGAAGCAACCGTTGCGTCCCCCTCAGTTTACTAGCAACGCCATTGAGCTGTGCCGGTTTTGGGCCAGGAGCGCCAGTACGATTTAGCAAAAGGAAGCACAAAGAACGCAGTGGACGCCAGCTCTGAGGAAACCTTCCAGTGGGGGTTACACCCTAGGTAGGTCATTAATGATCCCCCGCTTAGCGGCGGTCAATGCCATTGAGACGTGTATGCTTTGCCGCGGTGGACCAAAGTTGTTGCGGGTCGTAGTAGAGACATTACACCCCTCCTCGTGAGGTTAATCGACATTCTGTCCATGATGCCCAGGTGGCCGCTTCAGAAGCGACTGCTCCGGGGGGGGCAGCTCTTACGTCCGCTTGGGGGGCAGATAGCTAGGGGGAGGTATTTCAGGAAGACCCATGAAAAGCACCAGGATCGGGGCTTCTGATTTTCTTCTACATGTAGGTCATCATTAACAATAAAACTTATGAATATTTAAGATTTTCTTATGTTTGATATGTCCTGCATATAATTCCAACATCAAATGTAAATATTTTATTTTCAGAATCTTAGTGCTATTACATATAAGGGCCATGGGACAAGGACCGACAAAGCTCTGGACCTCATCACCAACGATGGAATGTTTACTCCTGCCGCTGGTGCCCGCAATGATTCTTTAAAAATTGTTATCGTACTCACTGACGGCAAATCTGTCAACCAGACCAAGAGTAAGTTATTTAAAATGTTAATAAAAACGCTTCGAGTCACTATGTTGTAGCAATTCATTTTTAAAAAAATACACACTTGATAATAATTATATTCATATATCTAATATGTTGCAGATATCTTATTATTCAGAATTCCTCGCTCTTAACATTACAATGCATTATTGTTATTTTAGAAAAAAAAACATTTTACTTACATTAGTGTACTTAGAGCTTAATTTAATTATTAAAGTTATGTAGCTATTCAAATATTAAATGTGTGCTTAAATTTAAAAATCAAAGCATTTCATAATATGTTTTCATTAGCTCAATTTAAATTTAAAATATTACTCTGCGTAACTTTGAGAGCATATTTAATTCCCATGTATACACAAACAAACAAATTAGTCATGAAGCCCATAAACAGAGATTTAAGAAAACGAAACAGACTAAAATTTAAACCTTTTAAAAGAATAAAAGGTGTGGGGGGGGGTAGACAAACTATTTTTATCTATCAGTAAATTACATTTTTATTTAAAAATTTGATGATGACTATAATATGTTCTGTTAGTTGTTGTTTTTTTATCCTACACTGCAGATAACATGATCAAAAAATATTTTTTCCGTGATGCAATTGTATGTTCATGATTTAATTCCCAACTTTCTGAAAGGTGTGTTCCCAGAAAGGGCAATAGTTTTAAGATTAACTCTGGAATTAAAATAAACTTCCTGTATTTAAAAGTGCAAATTTTCCATCAACAAAGTGTGCGCACTTTAATTTTTTTTATGTAAAGCTTTTTTTCTTAAACTATTTTTCTACCAAATATTTTCATTCTATTTTTTTGAAGATAGCATATTTTTTACTTTTAATATTTTGTTTTCAGCCCAAGAAGCTGCCACCCGTCTCAAGTCTCAAGGGTATACCATCTACGCTGGAGGTATTGGGGCTGCTGTAAACTCGGAGCTTTTGGCTATTGCAAGTGATTCTAGTAATGTCTTCAAACCTGACAGTGATGATGCTCTGGGACAAATTATAACATCCGTGACCCAAAAAACATGTCCATAGATGGTATAAAACAAAGAAAAGAAACAAATTGTTTGATTTTATGGTTGCTAGATACGTAATGGTTAAATATAATTCTGTGCTCATGTTAATATCCGACTGCATGATTATTATAATGTCCACAAATTTTCAGCATCTAATCATTTCATTCTAATTTTTTTCTCACTATTACAGGTGACACAGGGGCGGACAAATAACAGTTTACAAGATAAGACTTTGCAATGAAATTCTAATTATATATTTATTTTTTAAATAATTCTCTGAAATTTCCGATCTTCTTCTTAAAATGAGAAGAGCAATTAAATGAAACAAGTCTTCTACTTGGATATACAATTTTTGAATAAATTGATTCAATGAAAACAACGTATCATTGTTTTGTGTCTGTTTTCTATTTAAAGAAACATTTATGACTGTTACAATCTTTTTTGGGGAAAAAGTATTTGAAGTAATACTTATTATCTGTTATGTAATGAATGTTATCTGTTATGTAAAAGTTATCTGAAGTCATTGTGTTTTATGATTTAATATCTCGACTCTTGCCTTGTGGCTTGTGTTATTTGTCTGCCTGTATCCAATGTTGAAATATTTTGTTTTATAATTTTTCGTCCTGTACGACTCGCCCCAGAACAGTTCGAACCTGCCGATTCGGCCACATGACGTTTCGAACCCGGTCGATTCGACACCGGACTGTTCGAACACGAACTATTCGATCTCGGACAGTTCGACAAGAGGTTTAGTCCCCATTTCGTTTCGATCCCAGATGGTACAACCCTTTTATACCTACATCTTAAATTACTTTTCTTATATTGTTATTATCTTACTTATTTATTATTTTAAAATTTTAATTTGGGTACACAAACATTATAGTCTAATATTATTTTCTATAAAAAATGGGACAAAAAAGTTGTGAAAGAGTTATTTTTAACGATAAATCCATGATACGATGATAGAAAAAACTATATACACTGAGAACAAGTCAACATTAAATGCGAATTTATGATATTGTTAAATGTATTCCATGGTAGATTTCATGTTTACGTTATCACATGAATAATTTCTGAGGAACTAATTTTGAGCAACTATGGTTCTTCGTTTATAAGCCCCCTAAAAGCGTCGATAGAAAGTCCTTCCAAACTTATTCCACCTTACAACCATCACTATGTTAATAGCGTAGAGTGGAGTCTGTATACATGTTAAAAGTATCATGATGTTTTGATCCCGGATGATTCGACGCCATATGGTTGGACCCTGCCGATTCGACAACAGGACGTGTCGCTCCTATGACGTTTCGAGCCCCGGACGTTTCGACCCTTTCATTTCTACATTGTAAAATGTATTATTTCTAATCTTTTATCATTTAATAATTATAATAAAAAATATATATTTTAACTATAGAAGCATAATTGAGTTACGTTTAATCCATGATTGGACGATAGCAAAAAGTATATACACTGACAATCAGTCAACATTCAATGCGATAGCATGATGGTGATATATGCAGTATTCCATTGTAGATTCCATTTTTTCGTTATCACATACGTACTTTCTGAGTAACTTATGTTGAGCACATATTTTTGACAATATTCTCTCCTCCGCCGATCCGATGTAAATAAAAATGCCATATGGTCAGATAGTCCTTTATAAAGGTACATATATTCTCTATGCCCCCACTCCCATTATTTACCTTTTCTATAACTTTCGCCAGCACGCGTTGTCCTGTTGGCATCACCTAGTCTAGTCCTCGCAACATGTGCGAGCCAACGTCCATTCCCTGGTCTTGCTATATCTCTCCTGATAACTTAAACCTCAAGCCAAGTAACCACAGTCTTCCGTATCGCAACGTGCTATTAATAGACTATCTCTGGCTTTATATTTTGTTTTCAGTATTAATACTACATTTTTTACATTTCGTCAGTGGTCGAACCATCCATGGTCGGAAATGTCCTGGAGTCGAAACGTCTTATGGTCAAACAGTCCGAGTCGGAATCGCCCGAATTGCCCAGGCTTGAAACGTCGTGGATCGAAAAATCCTATGGTTGAATCGTCCAGTTCAAACAGTCTCTGATCGGATATCCAACAACCAATAACATTTGAGAAATGAAGACATGCATGTCTGCTTTGGCTTTAAATAAAGCACTAGTAGTTAGTGAAAAAAAAACATGGCAAGCTGTAATGATTTTCTCTTTGCTTTTTATCAAGTTTCTAATGTGATGTAGTGACATTAGTATGTGGAGTGATCGCTAAAAATGATAACGTATTTAACTAAAAGGTAGTATTCTTTTTCATTTTCATCCATCACAGATTTCACAGTTCTTGAAAGTTCTTTCTTCTAACTTGGTAATTCGTAGATATGTTTGCAAGTTTATGGATCACATAAAGCTGTATTTTAAGATCATTTTATGGAAAAAAGGTACACATTCGATTCTTGGCGACTATTTCTTTTTTTTTAAATAATAGAAAGTGATTTAAGTCGTCCGTAACAGTTTGTTTAATCTCTGTTATAAAGAAAAGACAACACCAAACGTTGCTTATTATTTTAAATTACTTTATATACTGCAATCACATAAGTTGCTCTATTATGCATTAACAAAAAGTATTAAAATTTTATGAACGTTCACTACAAATATGTCAAAAGGTATGTTTACTTTTAAAATGAATTGTATCAACATTAAATGGCTCCTTTATATCTTTGGTAGGGAAGTACATTTACTACTACTTTTGTTTATGCTTTTTTTGTCAAATTATAATTCATTCTGTTTTCGCTTTGCTATTTACAACAATATATAATATATATATTTTACAAATTTTTGAATTAGGTATTAATATAATTAAATGCATGCATTTATAAAGATATGTATTACTATTTTAAGTGAATTGCTGTGACCCCATCTGCTTGCTGGACAAGTGCACTATAAAACTTCTAAAATTATTATTATCATTAAAATTATTTTATATTAAATAACAGAATAATAGATACGAACCGCGGCGCAGCATACGCTGCAGACTTGCTAATAGATAGTGCAGAAAAAGGGAGGAAGAACGGACCCAAACTACATCACCAAGAAATCAGAAAATGCGAGTTAACATCTAGGGGGAACCGTCGACGCATTGTTGGTCTCGAAACATGGGCACTTCGGTTAGCTATTAGCCCCTACCCCCTCTACCATCCTTTACAACCCTAGCTAGCCAGCCATAAACTGTCATTTGCCGACCATTGCGAGGGTCATTATTCAAGCTTATTTGCACTCGTCTTGTGCTTGTTCTGGTAAATTATTTAAAGAGATTCTTCTGTGGATCCGTTCGTTCATAGGAGTGTTTTGGAAAAGCGGTTGTACAGGTTTATCAGGATAGTGGCAGGGTGACGTCGAATCGGTGTTAAGGTGGCTGTGAAATTTGTGTGGACAAGGACATACCGACGTTGTAAATGAATGGCAGCAGAACGTCATCACGTGTGAGAGACAAGTGAACTTCGTAATGGCCATGATCGAAAGGACCGCTAAAGAGCCGGTATATAGACAAATGTTGACCTGCATTGTAAACTCGAGGAGAGCCATGAAGACGTTCTCGGAAGTAAATGATGATCCTGGCTGGAAGTATTTAGGACATCGTGATAATTTCTGCCTCGCCACCATATACTCCTGAAGTATTCCTGTACTGGGCGTATTGTTGAGTAGAGTGTATGACTACTATCCCGTAACTGAGAACAAAGGAGATCACGACGCTGAAGTTATCCCAATGTTGAGAAACAAAGTTTACAACCATGTTGTGAAGTCATGTTCGCAAAGTAAGGGGGAAAAGAACAGGCACAAAGAAAAACATTAAAAAAAAATAAAAAATAATGTCTTAGCTGGGGCTTGAACCCAGAACCTCCCGCGTGTTAGGCGGATGTAATAACCACTGCAATACGAAATGCTGTCTGTATAGCACAATGAAAGTGAACTCAAGAAGCATTGTTGGTCTCGATGCCCTCCCCCTTTTTTTCCTACACCTTTGCTTGCCAACCTCAAACTGATTGGTCGACCCTAGCAAAGGACAATTGTCATGCTTATTTGCACACACTCACTCTTGATTTGGTAAATTACATATATAGTTATATACATTTACAAAGCACTTTTTTAATAAAGGACCAACTGTGAAAAACGCAGTTTATTGCTAAGAAATATTTTCAGACTGCGTGAAAATTTTACAAAGAAAATTATTATTTACTCTATAATTAAAGCACCGTCAGAAAATAAACCAGATTATTGATGCGCCAGACAAGTGTCTTCTTGAGCCCCGATCTTTATAATAAAGCTGTTGACTCTCTTTCAGATAGATTTAGAACGAATAGAAATACAGTGGTACCTCGAGATATGAATGGTTCACAGATACGAAAAATCCAAGATATGAACGGCTGCTCGAAGAATGATTTGTTCTAAGATACGAAAAAATATGGGATACGAAAGTCGTGGATATGAGAACATTGGGCATCCCCTGACTGCATTCAAAGCGCCACCAACAGTTCTTGCGCAGTTCAATGACATGTGACTGACTCATTTCAGAAATATTGTAAATTGCAGTCAAAAACAAGCTTCCTTATAGTAAGCGAGAAAAAAAAATTATTTTTTTTTAAACAGAAGATAAGAAGATGTTAGTGGAAGTGAGGCAAAGAAAATGAAAGGTTAAACATAAAATTTGGTCATTGAAATGCCAAATAAAAACTGTACATAAGTTTAAGTGTTTTGTTATCTTTGTTAATTGTACAGTTAAACTAAATGTAAGTGTTTATTTAGCATTAATTCATGCAAAGGTTTAAAATAAGTTATTATTTTCATAAAGTCAAGAGTTTCGCACGTAATGGCGGAACGGATTAACTTAGTATTTTGAGAAACCACTGTATTATAGAGGGAGGACTTTTTCGTGAATAGATACGTTAATTTCAATATATATATGAAGATGATAAATTTGTCCAATTAATGAAAGCACAAAGCATTACCTAATTTTTAAATGTTTCATGTTAAACATTTGGTTCCAAGGCAATCATAAACATCTGAATGTTTAGTGATAGATGGGTTGAAATATTCTATATAGTTCAATTGAGGAACAGCAAGGAGAGATAGTCTTAAAAGTATTTAATTTAAAAAAAATAGTCACAAAGTAAAACATACAATAGTGAGGTATACATTTTTTTAACAAGAAGACATCAACATCACAAATAATTGATTGCTAGGAGGACAAGAGAAACAATTTCTAAATTATAAAAAATAAAGAAACAATATACACACAGATCATGTAGGGGGACCGCACAAAAATTTTTGGAACACATAATCTCACTCTTTACATTTATACACACCAATACTTAACATTAGACATGCGACAGTAATATATTTTAAGTCACAAACACAAGCACCGTTATTGAAAATATTGGAGAAAAACGCCTGAAGGGTAATTTAAAAAAAAACAAAACATCAGCACATTCATAAGTGATTTTTTTGTAATTTGTAAAACTTTGATTTTTACGTCCCCTTAGGGTATGCTCTATTTTCACTTTGCATCAAATTTTCACAAATGACAAAGGGGAAGTAAAACTCAAAGTTTTACAAATTACGTACCAACCTAGACAAGCTCAGAGTGTATTTAAGCACAAATAAAGCAACAAACATTTTGTGTCTGGGGATTAAGAATCACTAAGGTAAACTGCAATTTCACGTGAATGTAACCAGTTAACTCGTGGAGTTATATTATAAACGCTGGTCACGAGTTCACGGTGAAAACTAAGCTTGTTTTTTTACGCAGAGGTCGAGATATGACAGCCCTGGGGACTAAAAACACGTCGTACTTATAACTTGTACAACGGAGAGTAGTCTTTGCTTGTGTAGACTAGCCTAAGAGAGTCCGCATTGAAAACCATGATGTGGAAATAAATATATGCAGCTAATGTACTGCTAGTGTATACTATATTATGAAAGTCAGCCTTGAAGACCATTATGCAAAGATAAATATAAAGCTATTGTACTGCCAGTTTAGACTGGACGAAGAGAGTCAAATTTGTGTAGTATTGTGGGAGATATCAGTTAATAAAAATATATGTGTGTGTGAATAAAGTACTTGTTATGATACACTGGATTCATACTTGTCACTGAACGGCAGAGAGAAAGACTGGGCAGACTCGTTTCAATGCAACCGCATACAGAGACGTAAAAATTAGCACATTCCGTTGACGGGTTTAAAGATCCAAGAAAAAAATCCAAATTTTACATTAAATAGAAATGGAAACGGAAATATACAATTAAACAAATGCAAACATGATATGTAGAAAAATAACACAGACAACAATAAAAGACTCAAGAAATCAAGAGACAAACAGATTTACTAAGACACCTTTTTTATAACAGACTAGATGACCCGCGGCGTAGCATACGCCGCTAATGATTTAGTAACGGGTGAAGACTTCCTAAACAACACAGATGTCAAAATGGGGTGGGTTTTGGCAAACGCCTGTGAGTGAATGAAAAGAAGGAACTCTGGAGAGACCCGCGGCGTATCACCCGTAAAAAATGACGGAAGTGTTCAGCTGAAATCTATTTATTTTGAAAAAATGCACTTTTTTAGGGCGCCTACGGCGCCCACCTTTTTCGAAATCCCAACTAACTTGTCCTTGTTTGATCAATACGAAATATTAAACTTTCTGAAATGTACACAAAGTATTTTATAACTTTTTACATTGTTACCTTTTTACAAATTAAGATATCAGCAAAAACAATGACGTCATATAATTTTTTTTACAGCGCATATTTAATTTTCACACCTTTTGATGCATTGGTGGAGTAATTAGGTGCGCTGCTTTCTAAAATTAGTATCTGTTGAACATACTTGCTGGTTGTCTCGCAGGGTCCGACCACGAAGATAATCTAATATTTAAAGCTCAAACATTTGTATGTTTGTATGTTTGTATGTTTCACTTTTCGACTTTCTGTTAGACAATCACGGAAAAACCAAATGACGGACGGGGACCAAATTTGGCAGGACGGTTCCTTTTACCCTGAAGGTGGTTTTAAGTTAGTTTTTGTAATTGTCCCTTTTGCCCGAATGCCGTAAATTAAATAATCAGAAAATGCAGAGACAAAGAATAAAAATATTTAACCTCATTTCTGTATTGAACAAATTTACGCGGACGTTCAAATGCCGTTCAAAGCGAGTTACTTTTGGTGACGTTTTTTTCCCCCATGCAATACTTTATTTTCAGCCGTGCGCATTCGAAAAAATATTATAATGTCTAATTACGGTGCGCACATTTTCGTGTACGCTTCATAATTTGAGCTGTGTAGTACAAAGAATTGTCATTTTCTTTACTGTTACTTTCTATATATTAGATAGACACTTAAATATATTTAATTACAACTGCCACACGATGCATTAGATTTAATTGTTTACACGTTTAAATTAAATGCAAATTTGTTTTAATTATTTTCTGTTCCATAACTCGACATTTAATAAAAACCTATTTATGTAACAATTGTGTCAGTATTTTTTTCAAGGCTTCATTTTTAGCGGTGCGCGTTTCTAAAATCTTTTATCGCCTGATTACTGTGCGCACATTTTCGTGTACGCATCTTAAATTTAGCTGTGTCCTATTAATATAACATTTATATTTTGTTTGTCTTTTACATAAGCTATTGTTTTTTACATAACCTATACACTTATACTATTTAAACTTAGGCTACCGGACCTATTAACATAAGTAGATTACACTAAATAAAGTGATCCTGAAAACGTTTAATTATTTTGTATTGCGAATTGAATATGTTATGTTCATTCCTTTGATGATGGATTAACAAATTACTGGAGAATATTCGAAACTGACAAGAATAACACCATTAGTTAAATCATTAAACCTTGAAACACCAGAGGATAGAAGAACCAAAAGCAAAGTAGTAATCATACATAAAGCAATTAATTCTAATTTAGAAATACAACACAAAGATAACTTAATACAACCCTCAGATAGACATAAGGATAAAAACACCTTTCTTATTCCGTATGGAAGAACAAACACTTACAAGTTTTCCTTCTTCCCGTCCGGAATTCGGGCGTGGAATGGGTTGCCTGAAGAATCCAGGAAAACCAACACTTTATCAACATTTAAATCTCTAATAAAAATGCAGGACTAAACACAAACCATGTTCGTTCGTCCGTCGATACGACGAGGACCACTCTAGTCATCCGAGGGTTTTCTGTGCGTGCGCAGATGGCTGATTAGGCCGATCCTTGCACGAAAGGTTCGGGAACAGAAGGGACAGGGGGCGAGTGCGACATCTCCTGGAGGGTTGACAGCATGGGCCTTTCGGGCTTGCCTCTTCTTTTCTGCGGCGGTAATCCGGTTTGCCTCACATGACCTGGCACCTTCGTGGATGGAAGAGCGCCAGGTGGATCGGTCCATTGCAGCTCGTTCCCACGTGTCTGGATTTATGGCAAACGCTTTCATTGAGGCTTTCAGTGTGTCTTTGAAGCGTTTCTTTTGCCCACCGTGGGACCGCTGGCCATACTGGAGCTCACCATAAAAGATTCTCTTTGGCAGTCTCTCGTCTGGCATTCGGACAACGTGCCCTGCCCAGCGAAGCTGGGACTGCATCAGGAGGATGAAGATGCTGGGGAGACCTGCCTTGGTCAGTACCACTGTGTCTGGAATTTTGTTCTGCCACTTTATGCCGAGAATCTTCCTGAGGCTTGTTATATGAAAGTGGTTCAGCTTTCTTGCATGGCGCTGATAAACAGTCCAAGTTTCACAAGCATAAAGCAGTGTGGGGAGCACCACTGCCCTGTACACTTTCAGCTTGGTCTGGATGGTAATGCCTCTTCTGTTCCAGACATTTCCGGTTGTTCAAAATGGCGGAACCTAAATTTCTCTGCTGTCATTAAAAGACAAAAATAATCAAGCGCTGGAGAAATATACAACATACAAATGTAAATTGAGGAAAATTAAAGATATGAAGGAACTGATCTTCAAATTGAATTCCCTCTATGCTCTTCTGGTTGTATTTTACTTGGAATTGTCATTTTGTGGCTGTTAATACTATTAATATTAATCCGGAAGTTGTCTCACAGCTATCACCAGTGGCTCATAGAAACTGCAACGTGCGCAGTGGCCACACCCCGGGCAACGGCTTTGAATGGCTGGCTAAACCTGGTGAGGGTAGCCGACGGGTCTCAAACCCTCGGTGATCTAGATATGTCTATCTATGCACGTGAAGACTGGATTCGGTGGACAGAGCGGAGGAACTACTAGTTGGTCAACGGTCAGAAAGGCGAATCTCAGCAAAGCGTTGTGAAACACAAACCATAGATAAGCGTAGGACGCAATAATCTTCTGTATAGAAGGTGCGTCTGTAAACAGATAAGATAAGACGACAGTGGCAGAGATCTTTAGTAAAAATGTCAACAAAGCAGAGGCCTTTTTTAATGGATACAAACAAACAAACATAAAAATATCAACTGAGCTTTATATATTACATATGCGTTTAAATTATTTTATTTCAATTATTTTCACGATGCATTGTATTAATATTTTACATGCAATGAATAAATTGGGATTTTTAAAAATTTAATTCATAACTCGACATTTAATTAAAAACCATAGATGTAGCGAGTTTATTTTATGTTGAAAGTGATGGCCTATGTCAGTGGTTCCTAACCTTTTGGGGTCCATGCACCCCTTCAGATGCCCCAAAAAGTTCATGCACCCCCTCATGAAACTTGCAGAAAATGCATAATAAACTATGTTTATTTTAGGAACACAACAGTTAGAGACAATAGGCAACAGGGGATTTAGTGAGAGATCTGCTGCTTCTTATGATCAAACAGCAATTTAAATCTGGGGACTGTTTTGGACAAATTAACTCTCATGTCATCCTCTGCATTCAACTTATTCCTTGCCTTGGTTTTAATCGTCAAAATTGTGGAGAATCCTGCTTCACATAAATAGGTAGTGGCAAATGGAAAGAGAGTCAGTACTGCCCTTAGTACTGGCTAGTTGTGGGTAGGAATCTAGCAGGGTGCACCAAATTTCAATCAAGGTATTGCAACTGAAGGCACTCCTCGGTACTTCTCTGGTTCTCAAATCAATCAGGTCATCTTTAGCAAGGTCACTGTCATCAATGTTTTCCAAGTCACAGAGAAAAGGATTGCGAATCCAAAGGTCTTTTCTATAAATTTCTTGACAGAAATACCCTTCAAAGGACCTTTAAAATTTTGAAAGGTGCTCTGAAATTTCCACTTTGATGTTGTCAGACAGTGATCCCTCAGTGCTTCCTTATGCAGCAGATATTACAACTTCATCCAAGAGTGGAAAGTTTGCCAAGTTGGACTTTTCTAGTCGTCGTTGGAATAGTGGCAGTTTGTTAAGGAAGGCTTTCAATCTCTCAGTACCATCCATTACAGTCACAGCAGGTCCATGAAGAGATGTGTTCAACTCATTCAAGATGGAGAAGATGTCAGCCAGCTATGCCAAGTAATGAATGAAATTTGCAGAAAGATGTAAACTTTCAAAAAGGTTGTATATGGGCACCCTTTGACGCGGCATGCATTTTCTTATGGTTTACATTTTCAGATTAATCGTTTTTCTTAATTTTTTTCCTTCTTTTTTTCCCCCTCTGAATCGTTCATGCACCCCCTGGAACTTGCTCATGCACCCCTTGGGGGTGCATGCACCACTGGTTAGGAACCCCTGGCCTATGTCAAATAAACTTACACTTTAAAACAGTTTACTTAAGCTTTATATACACTATACATTATAAACTTTCGATACCGACCGTATTAACAAAACTTGACTAAACTTAATGAAGTGATCCTGAAAACGCTTAATTAATATGAATTGAGAATTGAATATGTTTTTATGTTCATTTCTTTTGTATTCAGAATAGCATAGGCCATTTCTAAAATTGCCTTTTAATCATTTTTAAGATGCACTTATTAACAGACGGTTGAATCTTTTTTTTTCATTTTTTTTTATTTTTCAGATATAAAATCTGGTGTGTGTGTGTGCATTGAATATAATTTACAAAATATGATGCCTTATCCGAAACAGGGAACCAAAAAAAAATGATTCCTTTTTGAAATTATACACATGGCTTATAAACCGTAAATATAAATCGTAAAATATAGAGACATAAAAAATGTTAAATATTATTTCCCTGTGACACCAATTATGAATACGTCAAAAGGAGGAGTTATTTTGGTCCAGTACATTTACTTTATGACTTTATTTTATGCGGCCAGCTTTCTATATTGTCTAAATATGGTGTGCACATTTTTTTGATATCATTTTAATACGACCGGTTTTAAAAAAAAAGTATTTTAGAAAGTACATTTATAATTTTGTTTATTTGCGCTATGAGTCACTTAGCTTTTGCCTTTTCAAAGGGATATTTATTGCCACATGTTCTTTATCTCATAGACGTGGTTACAAATATTATATAACTTACAATTGTGATACGATGCAGTTTCGTAATTATATATTAAATTTTTGAGTGACGAGGGTGGTAGAGCTCTTTCGGAAAACCTGTAAGTTATGTTAATTTTGTACAAGTGGGAATGAAATTGCAAATTTAGTTATTATGGTCGGCAAGAATCATTATTTAATAAATCATATCTTTTAAGTAATAAGGTTATGTTAAAAGGCACTGCATTAAGTGAAAACAACTCACGCGGTAAAATGGCATATCTCTGTTTCTCATAAGTTTTTAACTAAATAGATGAATTTGAAATTTAGCTTGGCAAATAAAAATTGTAATAACCAGCAACTAATACTTGGATAGAGGGTCAGCACACTCCCGCTACAAAGTGCGGGTATTTTTCTAGTTATATATATAAATAGATTATATGTTACTGGTATTAATCCTATATAGAATATTATTGCGTCCTAAGGTTATCCATGGTTTGAGTCTAGTCCTCGCTTTTTATTTAAAGTTTTGAATTTTGATAGACTGGGGAATCGAAAAAGACAAAAACAGTTACGGCTAATCATAATCTCGGTACACAAAGGTTGACATGTTGTAGGAAGCCCATAGCCAATATATCTAATTTGGAGAGTAATGCCACGTAAGATACAGTGCGAGCAAACTGGTGGCAAATGGTAAAAGGTTACGGGATGCACGTTATTTAAGAAACTACAAGGTTAGATAAAAAAATGCACTTGAGAGATAACATGATAGGAGTGATAGTGCTAGAGGCAGGTACAGCAATAGATACTAGTTATTGAACAAATGATAGATAATATAGGCTTATTTATTGTTTACGGGGTTTGGGAAAATGTGTAGGCGAAAAAAAATTCATTTAAATTTATTTATAGGTAAAATATCCAGTGCATTTTATGGGACGCGATTACTTGGAAAAGAGTGTGTGTGTGTGGGGGGGGGTGGGGGTGGGGTGGGGGGGTTTGAAGGCTAATATAGTTAAATGAGAGAGAAAAATAAGTTATTAGTTTAAGTATAACTTTTTTTTCCAAACATTTTATTATTGAATTTATTTTAATTATTCCTATTCAATATGATTAAAACAACATTATTATTTCATGAATCCCAACTGGCGAAGCGAGGGACATGTTGTTGTCTTTTAAAAACTTATTCTATGCTATATATATATATAATTGATAACGCAGTATCCCTGGATAAGTGTGCCGGTGGCGTAGTTAAGGTGGTGTGGGCTGCGCCCCGCTCCAAGTGACTACATGTCAGGGGGGACACCAATTTGAAAAATCGTTTGATTTTTTTTTAAGTTGTCGCTGTACAGAAAGCAATCGCCCATTAGAGAATTATGTCAAACGTTCTTCGCTACGTAAAGTTGACGCACGCGTTGTCTGTCAACTGTGCGTATAGCTATAGGTGGTATATGGTATAGGTATATGGTATAGGTATAGTTATAGGTATAGGCATAGGCACAGGCACGGATTAATTCCATTCATCGATAACTTCAAAGCGACACAAGCTCCGTGTGTTGAAAAAATTGAACAATTCCTTGTTCTGGATTATTTTTTATCAGAACATTCTTTGGTGTGACAATATGAGAACAAGGGTCAAGGCCATGACCTTCAGCGTAGAGACAATATGAGAACAAGGGTCAAGGCCATGACTTTCAGCGTAGAGACAATATGAGAACAAGGCCATGACTTTCAGCGTAGAGACAATATGAGAACAAGGCCATGACTTTCAGCGTAGAGACAATATGAGAACAAGGGTCAAGGCCATGACTTTCAGCGTAGAGACAATATGAGAACAAGGCCATGACTTTCAGCGTAGAGACAATATGAGAACAAGGCCATGACTTTCAGCGTAGAGACAATATGAGAACAAGGGTCAAGGCCATGACTTTCAGCGTAGAGACAATATGAGAACAAGGGTCAAGGCCATGACTTTCAGCGTAGAGACAATATGAGAACAAGGGTCAAGGCCATGACTTTCAGCGTAGAGACAATATGAGAACAAGGGTCAGGCCATGCCTTTCAGCGTAGAGACAATATGAGAACAAGGCCATGCCTTTCAGCGTAGAGACAATATGAGAACAAGGCCATGACTTTCAGCGTAGAGACAATATGAGAACAAGGCCATGACTTTCAGCGTAGAGACAATATGAGAACAAGGCCATGACTTTCAGCGTAGAGACAATATGAGAACAAGGCCATGACTTTCAGCGTAGAGACAATATGAGAACAAGGCCATGACTTTCAGCGTAGAGACAATATGAGAACAAGGCCATGACTTTCAGCGTAGAGACAATATGAGAACAAGGCCATGACTTTCAGCGTAGAGACAATATGAGAACAAGGCCATGACTTTCAGCGTAGAGACAATATGAGAACAAGGCCATGACTTTCAGCGTAGAGACAATATGAGAACAAGGCCATGCCTTTCAGCGTAGAGACAATATGAGAACAAGGCCATGCCTTTCAGCGTAGAGACAATATGAGAACAAGGCCATGACTTTCAGCGTAGAGACAATATGAGAACAAGGCCATGACTTTCAGCGTAGAGACAATATGAGAACAAGGCCATGACTTTCAGCGTAGAGACAATATGAGAACAAGGCCATGACTTTCAGCGTAGAGACAATATGAGAACAAGGCCATGACTTTCAGCGTAGAGACAATATGAGAACAAGGCCATGCCTTTCAGCGTAGAGACAATATGAGAACAAGGCCATGCCTTTCAGCGTAGAGACAATATGAGAACAAGGCCATGCCTTTCAGCGTAGAGACAATATGAGAACAAGGCCATGACTTTCAGCGTAGAGACAATATGAGAACAAGGCCATGCCTTTCACCGTAGAGACAATATGAGAACAAGGCCATGACTTTCAGCGTAGAGACAATATGAGAACAAGGCCATGACTTTCAGCGTAGAGACAATATGAGAACAAGGCCATGACTTTCAGCGTAGAGACAATATGAGAACAAGGCCATGACTTTCAGCGTAGAGACAATATGAGAACAAGGCCATGACTTTCAGCGTAGAGACAATATGAGAACAAGGCCATGACTTTCAGCGTAGAGACAATATGAGAACAAGGCCATGACTTTCAGCGTAGAGACAATATGAGAACAAGGCCATGACTTTCAGCGTAGAGACAATATGAGAACAAGGCCATGACTTTCAGCGTAGAGACAATATGAGAACAAGGCCATGACTTTCAGCGTAGAGACAATATGAGAACAAGGCCATGACTTTCAGCGTAGAGACAATATGAGAACAAGGCCATGACTTTCAGCGTAGAGACAATATGAGAACAAGGCCATGACTTTCAGCGTAGAGACAATATGAGAACAAGGCCATGACTTTCAGCGTAGAGACAATGTGAGAACAAGGCCATGCCTTTCAGCGTAGAGACAATATGAGAACAAGGCCATGCCTTTCACCGTAGAGACAATGTGAGAACAAGGCCATGCCTTTCAGCGTAGAGACAATATGAGAACAAGGCCATGCCTTTCAGCGTAGAGACAATATGAGAACAAGGCCATGCCTTTCAGCGTAGAGACAATATGAGAACAAGGCCATGCCTTTCAGCGTAGAGACAATATGAGAACAAGGCCATGCCTTTCAGCGTAGAGACAATATGAGAACAAGGCCATGCCTTTCACCGTAGAGACAATATGAGAACAAGGCCATGCCTTTCAGCGTAGAGACAATATGAGAACAAGGCCATGCCTTTCACCGTAGAGACAATGTGAGAACAAGGCCATGCCTTTCACCGTAGAGACAATATGAGAACAAGGCCATGCCTTTCACCGTAGAGACAATGTGAGAACAAGGCCATGCCTTTCACCGTAGAGACAATATGAGAACAAGGCCATGCCTTTCACCGTAGAGACAATGTGAGAACAAGGCCATGCCTTTCAGCGTAGAGACAATATGAGAACAAGGCCATGCCTTTCACCGTAGAGACAATGTGAGAACAAGGCCATGCCTTTCACCGTAGAGACAATATGAGAACAAGGCCATGCCTTTCAGCGTAGAGACAATGCTAGACTAGACCAAATACATGAATATAATAATCTTCTGTACAGAAGGAGCGTCTGTTATAGATTAGATAAAGTGAGATAAAGATGAACATTCTAAGGAAGTTTTATGCCAGCTAACAAAGCTATTACTATAACTTTGATAGTACATGTACTACGATGGTACTACGATGTTACTACGATGGTATGTTTCTTCTTCTTCTTCGTTCTCAAAATCTTTTGATAGAGGATTTAGACAGCAAGTCCTATATTTGTGATGAACTGCGCTGTGGCTGTCATGTGTCCAGTCCACCATAGAGTTTGTCATCGAGGGTAGCTTCCTGGGGCCGTATGGCTGTCCAGGTATGGTGGTACAGAGGGCAGTTTTGGAGAACATGTTCCGCATTTTCCGCAGCTGTCCCACTGGGGCACATTTCGCTTTCTCCAATTCGAAGTTTGTGGAGCATGTGTTGCCTATGTTTTTTGTGGTCCGTCCTTAGCCTGAAAATGATGTTTCGTGATTGGCTGATGGTATGTAATAGCGAGAGTTTTGTGCCAACTATCAAAGCTGGTACTATGATGGTATCAAATAGCGAGAGTTTTGTGCCAGCTAACAAAACTGGTACTATGATGGTATCAAATAGCGAGAGTTTTGTGCCAGCTAACAAAGCTGGTACTATGATGGTATCAAATAGCGAGAGTTTTGTGCCAGCTAACGAAGCTGGTACTATGATGGTGTCAAATTGCGAGAGTTTTGTGCCAGCTAACGAAGCTGGTACTATGATGGTATCAAATAGCGAGAGTTTTGTGCCAGCTAACGAAGCTGGTACTATGATGGTATCAAATAGCGAGAGTTTTGTGCCAGCTAACGAAGCTGGTACTATGATGGTATCAAATAGCGAGAGTTTTGTGCCAACTATCAAAGCTGGTACTATGATGGTATCAAATAGCGAGAGTTTTGTGCCAGCTGACAAAGCTGGTAATATGATGGTATCAAATAGCGAGAGTTTTGTGCCAACTATCAAAGCTGGTACTATGATGGTATCAAATAGCGAGAGTTTTGTGCCAGCTGACAAAGCTGGTACTATGATGGTATCAAATAGCGAGAGTTTTGTGCCAACTATCAAAGCTGGTACTATGATGGTATCAAATAGCGAGAGTTTTGTGCCAGCTAACAAAGCTGGTACTATGATGGTATCAAATAGCGAGAGTTTTGTGCCAACTAACAAAGCTGGTACTATGATGGTATCAAATAGCGAGAGTTTTGTGCCAGCTAACAAAGCTTGTACTACGATGGTATATAATAGCGAGAGTTTTGTGCCAGCTATCAAAGCTGGTACTATGATGGTATCTAATAGCGAGAAAACAGAATTGGTCAAGGATGGTTGATACACTGGCCAGTTATAAATTGTAACACTGTTTCTGTTGATTGTTTGCTGTAAATTATTGTTACAGAAAAAATAGACAAGCACATCTGTTACATGGCTTTGATTCGTGGTGAAAACTGAGCTTCAAATGATATAATCATACGATGAGACACAGGAAGAACAACTATGTTGTGCTGAGAATGGAAATCATTGGCAGGGTATAACATCATATACATATAGGGTTTAAACAGAAAAACAAAACCATTGGCAGGGTCTAACACAGGCTAAACAAAACCAATGGCAGGGTCTAACACAGGCTAAAGAAAACCAATGGCAGGGTCTAACACAGGCTAAAGAAAACCAATGGCAGGGTCTAACACAGGCTAAGCAAAACCAATGGCAGGGTCTAACACAGGCTAAACAAAACCAATGGCAGGGTCTAACACAGGCTAAACAAAACCAATGGCAGGGTCTAACACAGGCTAAACACAACCAATGGCAGGGTCTAACACAGGCTAAACAAAACCAATGGCAGGGTTAACACAGGCTAAACAAAGCCAATGGCAGGGTCTAACACAGGTTAAACAAAACCAATGGCAGGGTCGTAAACACAGGGTCTAACACAGGCTAAACAAAACCAATGGCATGGTATAACACAGGCTAAACAAAATCATTGGCAGGGTATAACACAGGCTAAACAAAACCTTTGGCAGGGTATAACACAGGCTAAACAAAACCATTGGCAGGTTATAACACAGGCTAAACAAAATCATTGGCAGGTTATAACACAGGCTAAACAAAAACATTGGCAGGGTATAACACAGGTAAAACAAAATCATTGATGCCACGAGTAGTCATGTGACGGACAGTAAGAAGAAATCTGGAGTGTTAACTTGAACAGGTTGATAGACATCACATTGTTTGTTGCTGGTGAAATCTGTCAGTCCGAGAAATCTGTCAGTCCATGAAATCTGTCAGTCCATGAAATCTGTCAGTCCATGAAATCTGTCAGTCCATGAAATCTGTCAGTGTCAGTCTGTGAAATCTGTCAGTCCATGAAATCTTTCAGTCTATGAAATCTGCCAGTCCATGAAATCTGTCAGTCCATGAAATCTGTCAGTCCACGAAATCTGTCAGTCCATGAAATCTGTCAGTCCATGAAATCTGTCAGTCCATGAAATCTGTCAGTCCACGAAATCTGTCAGTCCATGAAATCTGTCAGTCCATGAAATCTGTCAGTCCATGAAATCTGTCAATGTCAGTCTGTGAAATCTGTCAGTCCCATGAAATCTGCCAGTCTGTGAAATCTGTCAGTCCGTGAAATCTGTCAGTCCATGAAATCTGTCAGTCCATGAAATCTGTCAGTCTCTGAAATCTGTGAACACAACGTGCGTGAATCTTTGTTGAAAAAATGAAACTTTCTTGGGGTCGTTGAGATGAGCATATGTTAATATCTACTCGAAACTGTTTTCTGCACGCGAAGTTCTATCAACAGAACATGCACCTTTAAAAAGTAAAACTAAAATCGAATCGTGGCAGAGATGAGATTAAGGTTTAACAAGAGAATGACCGGAGAACAATTAAGAGATGTGGGCTCTTCCCGTGATAGGAAGACTGTTTGGTGGGTGGGAGGAGGGCGGGGCTATGATGATGGACTGCATTGATTGTTTACTTTTTTAGATGACGTCACCATCATAAAAGGACGTCACTCATATCATTTATACATATTTATATGAGAAGTATTAGCAAGTATCTTTAAAGATGAAATTAAAAATGCCTAAAAGACATTCCCCTAAAGGCAACTACGTATATAATAATCATAGAATTTGAAATTCCTAAATGAATATGACTCCGTCAATGGTATTCAAATATCCTCGCTTGGCCAACAATTCTCACGGTTTCGAGGTTAGGTGATTTTATGAGAGAAGATTTGTTCAAAACTACGGCTTAAAAAATATTTACATCCCACCACGTGACAGCCAAGGGTATCTATTTACATCCCACCACGTGACAGCCAAGGGTATCTATTTACATCCCACCACGTGACAGCCAAGGGTATCTATTTACATCCCACCACGTGACAGCCAAGGGTATCTATTTACATCCCACCACGTGACAGCCAAGGGTATCTATTTACATCCCACCACGTGACAGCCAAGGGTATCTATTTACATCCCACCCCGTGACAGCCAAGGGTTTCTATTTACATCCCACCACGTGACAGCCAAGGGTTTCTATTTAAATCCCATGCACCACGTGACAGCCAAGGGTTTCTACGCTTGCTCAACTCGTAAATAAAAATTGTTTGGGGACTGATATTCAATTCGGTGAAGTGATTGCTTGGTGGGTAGCCTTTAAGATTAGGATTAGGAGATAAAAGACGTACATCAATTTAATTGAAGTTAATAAATAACATTATTCTCAATGAAAGGTGCGCGGCTATCAGTGATTTTAAACACGTTTACCATAAGACAATAAATTAATTTGTTTTCATTCTTATCAATGTTATACAGGGGAAATGATTTAACCAGATAAAATTAGGGTGGTATTCGAAGAGGGGACACTACTAGTTCACCACACTGAGACAACACCATTAGTTTACCAAATGAGGCGACACCATCCGTTACCAATAGCTCGAAAAGCATTCAATTAAAAGCCAATCATTTGCAGATGATACTCAGCTATACACACACACTGATCCCTCTGATATTGACTCCACTGTCCGATTGATGCAGGAGTGCATTGGTGAGGTAAAGTCTTGGATGACTTACAGCAAGCTCAAGCTGAATGACGATAAGACAGAAGCACTCCTATTTTGCAACAATAAATCACGCAGTACTTTGTCTCTTCCTAATTCTATTCTCTACCATTACACATCCGTAGTATTCCAACTACCAAGTCCTTCAAGACTGCACTTAAGACGCATCTTTTCAAAATGTATTTACAAAATTAATGAAACAACATTTGTTTTAATGATTAGCGTAGCTTATGTGTAATGTAGTGTCCTTTATGTTGTTATTATGGTATGAATGGTTATTTAATTATTATAATTATTATTATGTAATTATTATATGTATATCTCCATGTAAAGTGCTGTGAGCCCGGTTCCTTGCTGGGATACAGCGCTATATAAATTATCAATTAATACTATTATTATTTTACCAACTGAGGTGACACCATTAGTTTACCGCACTGACGTGACACCATCAGCTTACCATATTAGGTGACACCATTATTTTAACAACTACGGTGACACCATTATTTTACCAACTGAGGTGACACCATTAGTTTACCAACTGAGGTGACACCATTATTTTAACAACTGAGGTGACACCATTATTTTACCAACTGAGGTGACACCATTAGTTTACCAACTGAGGTGACACCATTATTTTAACAACTGAGGTGACACCATTAGTTTACCAACTGAGGTGACACCATTAGTTTACCAACTGAGGTGACACCATTAGTTTACCAACTGAGGTGACACCATTATTTTAACAACTGAAGTGACACCATTAGTTTACCGCACTGAGATGACACTATTAGTTTACCGCACTGAGATGACACCATTAGTTTACCGCACTGAGATGACACCATTATTTTACCGCACTGAGATGACACCATTAGTTTACCGCAAAGAGGCAAATTAATTTTTTAAAATAAATAAATAACTGCACACTTCTAATGTAGATTACTGTACAAAGTTATTTTATCGATGATCAATACTATTATTTGAGACTCACTGCTGTAACGCCCCCTCTATCCATTGAAGCCGATGGATAACAATTTAGTTATCTGGTGTTAACGATCAGGATCGTTTCATCGAGAGGAACGAATTGGAAGGACAAAAATGTGTATATCTTCTTTATGATCTACTGCTACTGTACTAGCGCTTAACTAGACTCAGTATAAATTTAAAGTCTCCTTTTCACATCTTTCGTGACCGGAATGGAAATTTGGGTATTTAAAGGGGTATTACTCGGGGGTTGGCCCATCAAGCTATTTGGAAAACACGAGGAAAGTCGAAAGAAGGAAAATGAAATGATTTAATTGCTTCAGAAGATTTCCTGTTTCATATTTTTATGAACAAATGAACCGAGGCTAACCTTGAATGCGTCGCATTTATTTATTACATGTTATTTTAAAAATAATTGCCATAACTTATCCATCATACTTGTCAATATTACTTATAAATTTGATAAAACCAATTAACCAAATCTTCGCAAATTTACCGTAATGTGAGCAGGCGTTTCCCAGATTAAATGATATCACTGTCGATTATCAGTCTGTTCTAGTGTGTGTGTGGCGGACTGAACCCTGTAGAGTTTGCAGCTAATGGAAACTGTTTCACTTAAACAAAAAGACTAGGAAATACATTGTTCTTTATTGTATTCCATGGTAAAACCATGGGTTTATTCCATTTCTCCCGTCCTGTGTTGTTGTTATTTATTTTGGCTGTCGCATTCCGAAGTGCAAGTAAGTAAAAAGTCTGGTACATCAAAATGAGTTTTTTAAAGAAGAATTTACATAGCTTTACACAATTTAACGAAAGAATAAAAAAAACTTAGCTGCGGTGAAATCCAATTAGTCCAGTAGAGAAAATCTAATTGGATTTCACCGCAGCTAAGTTTTTTTAATTCTTTCGTTAAATTCGTTTTATCTGTGTATTATTTGTTCGTTGAGGAAGGCTCTTTGCCGAAACGTTCGCTGTTTTGTTACGTCCTGTCAGGTTAACTCATACCCTGTTTATATGTTATACATTTACTAATTTAAAGTCTGGTTGCAGTCTTATCCCCCCCCCATACGGAATTTATGATGAAGTTGTCGATGAGACTGATACGAATTTAATTATAAGCACTATCTTATCTTATCTTATCTTATCTGTTTACAGACGCTCCTTCTATACAGAAGATAATTGCGTCCTACGCTTATCTATGGTTTGTGTTTAGTCCTGCATTTTTATTAGAGATTTAAATGTTGATAAAGTGTTGGTTTTCCTGGATTCTTCAGACAACCCATTCCACGCCCGAATTCCGGACGGGAAGAAGGAAAACTTGTATGTGTTTGTTCTTGCATACGGAATAAGAAAGGTGTTTTTATCCTTATGTCTATCTGAGGGTTGTATTAAGTTATCTTTGTGTTGTATTTCTAAATTAGAATTAATTGCTTTATGTATGATTACTACTTTGCTTTTGGTTCTTCTATCCTCTGGTGTTTCAAGGTTTAATGATTTAACTAATGGTGTTATTCTTGTCAGTTTCGAATATTCTCCAGTAATGAATCTGGCAGCTCTTTTTTGAATTTTTTCTAGCTTATCAATGTTTTCTTTGGTGGATGGGTCCCATACAGAAGATGCATATTCTAGTACAGGTCTCACCAAAGTGAGGTAGCACTAGTGACAAGTTCCTTACTAAGTCCTTCTTTATGATACTTATTACTTATATAGGAAAACAATGCTGTAATACAGTACATTTTCTCAACTAAATAGTAGACCAATCAAAGTTATTAAATTAGTTTATGTAAATTCTGCTATATTTTTCAAGTGAAGCACTCCGTTTCAGTTTTCAATATTTTATCTTATGGATTTCGTAAAACTGTAAAAAAGTTCGTACGACCTAGTGTGCCTAAATAATAAGACGGTCCTGCACATTAGGGGCCGTACATAAATGACCTCACGCACCTAGGGTGGAGTGGGTGTCCCCACATTTGTGACGATGTGTGACGAGGGGAAGGGGGGGGGGAGTTTAAGAATTGTGACGTCACGTCATAACACGCTACTCTAAGTCAAAGTTCACCTTGTATATTTGATTTCTTACTATTTATTTTAAGACGTTTTACGTGGATGCGCGCGTGTTACGATATTAGAGTGGTGCAGCCTTACACTAAATACATACTAAATAACAATAAAGTGTTTTGAAAAATGCTCATTTACAAATAGACAATCCCGCTTTTATGGGGGGGGGGATCCACAGCTTTGTGACTTCATATTGGAGGAGGGTCTAAGTTTTTGTGACGAGGGGGAGGGGGGTTAAAATCGGCCAAAAATCGCAGCCGAATTCCATCCTCGTGTCAAAGTTATGCAAGTTCCCGCCCCTTCTAGTAGTTTCAATGAGAAGTTACGCTAATAAAAAAATTGATCTCGACCAAGGATTGCGAATCTAATCCACCAGGAGGCGCTTGTTAACTCTGGAGGTTGTCTCTGCCAGTATGTAGGCTACGGTCAACAAGTTGAGGATTCGTTCAGTTTAGGCCACTGGGCATCCCGTAACACACAAACAAACAAACACATTTTAAAAAAAATAATAAAAACATAAAAACATGTATCCCGTAAGCTGTTGTAGTATTACATTTACGCCTGTTGAAAAGATTAATTCATCTCCCAGTTTATCGATGAAATAACATTGTTACATATACCAGAGTTATCAGCTCTCTGAGTTTTTGGGGACCCCAGTGTAGTCGTCAGTAGCAGTAATAACATGCGAATTTAGAAAAAAAATATTGTTCAAATAAATATAAATCTAAACTTGGTTTTTGTTCAACTTTATCTAAATCTAAAAGTTGTTGTTGTATATTGTATACTGTTATCTAAATTTTTTGTTGAGTCAAATTCCTATAAATTTTAGGGACTTCTCTATATTCTTACAACAGATTCTAGAAATAATGTTTTCTCTCCAAAATCTGTTTCACCCGACATTGTAAACAAAGAAATAATAATTAGCAAATTCAAAACAAATTCTATGATCATGATTATCTCTATTATCTCAATAATCTTCTGGATAGAAGGAGCGCCTGTGACAGATAAGATTATACCAGACAGCTTCAGCCTGAAAATTATCTTCTCTAGTTAAAATTTCAGAAGATGCAGATCCACATGACGTAGGAGGATCAATCTAGGCGCACTAATAATTTTTATTTTGCTAAATCTTGCTGGAGGTAACCGCACTCAAAATTCGAGAAGATGTAAATGTCTTCAAAAATATGTCTGCAACTTAACGCTGTCATTTGGGGAAAATAATTACAGTGAAGTGACGCTGTGCATAAAATAACTTCCTTGTAAGATACTGAAAATAGTTGAGCATCGCCAGGGAAAACAGAGTACAGAACAGACTGTTGCGATTAGCAGCACATGAAGTGGCGGCGCTTCAATATTATTCAAACCTTCATTATTATAAGAAGATGTGACAATTGTTATGAAAAATGTATACATTCTAAAAAAAACTACCCGTTGACTGAGGTGCATTAAGTATGTGGCTCAATCTCACAAAATGAGTGTTTCCTCTAATGAATCCCTTTCACGTCTGTTTGTCCTAAGAAGAGGATGTTTGAGTACTTTTGTTTTCTTCACCACTTTCAGTTAAATTTAGGGAAAAGGAAGCCTATTTTGTACATTTATTTCGAATGTATAATAGAAGTGTGTAACGGGAGTGTGTAATAGAAGTGTGTAACGGGAGTGTGTAATAGAAGTGTGTAACAGGAGTGTGTAATAGAAGTGTGTAATAGAAGTGTGTAACAGAAGTGTGTAATAGAAGTGTGTAATAGAAGTATGTAACAGGAGTGTGTAATAGGAGTGTGTAACGGGAGTGTGTAATAGAAGTGTGTAATAGAAGTGTGTAACAGGAGTGTGTAATAGAAGTGTGTAACAGGAGTGTGTAATAGAAGTGTGTAACGGGAGTGTGTAATAGAAGTGTGTAATAGAAGTGTGTAATAGAAGTGTGTAACGGGAGTGTGTAATAGAAGTGTGTAATAGAAGTGTGAAATAGAAGTGTGTAACGGGAGTGTGTAATTAAAGTGTGTAACGGGAGTGTGTAATAGAAGTGTGTAACGGGAGTGTGTAATAGAAGTGTGTAACGGGAGTGTGTAATAGAAGTGTGTAACGGGAGTGTGTAATAGAAGTGTGTAACAGGAGTGTGTAATAGAAGTGTGTAACAGGAGTGTGTAATAGAAGTGTGTAACGGGAGTGTGTAATAGAAGTGTGTAATAGAAGTGGGAAATAGAAGTGTGTAACGGGAGTGTGTAATTAAAGTGTGTAACGGGAGTGTGTAATAGAAGTGTGTAACGGGAGTGTGTAATAGAAGTGTGTAACGGGAGTGTGTAATAGAAGTGTGTAACAGGAGTGTGTAATAGAAGTGTGTAACGGGAGTGTGTAATAGAAGTGTGTAATAGAAGTGTGAAATAGAAGTGTGTAACGGGAGTGTGTAATTAAAGTGTGTAACAGGAGTGTGTAATAGAAGTGTGAAATAGAAGTGTGTAATAGAAGTGTGTAACGAGAGTGTGTAATAGAAGTTTGTATTGAGAGTGTGTAATAGAAGTGTGTAACGGGAGTGTGTAATAGGATTATAGAGAAAGTTATTATGACACCTGGGTGTTGGAGAGATTAGCAGTGTGTTAATGCCGATTACGTATTTTATTCTTCATGGGCCCATTCTCATTGATTAATAACTTTATTAATAAAAGAGTTCAGTTTTCTATTTCCGAACTTGATATATTAACCTTACATTCGCGTACAGACGAGATGTTCAAAGGGAAATAATAAAGTTTCAGGTGCTCAGCAAGAAGAGTCACCGAAACGCGCTATCGGAGCTAAAACTAAACAACACTTCGGTCTAGAGTCTAGGTCATGTGCTTGGTAGGCGGTAGCGGACCTTTCCTTTGTCATTGTATGGTGCCGAACCCACTCAGTACACCAGCATGGTATACGTCACACCAACCACCCAACTATCAGACAGAGGGTAGAGAGAGAGAGATAGAGAGAGAGAGAGAGAGGGTGGGGGAGGGACAAGGACAGCTGATATGCGGTTTCTCTCTCTCTTTTTTTAAATTTCTCTCTCTCTCTCTCTGTCTTTTCTCTCTCTCTCTCTCTCTCTCTCTCTCTCTCTCTCTCTCTCTCTCTCTCTCTCTCTCTCTCTCTCTCTCTCTCTGTGTTTCTCTCTGTCTCTGTGTGTTTTTGTCTCTTTCTGTGTTTCTCTCTCTCTCACCCCCCCCTCTCTCTCTCTCACAACCAAGCACATTGAGACGGATATGGGAGGGAAACCACATGATGAAAATGTAAGATGAGAGTCTTCAATAATATTTTAAAGTGTTTTACATATAATTACTAAAATTGTATCGTTCTCATTGCTTGGTTTTGAAAGAGACCATATGAACCTTGCTTCATTTCTGTTTCTCTCTCTCTCTCTCTCTCTCTCTCTCTCTCTCTCTCTCTCTCTCTCTCTCTCTCTCTCTCTCTCTCTCTCTCTCTCTCTCTCTCTCTCTCTCTCTCTCTCTCGTCTCTCTCTCTCTATCTCTCTCTCTCTCTTCTCTCTCTCTTCTCTCTCTCTCTCTCTCTCTCTCTCTCTCTCTCTCTCTCTCTCTCTCTCTCTCTCTCTCTCTCTCTCTGCCTCTTTCTCTCTCTTTCTTTCTTTCTCTCTCTCTCCCTCTCTCTCTCTCTGTCTCTGCCAGAAACCAAAGTCTCTTGTAAGTCTCGACTTCATTGCCACAATCAAAATAGAACACACACTTTACACATCAAATATAACACAAACTTTACACATCAAATATAACACAAATTTAACTTTAACACATTACACATCAAATATAACACAAACTTTACACATCAAATATAACACATTTACACTTTACACATCAAATATAACACAAACTTTACACATCAAATAACACAAACTTTCACTCAAATAACACAAACTTTACACATCAAATATAACACAAACTTTACACATCAAATAGAACACAAACTTTACACATCAAATATAACACAAACTTTACACATCAAATGAAAAGTAAAATTCTCTAACATTAATACTTAATTTATGGCTCCACTTTCCACTCGCATGTCTTAATTTCATCTTTTGGAAAGGGAGTGGGTGGGGTGTGGTGGAATGTAAAACGCCCCCCCCCTTTTTTTTTCCCTCAAGGTAATATGTTCTAAAATGAAGTGTACACATAGAGTGACAATAGGTTGCAAAGGGAAATCACCTCCGTAACCTCTTGTTCCTTGTAGTCGGGAGTCAATTAACAATTTGTGGGGCTAGAGGTTAGGAGGGCGTGGTTTAATATTGAATGTGCTTCAACCCATAACATTGACAGAACTGATTAGAATTTTCATACATAATAAGTCAAAGACTGATCGCTTACGAGAGCTTGTTTCAGTCTCTTACTGTCCTTTGAAGGAACGAGCACTCCTGAGTTGGGTTCTCGCTCCAGTCTCTTACTGTCCTTGGCAGGAACGAGCACTCCAGTGTTGGGTTCCTGTTTTTATCAGCCTGAGTTGCCTATCATGACTTGGTCTCAGTCTTGGCGAGAAAGGGATGAGTTTTCGCCCTTTCCCGGATTGGAAAAATTAGCCCTTTATTTATTTTGTTTCGTCATTATTTTGGCTTCTCAAAACTTTGCCTTGGAAATTAGCAGAGTAAGTGTCTCAATATAACACTGATCGTAGCCTGTGTTTACATCCACAGTAAGTGTATGTAGCATGGATCGTAGCCTGTGTTTACATCCACGGTCCACAGTAAGTCTTACAGTAAGTGTAGGTAGTACTGATCGTAGCCTGTGTTTACATCCACAGTAAGTCTTACAGTAAGTGTAGGTAGCACTGATCGTAGCCTGTGTTTACATCCACAGTAAGTCTTACAGTAAGTGTAGGTAGCACTGATCGTAGCCTGTGTTTACATCCACAGTAAGTCTTACAGTAAGTGTAGGTAGCACTGATCGTAGCCTGTGTTTACATCCACAGTAAGTCTTACAGTAAGTGTAGGTAGCCCTGATCGTAGCCTGTGTTTACATCCACATCTAGTGTATCATAGTGTATGTCCCACTGGTTGGATCTCTGTTAACAGAGCAACAGGCACTCAACGCTAGAAGATCTTTGCCACTGTCATAGTCATACCTCCATACTATACCTTGCCTTACTAATGTAGCACTGATCGTAACTTGTGTTTACTTCCCCAGTCAGTGCATGTCCAACTGGTTGGATCTCTGTGAACAGCACACCAGGTCCATCGTGCTACAAGATATTTGCCACTGTCAAAAATAATTTTAACGCTGCCCAGCGTTATTGTGTCCAACAGCATGGTTACTTGGCACGAGACCCAACGTAAGTAAATAGTGAACTTCTGAAATTTGAAAATTTGCTGTCCACACAATAATGAAAACACGCTTATGCCATTGTTTAAATAGTAGTAGCTGAGAAATTAAGTAACAGTTTACAGAGTGAGGATCTGTGCGGTTTCAGCCACCGACAGTATTTCTTTATCCTCAAATATTTACTGTGTCACTCAAATATTTACTGTGCCACTCAAATATTTACTGTGCCAGTCAAATATTTACTGTGCCAGTCAAATATTTACTGTGCCACTCAAATATTTACTGCGCCAGTCAAATATTTACTGTGCCACTCAAATATTTACTGTGCCACTCACCAAAGAAGATGTTTCCAAAAGGACATCACACACAACTCACATACAGTGTCACATGGGCGTCTTAAAAAACAAATGTAAACTTTCAACAGATCCTTCAAAACCTCAGCCATGCTCCCAGCTATGCTCCCAGCCTAGTACCTAAACAATTATTCATTATGACCCACTTAAAGCTAGATCACATTACAACTTATCTCTCCGTTGTCTCAATATCCAGAGCCGCTGTTCACAATCAACTCAAGCCCTATATTGTTAACACAAAATTGATACCTAATGCTGCTACAACATTTTGGATAGGTCTAACCGGTGAGTGCATCGTACCATCAATCCATCATCCTATTATTATCATACCATCATCCCATTAGCCCGTCATACAATCAAACCTTAAGCCCATCATAAATGTCAAGTAAATTCAATAAAAGTTTGCATTACGAGATATGTATATAATTTTTTTAAAGCAGCTACATTTCCCTGATTTGTAAGCCAATTTGATCCTTGAAGAAGAAAAAAAGTCTTTCTGTCAGCAAAATAATTTTTATTTTTGAAACATCTACATCCAACCAATACGTGTAACATTCATGATTTATTAGGGGCCACTGTGGCCGAGTGGCATGCGCTTTGTTTTAAGGCAGGGCCCTGTTGCCGTGGCTAAAGGTTCACCCAGCTCTGATGGGTACCTGACATTAGTTGTCCCTGAGTCCACCCAGCTCTGATGGGTACCTGACATTAGTTGTCCCTGAGTCCACCCAGCTCTGATGGGTACCTGACATTAGTTGTCCCTGAGTCCACCCAGCTCTGATGGGTACCTGACATTAATTGTCCCTGAGTCCACCCAGCTCTGATGGGTACCTGACATTAGTTGTCCCTGAGTCCACCCAGCTCTGATGGGTACCTGACATTAATTGTCCCTGAGTCCAACCAGCTCTGATGGGTACTGACATTAGTTGTCCCTGAGTCCACCCAGACCTGATGATGGGTACCTGACATTAATTGTCCCCGAGTCCACCCAGCCCTGATGGGTACCTGACATTAATTGTCCCCGAGTCCACCCAGCTCTGATGGGTACCTGACATTAATTGTCCCGGAGTCCACCCAGCCCTGATGGGTACCTGACATTAATTGTCCCCTGAGTCCACCCAGCTCTGATGGGTACCTGACATTAATTGTCCCTGAGTCCACCCAGCTCTGATGGGTACCTGACATAAGTTTGGGGTAAAGTAAAGACTGCTAGGCATTGTGCTAGCCACACAATCCCCTCGTATGTTGTGGCTACAGAACTTGTGAACGCTATTGCACTATCCCAAGGCCATCATGGTCTGTAAAGAGAAAATTTATTTTTTACTTTACTTCATTACATTCCTTAGAACCATGACTAACGTGTGTTTTTCGGTCAACAAATAAAAATAGGTTGTTTTAATGTAAATTTAAAAAGCAAAACAAATCCTTTCAATGACATTGTTTCAAGTGATGTGTTCTCAACTCGTTAGATAACAACGGCACCGGAGGTCCATGGAGATGGGTTGGAGGACCAGTGTTAGGGCCGTACCAACACTTTTTCAACAACAACAGGACCAATACTCCCAACAAAGTAGACTGTGGTTACGTTGTCTCTGGTAGGTACATATCAATACTACATGCAAATTTGAGTATGCTGATGGTCACCCATGTGTGCAACGTTTGGTAGGCAAGGGTTAATGAGAATATTGGCGTGTACGTCATATGATAATTAATAAGTTCATGTTTTTATTTTAATGAAGTTGAACATTTGTGTGTGTGGGCGTTACACCAACATTTATATCTGGATTGGTGGATCTAGGCTCAGAATGGTGGATCTAGGCTCAGAATGGTGGATCTAGGCTCAGAATGGTGGATCTAGGCTCAGAATGGTGGATCTAGGCTCAGAATGGTGGATCTAGGCTCAGAATGGTGGATCTAGGCTCAGAATGGTGGATCTAGGCTCAGAATGGTGGATCTAGGCTCAGAATGGTGGATCTAGGCTCAGAATGGTGGATCTAGGCTCAGAATGGTGGATCTAGGCTCAGAATGGTGGATCTAGGCTCAGAATGGTGGATCTAGGCTCAGAATGGTGGATCTAGGCTCAGAATGGTGGATCTAGGCTCAGAATGGTGGATCTAGGCTCAGAATGGTGGATCTAGGCTCAGAATGGTGGATCTAAGCTCAGAATGTTGGTTTTTATTTCAAGAGATTTATAAATATTTAATTTTTAAATGATTGATGTGGCATTCTTTACTTGATGTGGACACAAGGCATTGCTTGAAAATTAAAGCATCATCTACTTTGTGGCCGGGGATTTTTTAGCCTTTTTTCCACATGTTTTTAAATGGATTAGGAGATGGTGACAAAAGCTTGCCACACATAATCTCAATTATCTACATTGAAAAACTGAGTAATTTAGAGCCCTGAATCCTTACTATAAAAATAACGTCTGAACATATCTACGTCTGAACATATCTACATCTGAACATATCTACGTCTGAGCATATCTACGTCTGAGCATATCTACGTCTGAGCATATCTACGTCTGAGCATATCTACGTCTGAACATATCTACGTCTGAACATATCTACGTCTGAACATATCTACGTCTGAACATATCTACGTCTGAGCATATCTACGTCTGAGCATATCTACGTCTGAGCATATCTACATCTGAACATATCTATTGCACGGGTTATTAGAATTAGACAACTCATCATACACACTTAATCTTTTATATCTACATTTTGAAAGGAATTAAACTCATAAAATATATGCGGGCTGTAGGCCATAATTTAATTTTCATATGTGAATTCAGTAAATGACATCTGGCTTAAGACAACACAATAAGGTTTGTATGTAAACATGCTGGTAGCTATAACCCGCAGGTTTAGGCTATATCACTCATGTCAAACTCAAGGCCCGTGGCCACAATCGGCCCATCCCACAACTTTATGTGGTCGAGTATGGGACGCGGTGGTCGAGTTATGGGATCCAATGGTCACGGGTTCGAATCCATGTCAAGGCAAGGATTTGTTCCCGGGGCCTAGGGCATCCCTGAGTCACCCAGCTCCGAATGGGTATCTAACACTAGTTAGGCGGCTGGGTAATGCGTGGAACCCACAAAGCCGTGGCCTGTGAACACTGCTTAGTTGAAAGACAGGCTTGTACCTTAGAGCGTTATAGTTTTGATAGCCACTCATCTCAGCAACTGGAACCTGCAGCTCCAGGGAAGTGGAAACAGCACTTAATTTGCAAATGGTGCTTTTAGAGCTGAACTGTAATGTAGAAAGAAAAACTCTGTAAGGCGTCCACCATTTATTCGTTTTATTTCCCAGATTTGTCTACATGCCATCTCAACCCTTGGGCATGTTTGGTTTCATACATCTGTGTGAACAGCTGTTTTCTTATCCATACCAGAGGATTTCAAAATAAAAATAACAAATTTATGTAGATCTAGAACTTTCCAGAGAGTTCAAGTTCAAGCAAAAATTATCATTAAAAGAATATAAATTACATTAAAAACACCGAAAGCAACTGTTAGCTTAATGTTTCTGTTGTTCATTTCCAGCGGAGCCACAAGTGTTTTGGCATATAACAACGGATTGTGGTCAAGTAAAGGGCGTTATATGTCAAACAGACCCGACTGCTGTCACTCAAATTGTAACCACGCCTGGTAATACAAATTAATATTCTTTGTCTAAGAGAAAACGTTCATCAATAACGTTTTTCTCTAGGAATACTTTAAGGAAATAATTTTATTTTTTTTAAAGCAACTTTTGCTCTTCCTATATTTTGAACTAAAATATGCGTGATACTAATATAACTTTAATTTGTCTAAATTATTATTAATAACTGAAGATAGTTTTGTTTTGTTTTCCAAAAGCCTCTACATATTTATAAATGTAAAATATAAAATTAAATAAACCTTTTAGTTGTGTGTTGACATTGTATTTTGAGGTGTTCTATTTAGTTGGCATTTAAATAGACAGGAGTAAATCTTTTTTATTTGTAAATTTTTTTTAGGATTTTAAAGATTTCTTTCAAATTTAAAAATCTACTAGCATTTAAAATCTATTGACTGATTGATTTTTAAATAAATTCAAAACATTTCTATCATTTGTCTCTACAATTTCAAAGTGGTGATGTCATGTTAAAATAAAACAATAATCCTAAATACTAAAAATAGTAGATAGTAGATAGGTCTATTTTATAATAAATTTCTATTTTGAGAAAACATAAGTATAGCATATGTAAATGGTAATATAAATATATATGCTTACATTTCTAACTAGGTATGTAGTTCAACATGATGATCCCATGAGAGTTTAAAAATAAAACTGTAATGGTTAAATTTCTTTTAGTTAATACTCAGTGCCACTCTCTATTTTGGCTTTCAGGTTAAATTATTTCTATTTATGAATATAAAATTTTTTACATTTCAAACAATTGAATCTATAATATGTCTCTCATTTTCTTAGTTCTGTTAGATATCTTCTTTTCTTTTTCAGTTAATAATAATTTAAACAAATGTTTTGCTTCTCTGCAGCTCCTATTATATGTCCTACGGGTTGGACACCATTTCCTCTTAAAAAGACTTGCATTCGGCTTTATACTTCACCCAAAACATGGTTTGGTGCAAGGCAAGACTGCCAGGCTGCAACTGGAGATTTGGTAAAAATTGCAGACAATGCATTTAATGGATTTATTAGCAGTAAGTCAGAAGATTGTAATGAAAAATATTTGTGCAATAGCAAAGACCTTTTAACTGAGATATTAATATCATAATATGAAGTTATACTTTTTTCAAACTTTTTCAAAACATCATCAGTCATCAGTGATCTCATAGTGATGGGATTTAATGTTCAAAATGTGTAGTTATTGTAATATTACAAGAATTAAGCTTTTCTCTCCAGCTGCTTTCAGTTTTAAAAAATCTCTCCGAAAATTTTATAACTTAATTTTTTTTTGTGATTTTAATTCAGCATATCACAGATTGTCATATAATTCCAGAAACTGTACAATAAATTAAACTACACTTGAGTGCTAAAATTAATAACATTATGAAACAGGTCATCATACTTTATCAAACTATCGTCCTATTGATATATATATATAGCCTAGAGGTAGAAGAAGCAAAATGGCTTTTTAAGAAAGATGAATTTTTGAAAAGCAAAGCATTAAAACTATTTTTTTTCTTAACTAAATAGAAAATAAAAACCAGTCAAATGAGAAACCTATATTAGTCATCTTGCTCTTATTTGCTTTCCATGGGAAATCCTTGGAACTGTCATATTTTGCTGGATTGCTTTTTCAGTTATTTTGCTTCTGCAAATGATGTTGGGGGCACATATGACGTATCGACTTTTCATAAGGGCTTTGATATAAAAAAATCTCCCAATTAGTTTATTCTCTGTATAAAACTTTATAATTACAGCTCAAGTTTAAGATAAGCTCATTTTTATTTGATATTGTACAACCTGAATTCTATGTTTATTCCAATAGGAAACTGTGAATGTAATTTTCAAATTGATTTTTATGTATGTTATGCTATAGATATGCTATATATGCTTTATTTTGAACAAAGCCCTTTCCAAATAACACTTTTTGGAAGAATAATAGTAATGCATTAATTGACAGTAAGAAATATGACATGAACTATAAATAAAATGATTGCAATAAAACTACTAAATTTGTTCCGTTTTTTATCAGGCTTAGTCAGCAAGCAGGTGGGATCATACTGGATTGGGTTAAATGACCAAACACAGGAAAACAAGTTTTCATGGCTTGATGAGACTGCACCGGTAAATTCTCTTATTAATAAACAAAAATATTTTCCCATTATTATTTAATAGTTCTATTTTTTATTGACTTACATCTTTATACATGCTTTGAATGTAGTCACCAGTATAAAAAAAGCAAAAAACAACTTCATTGACAGTCATAGTTTTTTAAAATTTATTATTTTAAAGAAACAACAAACAAAACAAAAACACACACAAAAAAAAACCAAAAAAAAACCCCGGCCTCAAAAAATTTCAATGAAGGTTTAAAGCTACATGAAGCCATATATTTTCTGTTTTAATGTATTTATAGTTATAAGATGAATCCCAATTTTAAGGGACTGAAAAATTTCATAATTACCACATTTTCTTCAAAAACTATATAAAACTTCAAGATGTATAAGTTAAGCTTTTGCCTAAATTTTGTATGAATACATTTCATACTTTCAGACAACATTTACCTATTGGAATGTAAATGAACCAAACAATGCCAACAAAAATGAAAACTGTGTATACCTTGATGGATTAAATGGAAACAAATGGAATGACTCACCTTGTAATATTACATTGAGGTATATTTGTCAGCGGGTTCCACGTAAGTTAAATTACTGCTAATCGTTACAGATTACATCTAATTAGACTTTTTCCACTTAATTTTAGTGTATAGTAATTCATTGTTTAGCAGTAATACTACTTCTAGACATTCATTTAATAGATCAAATCAGTGCTGAAATATCAGTGGTTTTGAATGTAGATATTAATTCCTTTTGAAAAAATAGATGTAACTTGTAAAAATAGGCCTTATTAAAATTTTTTTAAAAATTTACAGCTAATTTTGGTAAGAGATCTTGCTTTATTGCAATTGAAGCTCTGCAACATGAATGAATTTCTACTGCGATTTTTTTAAGAAAGCTCTTTCTTTCTGAAAATAAATGTTATGAAATTAAGAATTTGTAAAAGACAACTTTTCTTCTTAATTAATAGTTAAATTGAATATATATCACCTTTATTCATGTGAATATAGGGACATAAGATGATATGTACATTTTTTAAAAAGTTAAGTATATAATTGTGTTAAAGCAATAATTTACAGTTATAGAATGTTAAGACAATTTTTAGAGTAAAATTAACTTCTTTTATAAAAACAAATAAATTGCATAAACATTTTCTTTTTTTAACTTTAGTTTCTGGAGTTCCAACACCAGTTCCTCCTACAAGTGAGTGTTATATTTTAACCCTTATATTAACTTAACCATCATGTCTCTCTGTCAGTCTGTCGTGATTTTTTGGTCGGTCGAGGGGAAAAACAAAAGTAAAAAATGACACACTTTCCGTGATGCTATTGAGCTGAAATTTTGCACATAGACTTGTGTCATCTAACAATGCATTGTATCAAAATTTCAGATCGATCGAATGTACCGTAATTAAATTAATGCATGCTTAGTTTATCTCTATGTATCCGTCTGCAATAGTTGACCTCCACGTGTCTTTGGAGTTCACTCCAGCCATCGATGACCACATCCCCGTTTTTTACAGCAAGGGGAGTTCAGTCACGTTCAGTCTGTAAATGTTTGTCGCGCGGTGCATATTATATTGAGCATAATCAATGCTTTTAGTTGTCTCGTATATAAGGGATTTATAATTTTAAAACAGTTGTTTTTATGGGTTGTTTAATTACATTTAATCTTTATCTAAAAGCTCCATTGTATAATATTTAAATGAGCCTGTTTTAAAAAGCAAATATATTTTAGTGCAATTTACATTGATTTCAATGAAATGGCTTTAAGAATAGACGTACTTCTTCAACCAGTGAATAATTTATCACATCACTAGCCTACGAATAAATCTAATTCAATCATTCGTTTAATATTTTACAAAATAATTTCAAGCACCTCGGCCAAACGCAAATTGTCCAGGGAGATGGTGGGAAGATGACCCAAATTCAGACAACTGCTACATCATACAACTGGACATGCAGAGCTGGCTGGATGCCCGTGCATCCTGTCAGAATGAAGGGGGTGACCTCGTCTCCATTACATCTGTGCAAGAGCAGTTTTATCTCTCAGGTAGTCATGTGCAATTTTTATTATTAGTTGCATGATTTACTTCTTCACTCTTTACATGTATATGTTTTGGAGATTTTATTTGTGAGTGTTTTTAAAAATCTGTAATCTAATTACAACTGATAATTTTATAATTATCATTTGGGAAAAGGGAGGCTTTTTATTTTTAACCTAAATTTTAAAAAAAATCAGTTCAAAGAATTTAATTATCATTAATTGCTCAGAATAAGAGTTTAAAAAATATCTAAAATTAATAAAATATCACAGTAAGTGAAATTGTTTGAGTAAAATAATACTTATGTCGCTTGCCTTTTTTTAAAAACAGTTGAGGCATTACAAAAAAATTAATTATACCCAAATAATCTATTGTTCAGTCTTTGATTAACTGTTTTACTCTCAATAATTCTCTCTCAATCAGCTCGTTTGATGTCTTTCACTGCAAACTTCTTCTGGATTGGTGCCAACGACAGGGCCACAGAAAATGGATTTCAGTGGTCTGATAAGTCACCCTTTAGTTTTTTGAACTGGAATACAGGTATCAAAATCAAGTCTCAAAATTTAGAAAGTTTAATATTCATTGAGCTTTGAAATATAAGTCAATTTATCAATGTTTAAAAATGATCCATGGGGTATACAATGAATTACAAAGTTTCATAACCTATTTCTGTCGACAATTTTATCTAGTGTTTTATGATTTTTAAAAAAAATGCATTCTCATTCCTTTCAATGATCTTTAGTTTATGGGTTAAACGTGCATGAATACACTCCCTTTAGGACAGCCAAACAATGCCCAGGACTCAGATTGTGTTGCCCTGATGAAACAGACGGGTCGATGGGATGATTTGCCTTGTACATCTCGATATGGATATATTTGTAAAAAGAAAGGTAACCCGTCAATGTAAATTTGGTTATCGTTGGTGTAATGTTGATGTAATGTTGATGTAATGTTGAAATAATGATTAAGATGAATGGGGGGGGGGTAGATTTCACCAGGTAACACCATCTCAAGGGATGACACCAAATAGAAGAAATAAGGGCTGTACTCGATTCAAATTTTTGATATCCGACCTGGATTCGGCCGGATTTCCGACATGAAATTCGTCTGGAGCTGGAGCTGGAATTGTAAAAATGACCGGATTCCAGATTTGCCGGAGCCGAAATCCGACACACCCCTTGAAGAAATGCTTACTCAAGAGCACTTACTGCTCAGTCTAGCCAAAGTTCATAACTAGATGAATACCAGTCACACTAAGACTTTAAAAATGTGTCACTAATCCAAATGTCCACTTGATTCAAAGTTGAGGGATGAGGCATCAGATACGAGATACTTAGAATAAATAAGATGCTTAGAAATTTAGAAAAACAATATGGGGCCGTCCATAAATGATGTCATGCACCTAGGGGGAGGGGGGTAGGCCTGTCAACGGGTAACCGGGACCCGGGTACCCATTGCCATGAGATTACCCGGGTAGTAAAATTCCGCACGGGTACCTGTGAAAATGTAGCTTCAGTGTCTATATTAACCAAACTTCGGCTGGCATGCGGCTTTTTTGTGTTTAATTTACGGCTTGCGAAGCAATTTATGAAATGAAATTTTTTGTTTCAAATACATGCTTTGAAGTACATCTAAGGAGAACTATCTATCAACGGGAAATACAATACGGTCTCGACAAACCACAATGTATTTTGATACATCTTTTTTCTCTGAAAATGAAACGGAATAATCGCAAACACCACTCTGCCGAAAATAAGGATGGACTGTATAGAGATGAAAGAGGCCGTGTTAGTTGTTGCTAATAAAAAAAACGGTGCTTTGACACTAACGTTGCTTTGAAATATGCCGACATTGGGTACCGATTGATACCAATAATCTACCCCATCTCGCTAATCCACTCCTAAACTATAACCGCACCCTTTCCATTCCTGTGTCCGGGGGAGGGGGGGATCGGCCAAAATCGCTTGACGTCATTTAAGTACGGTCCTTAATACTCCGGCCATGATGGGGAAAATTATGGGATGTTTCGATCGGGAAACCCGGGTACCCGTTCGAAATTTGGACGGGTACCCGGGCAGCATTTTTCAACAATATTGACAGCCCTAGAGAGGGGTCCACATATTTGTGACGATGTGTGTTGAGGGGGAGGGGGGTGTTTGAGAAATGTGCCGTCACATCAAAACTCCAAATTTAAATAAAAGTTTAACTTAAATATTTGCTTTATTACAATTTATTTTATGATGTTTTACATGGCTTCATGCGTTTTACAATATTAGAATGCAACCTTACACTAAATACATACTATTAAATGACAAAAAAGTGATTTGAAACATGCTTTTTTTCAAATGGAAAATACAGCTGTTATGGCGGGGGGGGGGAACAAAGCTTTGTGACATCATATTGTGGGGGGGGGGTCTAAGTTTTTGTGACGACATGTGACGAGGGATGGGGGGGGGGTAAAAAATCTGTCAAAATCCAGTGACATAATTTATGTAGTGCATTATTCAACACCAATTATTATTGAATAGTCGGTTAACAGGTGAAGTGACAGGTGGTTATATTTATGTAAATTATGAGAATTTCAACTTTAAAATGTTACCGTGTATGATGGGATGGGACAAAATTATGTGCCTTCAAATCAGTAAAAGAAAACATTTTATAAATAAAAAAAGTAAAAATTGTTTGCTCTCATTCCTTAAAATACATGTGGTTTAAAAAAAATTAATACATTTTTAATTTTATTCTTTTTTTTTATCTTTGGACAAACTTGTCATAAATTTTACTCAGAAAAACTTTAAAATATATTTTTAAAAATTCTTTGCAAACCATCAGTCCCCATTACCTTTTGAGCAGATTTTTCATACATTCGCTGCTTTGTGTATTGTATTTTAGATAGTGTCAGTTCCCTGGCTGCAAATTTTTATTGTTGCTTTTATTCTGCTTCTTTTCTTCAACCATGATGGCTGATAACCATGTTAGTTTAAGATTATTTAATCATGCCACACAGTGTGTAAGAATTAAACAGCCTTGTGGCTTCTAGCATTAAACAAGTTAAAAAATTAAGATGTGACTCACTAAAATCCAAACCAGTATCCACTAAAAATTAATAGTTTCAATTTTAAAAACTTATTTTGATATTAATATATGTATTTAATCCCTAAAGTGTGATTGGTGTCCAATTGTAACATTCAATAATTTATTTTAATCCAGAAAAACTGAGAATTGGCAGTAATAAAGCAATATTTATTAGTAGTATGAACCTTTCTTGTTCAAATAAAATAAAAATTGACATTTTTCCTTCCCATTAAAGGAAGAGTTACATCTCCAACCCCTCCACAACCAACTTCTCCTTCAAGAATTCCATGTAAGTACATTTTTACACACACATATTTTAAAAGAATTGAATGCCGATAAACACCATGTAAGTACATTTTTACACACACATATTTTAAAAGAATTGAATGCAGATAAACACCATGTAAGTACATTTTTACACAAAAATATTTTAAAAGAATTGAATGCTGATACAATTTAACAGAAAATGAATTAATTTTAAACAAATATGAATGTTAAGAAAAGCTATATTTTTTCTTTAGTCAATTTATTTCAGTCATAGAAATTGAATAACCATCATTAAGTAATGACACTTTAATGACCATCTTAATAGATATAAGTAATAGAATATTAATCTCTCTATATCTAATGTCTTGATAAAAAAAATAATAATTCCATAGCGGACAAGATTTGGGGTTGTCCAGCTGGATGGTCTGGAAATCGTGGCTTTTGTTATCAGTTCACCCCTTCGACTGGCATTTCACATGATGACGCAGCAGCACTATGTGCCAGCAAGCAGGGCACGTTGGCCTCCATCAGAGATGACACAGAAAATAAATACATCTTTAGTCAGTTGCCAAAAAGTGAGCCATTCAACTGTGTTTTTTTTTGTTTTTTTTATATTTTTTTAAATTTTTTATAATGATTCATTAGTCTAAGTTTTTATAGGAGTTATAATGATTTGAATATTGCTAATGGGCCCTAAATAAATAGAAGAAGTTTAAAAAAAAATATTTGAGGCATTTTATCAAATACTATAACTAAAAAAAAACAACTCTACGAAAAAAGTTTAAAATGGTATGTGTTTAGAGAAGTAATATTGCTAACAATCAAACAACATAATAAGATGGGGATAAATCTTTCTGATTAAATTAATGTTTTGAGTGATTACCGTATATACTCATTTTAAGCCGACTTATTTGGACAAAATCTAGGGGAACATGTTGGGGGGGGTGGGTTGGCTTACGAGCGGGTCATAGGTGATTTCTTCATGTACATTGAATATCGGTCTTGTTATTGTAGATCATCAAGTTTTTTGTCTATATTCTACAAGATTCGACTGCACTACCAGAAGCTATAAAATATTATTAAACATCTGCACTTACCTTATAATTTCATTTTATGTAGTTTGGTGAATTTTTTAATAAACTGTATTACCAATTTTTTGTTTTTAACATCAAATTTTAATATACGCTCTTTCATCGCTGTTTACAAAAGAAGAAAAAAATACCGGTAACTCTTGGGTTTGGCTTATGAGCGGGTTACACACTTTCTATACTTGAACTTGAACTATCCCTTAACCCGTTGTTGGGTCGTTGGGGCACCATCGTGAGCTGCTCTCTAACACACGCCATGTGTCCCGGTCCTGTGCTGCCCTTTGAGAGTCGCTGAATGACAGGCCGGTCCACTCTTTGATATCGTCCTCCCATCTCTTCTTTTGTCTGCCTCTTTTCCTTCCTCCCTGGACTGTGCCTTGCAATATAGTTTTTGCGAGACCTCCAGTTCTTGTCACGTGTCCGTACCATCGTAATTTCCTCTTCTTAATGGATGTGAGTAGGTCCTCGTAGGGGCCAATGACAGTACTTATTGTGTTGCGGACCGCTTCGTTTGTGATGTGCGCTGTGTAGGAGATGTTAAATATCTTTCTGAAACATCTCATCTCTAGCGCATTGATTCTTCTTTGGAGGTCTGCAGTGAGCGTCCAAGCCTCACAACCATACAAAAAGACGACATCGCCAGAGAGCGCATTAGCCGGATCTTTGATCTCAGGGAGAGCTTCTTGCTTTGCCAGATGTGTTTTAATTTACTCAATGCTGCCATTGTTTGGGCTACTCTGGCAAGAATTTTTGGCTTTGAGCCTTCGTCGGATATTATGGCCACTAGATATTTGAAGGTGGAGACCTCTTCAAGTTTTTGCCCGTTTATCCGAATCTCATTTATGAATTTTCTATTTCCCATGACCTTGGTCTTTTCTGCATTGATTTCCATGCCGCACGCCTTTGCTGTTTTCTCTAGCTTTGCAAGGAATTCTTTTAGTTCGTCCTCGCTACAAGCTAGGCCGTCTATGTCATCGGCGAAGCGTAGGTTGGTTATACTTCTCCCTCCGATGCTGAACGTTCCGACATGGTCTTCTAGCACATCTGTCATGATCCTTTCAAGGAAGAGGTTGAAGAGGATGGGGGAAAGTAAACATCCTTGTCTGACACCAACAGTGGTCTTTAACCATTCTCCCTTCTTGCTGTTGAAGAGTACTGCGCTGGTTGCTCTGTTGTAAAGGTTCTTGATCACTTCAATGAGGTTTGCGTTAATGTTGAATTTGTGCATAGTTGCTCACAGTGCCGCATGCCACACTCTGTCATAGTTGCCCACAGTACCGCATGCCACACTCTGTCTAACGCTTTTTTTAAGTCTATAAAGACATGATAGAGGTCACTCTGGTGTTGGAGATGTTTTTCACAGAGCACTCGCAGGTTAAAGATACTATACTATTCTCTTCCAAAAAGAGAGGGGTCGGCTTATGAACGAACTGGCTATAGATCGAGTATATACGGTAGTTTTTAAATAACTTTCTTACATTTTTAGTTAATCGTTTCAAAGGATTCCTGAAGTGTTTTATATGTTATCTTAACTTCTTACAATAGATTATCCATTCAATGCTTTATGGATTGGACTTGATGACGTTACAATGGAGAACAGCTTTATGTGGTCAGACCGTAGCCCTGTCACCTACACCAACTGGAATCCTGGTGAACCAAACAACTCAAACAATGAGGATTGTGTTAGCATGTTAAGCTATGCTGTAAGTCAGAGAGATTATTTGTAATGACTATGCTACTGTAAACCATTTAAAACTTATTCAAGAAAAGATATAAATTTATAAAATGATAACCATTAGAAATCTTAATCCATTTTGATGTTTTTACTGTTCTTATGTGATCATAAATGAACCAATGCTTAAGTATTTTTTTTGTTGTGTGTTATGATTATTGTTTATAGAAATATTTTTGAATTATGTAATGGAATATTTCAGAGAAAGTTATGAAATTATTTTGCATCCATAATATCTGCTTTGAAGAAATCTTTTCAAAAATAAAATAAAATTCTAAAAAACAAGATATCAAACATAACTTTTAAAATTTACAAACTTGCCAAAACCATGATTCTCTGACCCAAATGCTGAAACCCTGTAAAGAAACATCTGTATGTATGTAAAGGCCTAATGATATAATCTGTTAGTTTATCTTAGAGAAGTTATCTGTTAAGCAAGAAATATTTAAAGCTCATAAAATATGTTCTCTTTATTATCAGGCATAATCTGTACAGAGGTATTTACTGGATATGCTATGCTAACCAACAGCCACCATAATTTACTAGTAATCTTTAACTATAATTGACTTGAAAATTGTCAATAACAAATGCATCACACAGCGCACAAAGTTTTCAAAAACACTTTATTATGTACTTCAGAATGGCAAATGGAATGATGTCCCATGTGGCTTTAAATTAAACATGACCTTGTGCAAGAAGAGTATGAGCCTGCAGCCAAAAGGAACGCCAGCTGTACAAGCAGGTTGTCCGGCTGTGAGTAGTCTAATGCATATCTGAAAGGGAGAGAACTTTAATAATGTAATCTTAAACTGAGCTAATTATTCATCTTAATTTTTTAGAGTGGATACATTTCTATTTAGTTTATGGTATTATCTATGAAAAGATACATGAATCATATTTTTGGTAAAAGATCATATGCTTCAATTCAAAATATTAATACCATGCATTGGCTCATAATTTTTGGGGGTTAAAAAAAGAGCAATCAGTCTACTTTTAAAATATTTATTTTCTAAATGTCTTATCTATATGATTGAAATTGTAAGTGAAGTATTTTTAAAAAAAAAGGATTTTGTAGTCTAGTTAATATACTTCTAACGCGAACTAATAAACTGTAACATTTTCTATAGAATTCCTTAGGATATGGTGCGCTCTGCTACAGTATTATTGATCAGCCTACAAATTTCAACAATGCCAAAACTTCCTGCAGAGCCAGGAATGGATTCCTTGCTACAGTCAGCAATGTGTAAGAATTTAATCTGTGTAAATATGAACATTTAAGTAGTTAAGTATTTTGTGAGTGTCACGAATGACCAATTTTCCCCTATAACTTGTTGTGAGCTGCCCTCGGGTGTGTGTTTGGTGGTCATGTTAGTGTTGTTGGCTAGTCAGAGCGAAAGCGTGAAAAGGAGAGTTATTTGGTTGACGTGTTTGGAATGTGTGTAGAAGGTCGAACAGTTGAGGTGGATACTGTGTTGTAGCGAGGAGTTGGGCGATTAAAGTTTGTTTTCTTTTAGCAGTGTTGAATTATTTCTTGTGTAATTGGAATTTATGAATCTTGGAGCAAGCGGTCCAGAGATAGATACAGGGCACTTGTAACAGTGAGGATTAGTATCATTCCAGTATTTCCAGGCAAACCATGATTTTTTTTTCCATTCTGCAACCCTAAAAATATTACAGTACATCATAATTTTTTAAAATTGAATATTTCTCAGGCAAATTCAATCATTCTTATCGGCTGAACTTTTTGGTAAAACTGCTGCCGCCTATTGGATTGGGCTTTCTTCTACTGCAAGAACTTACAGTTGGGCTAATGGATGGCCAGTGTCATTCACATCATGGGGAAATACTTACAGAGGTGCGATGACCAGAAATCTGGCGATGAAAAATTAATTAAAACATGTTTTTGCTACATTGTAATAGCGACGAAAATGGAAAATTAGCGGAAAATTCTTTGTTTAAAACTTTATTTTGATATTTAATTAATGAAGTGACTATAGATCATGAGTTTGTAAGAACTGTTAAATTATTTAAACCTACATGTTTATAGTAGTAAAAGTACTATGATGAGCTTAAAAATTATGGTTTCAGGAATGTTTTATATTTTTGTAAGTGCTTTAGTTTATCCTAATGGGCCTGTATAATGATACCTCATGTTTAATTACAGCCATAAAGTCATCAGTTGTTAGCCCTTCTTGTTACAACCAATAACTGTCAACTTAAATTTTACTTTCCTTTTAGCCCTTATTGCCTCACTTGACTACTTTTGTTTTTTTGGGGTTAAATGCATTGTATGCACCACATTTTTATTACATGCTTTTATTTAAGTCGCACTGTTTGTATACGTAAAATCTTGTAATGTAAAATTATACCACTTCTGATGGTCCTAGAGATCTCAAAGTTTTACTACATATAGATCTTGGATGACAATGCATTGTATCAAAATTTCAGATCGATCTAATGTACCGTAAATAAATTAATGCATTTTTTAGTTTATCTCTATTTATGTTTGTGTTTTTATCACTCAAATCAAAATGAACCACACCTCAATTTGCCCTAGAGGGATACAAGTAATTTCAATGTGTTGACGTCAGAACTGGATTATGGGAAAGAGTTTTTTAGAGAAAGTGCACTAAAAATAAGAAAATAAAAATTTTCTATGATTACAGGTGAAACCCGTGAACCTATCCACTGTACATAAAAGCATGGGGTGGGGGGCGCTCATCACCACTGCACATAAAAGCGTGGGGGGGGCACTCATCACCACTGCACATAAAAGCGTGGGGTGGGGGCGCTCATCACCACTGTACATAAAAGCGTGGGGGGGGGGCGCTCATCACCACTGTACATAAAAGCGTGGGGGTGGCGCTCATCACCACTGTACATAAAAGAGTGGGGGGGGGCGCTCATCACCACTGTACATAAAAGCGTGGGGGGGGGGCGCTCATCACCACTGTACATAAAAGCGTGGGGGGCGCTCATCACCACTGTACATAAAAGAGGGGGGGGGCGCTCATCACCACTGCACATAAAAGCGTGGGGGGGGGGCGCTCATCACCACTGTACATAAAAGCGTGCTCATCACCACTCATTTCTCTTTGCAACTATTCTTTTGCATATAGATAAATATTTCTAATTAATATGATAGTATCATGTACATGATCAAAGTTGTGAAACTTTTAATGTTTATTAAATATTTAAACATTTTATCTGTTTGTTAATCAAAGAATGGTTTTTGCTGACATGTAACTAATTTGGTTGCATCCATTTTGCAGGTCTTGGCACACCTTGTTTTACTGTCTTCTGGTTACCATTTACCATATTGTTCTGAGAGCGGATACAATTTCATTCATTCTAAATATCAATTTATTCAAACTTTCAGGCAACTTGAATAACACCTGCGTGGCCATGCAGACAGCTAAACCTACTGGCCTGTGGGTAGACACGTATCAGTGTTTACAGGCCCTGCCCTATATTTGTCAGTCTCCACGCGTCGGCTTCACCACACCAAGGCCCACTGTAACAACAACCAGATCTGTGCCATGTCCAGCTAGGTGGTCTGCTTATGGAAACCTTTGTTACATGGTCAGTTGATGAGACTCTTGTACTTTTATCATTACTTTTGTAGTAATATTTTTTTATATATATTAGAGGAGGGTTGTTAAACTTAAATCCTGAGGGGGCCAAAAGTCGAATCACACGTTAGGCATAAGGATATAGGGCAAATAAGATCAACATTTGACCTGTGGAAAATTAATTAAATTAAAAAAGACAAAAAATTCCAATAATTAAAAATCATTAGTTCTTATGACAGTTTTGTTGGCACTGTGTGTTGGAATATTTTCTTTGCTACCAGTTTGTTTATGTTGGGTGGAATTTTCTGTGGCATTGAGATTCTAATGGTCGACTGCAAGTCTTCATCAGTGAGACAATTCCTTTGTCATAATTTGTTCATCTTCTTCTCAGAAAACTGCAGTGTTTTCACATTCATGAATTTCATGTCCAATCATTCTACTGCAACATCCAAGATGAAAATCTGTGTAGTGACAATCATGGTATTAATTTCAAAGACAGCTAGGGAGAATGCCAACAAAGTCTTTAGCCATTATTAAATAAGCTATGTTTATATATATCAGTTGCCATCTCACAAACATAATCTGCAGCCTTATCACTAAAGAGACTTACATTTGAAGACATCTACTTTTTGTTTGAACACAAACAAAATATTGCAAGCTTTCATCACTCATGGCTAGAGAAACTTCACTTCTGGAACCTGATTTTGCAATCTTCTCCAACTCAAAAAACTCGCTTTCATAGCAGCTTCAGTATTTTATTTTATTTTATTTTATTTGTTTTCCTGGAGAACTTTTGCTGTGATGCTAGATGTCTTCATAGATCTTCTGTCATCTTTAGCTTCAGCTCTACATTCTTCATAGATCTTCTGTCATCTTTAGCTTCAGCTCTACATTCTTCATAGATCTTCTGTCATCTTTAGCTTCAGCTCTACATTCTTCATAGATCTTCTGTCATCTATAGCTTCAGCTCTACATTCTTCATAGATCTTCTGTCATCTTTAGCTTCAGCTCTACATTCTTCATAGATCTTCTGTCATCTTTAGCTGCAGCTCTACATTCTTCATAGATCTTCTGTCATCTTTAGCTGCAGCTCTACATTCTTCATAGATCTTCTGTCATCTTTAGCTTCAGCTCTACATTCTTCATAGATCTTCTGTCATCTTTAGCTTCAGCTCTACTTTCAAGTTTTATAACTTGTCTCAGAGCTTAGTCGTATAGTGCTGTCTCAGATTAAATGCCTTGTCCATGGCAACATTATCAATACTAATTATTTAGACACACTTGTTGATAGTTAATATCAGTAGACATATATTTAGCATCAAAATGGCTTTGAAATGCTAGTTTTCAGAATTAAATTATCTCTTGGCTATTTTAATTGCTAGATTTTAACAATTTAAACAAATATGGTTTATCCACTAACAGACGTTTGATTGATATCAAGTTAGCCTAGGTGGCAAAGGGGACAGCGGCGTAGCGTGGGTATGTGCTGCCCCTGTTAATTTGCCCCTCTTGCCCCCACTCTCGTTACGCCACTGAAAGGGGAAGTAATATCTGAGCACTACGCTACTTTCATTTCTTATCCACCATACCGAAATAAGCAACAATTCCCCCTAGAGTCAAATTTAATAATTGTAAGCTTGTCAAGACCTCTCAGGCCTTAAGTTTAACACATGTATATATTTAATGATAAGCATATTAATTATGTTGTCCTAAGGCATACTTACCAAACTCAAACCTGACAACATCATGGATGAGTGCTAAAGCTTACTGTGCCAGCCGGGCTTCGGGAGCAACACTTGCCAGTGTGCCCAACGCTAATGTAGAGAACTTTCTCAAGAACACTGTCGTAAAGTAAGGGACTTATTTGAAGTTAATTTACAATCCATGGCAGCCAGAGGAAAATGTGTGCTTTTGAAATTTTCAAAAACTCTATGTACTTGAAATGAATAATTTAAATCATGGCATTACATAAGTGACACAAAAATGTAAGATGTGAGAATACTTATGACCCAACAATTTGTTGAAATTTTATTAAAAGATTTAAAGCATTTTAAAATGATTTTTAAAAAATATTTTTATACGGAAGTTTTCCTTAAAGCTTTAAAAATAATTTTTTTTTAAAATTTCATCATTCATTGTTATAGACTATAGACTGTAATCTAATTAAGTAATTAAGTATGTGCTTTTAAATGTTCAGAAATGTTCCTGGATCCTACTGGATAGGTTTGAATGACAGGGACACTGAGGCAGGTAAAACATTTACTTTTAAAGAAGCAAGATAATGTATATGTAAGAATGAGTCAGGTAAAACATTTAATTTTAAAGAAGAAAGATAATGTATATGTAAGACTGAGTCAGGTAAAACATTTACTTTTAAAGAAGCCAAATAATGTATATGTAAGACATTCATTATGTAATTCCTTTTATATGTGGAGTTTTAGAAATAATTTTTAAAAAGCTTTTGCTTTTTTCATTTTAAATTGAATTATATTAAAGAAAGAACTTACAAGCCTAGCCTAGAGTGTGAATTTTGCTTTTTTAAAAAAAAACTATTAGAAAACTTTCAATAATTCCCTTCAAATCTCAGAAATATTTTAAAATAATACACACAGATTTCTATTTGGATCACTGTCATCACTGTCATCACTGTCACAATGAACCAAAATTCCTTCTTAGAGTGATTTAATTTTTTAAATTAACATGTTTTTTAAAGGATTTTTGTGGGCAGATGGGTCAGGATTAACATACACCCACTGGAACCAAGGAGAACCAAACAACTTTCTGAATCAGTCAGTATAACAATGTCACAAAATAAGATTAAATATTTTGATTATAAATGACATGCAAGTAATTTTGGAGACTCCTTGCTTATAAAACTTTCTTAAAATATTACCAACTTTAAACAAGTTTTGTTTCGTGTATTTATTCTTTTTTAAAATTACTTTTTTCAGTGAGGATTGTGTTCAGTGGACACTACCTGTCAATAGATGGGCAGACAATTACTGTTATATTGCCAATGGTTTCATCTGCCAGGCACAAAGAGGTTAGAGAGATTTACTGTAAACCCCTAATATAAATTACATATTTAAAGTAAGGTACAGAGGAGAAACAGCTTTGATATCCTATTAGTTCATTCTTACATTTGCAAAAATAAAACTTGATGATTTGTGGGTAATACAATAGAGATAATGGAAATGTTTTACATAAACCAGATAAAATTACAGATAACTATTGAGAAAAAAACAAATTTTTAAAAGTAACACATTTCAATTTTTGTGTGAATATTTTGCAGTGTAATTTATTGGATTTTAAATGTTATTTGTTATTTAAACATTAAGGTCGTTGAGACATTTCTATAAAAATAAATACAATAATTTCCTACATATTCTCAAAGTTGGTCTGTCAAGGCTACTATATTTTCTTTTGTTATAAGAAAAATTTCATATTGATGTTAATTTTATTATGTCAAAAATGTGTATCTGTCGAGGGGAATGTTAGTATATGAATAAAGTTCAAGGAGGGTGTGTGACCAAATATGTGGGATTTCTTCAAAATAATTGGGATTATTTTAAAGAAAATGTGAGTTACTTGATTGTAGGTTAGTCAAGTTTTATCTTTACATATTTTTTATGGAATATTAAAGAATATATCATTGTACATATACCATGGATTTAAAAATACAATAATTCACCTGTAAAGACTGCAAAACTAATAGCTATGTTGTTTCTTAACTGCCTGTTATTTTCAAAGTTTTCCCAAGAAGCATACTATGAACTATTTATCCATTAGTTGGTATAGCTGTAGAAAATAAAGCAATTGTTAGCAAGATGGCAGATACCAATTTCTTAACCTAAAAATTGTTTTAATTCATTGATAGAAAAAACAATAAACATCTATAGAATTAACCTTCTTTATATTTTGATTCATTTTATAGTATAATTTTCATTACATCAATTTTATCGTGGAATTTCCTGGTAATTTTAAAAAAAACCTTTCCCATTTTTTCCAGAATAATCCAAAACCCAGGAAATAAGAGCAGACGTCATTAATGATTTGTAAATTATCTCTGAAGACAATATCAGTTTTCATTTCAGATAACACAAACATTTTTGTGCATAATTCATTTATTAGTCTCTTGAAAACATTTTCTGCCCCATAAGTTTGACATCAATATACATAATTTGCAATGTCTGTCTGTCCCGTCTGGCTGTCCGTGACGCTAATAATTTTAGAAAGCAGCGCACCAAATTACTGCACCAAAAAATAACTTTTTTCAAACATCCGCATAAAATTGTTCAATAGTGAAATAAATGAATAAAATAAAAATAAAATAAAATAAATGAAAGTTCTGTATTACGTTATATTTTAATCTGATTTGTATTTATTTCGAAAACTTCCGTCATTTTTGACGGGTGATTCGCTAGTCTTGAATATATTGTGTTACTTGAACTCTCTAACAGGAGCTGTAGTGCCAACAACAAGGCCCACTGTTACCCCAGGAAGAAATAGTAAGTAAACAAGTCAGTGGTTGCTTAAACGCGGTGGTCGAGTGGCAGTGCACTGGACTGTCGTACCGATGGTCACGGGTTCGAATCCGTGTGAAGGCAAGGGCTTGTTCCCGGGGCCTAGGGCGTCCCTGAGTCACCCCGCTCTGAATGGGTACCTAACACTACATGTAGTTAGGCGGCTGGGTAATGCGTGGAACCCACAAAGCCGTGGCCTGTGAATGCTGCATCACTTGCCAACAGATCATCTGTCATGGTCTGTGGACGCAACTATCTTCTGCATAGAAGGAGCGTCTGTATAGATAAGATAAGAAGAAGATAAACCATTTCATTAATCATTTCTCTACAAGAATAGATGATATAAAGTTATGATATAAAGTTATGATATAAAGTTATGATATAAAGTTATGATATAAAGTTATGATATAAAGTTATGAGGCCTTTATCGCACCTCACAACCACGAATATTTCTTTACCCAGCTTGTCTGGGTTTTATAACTTGAGTTTTAACTCAAATTAAAGTTTTTATTTTAAGGTAACCACGAGTCAATCATTTGTTATGGGAAAGACTATTTTTATATTGATTTTCAAGATAATAAACCAAAATCATATGAAAAAAAATCTACATCTTTACTGATATTTCATATCTTATACTTAATTCATTCACTTACGTTATTTGCTGAAAGATGGTGAGAGGTTTATTATTGATAGCTCCACAGTGTGGCAACTCCACCAACTGGACACAGTATAACGGCTTTTGTTACTACGTGAGCTCACCCACCGGGAACCAGTCTCTGTTTACATGGTTTCAGGCCCGGTTGGCCTGCAAGGATATGTCAGCAGAGCTGGTCAGCATCAGCAGTGATGACGAGAACGGCTATGTCACAACATTGGTGAGTTAAATAAACATGTTGGTATAGGTGTTATTGTAATTAACTGGAAACTCTAATATCCATATCCTTAATTTTTTATGGCATCTTCATTTTCATGGTATTTAGAGCAATACAAAACTAGTTTTAACAAAAAAACAACTAAATTTTTATAATAATAATGATAATAACCAAGTCATTTAGACACGTTTATAGTGAACAGTTTATAGTGAACAGTTTATAGTGAACAGTTTATAGTGAACAGTTTATAGTGAACAGTTTATAGTGAACAGTTTATAGTGAACAGTTTATAGTGAACAGTTTATAGTGAACAGTTTATAGTGAACAGTTTATAGTGAACAGTTTATAGTGAACAGTTTATAGTGAACAGTTTATAGTGAACAGTTTATAGTGAACAGTTTATAGTGAACAGTTTATAGTGAACAGTTTATAGTGAACAGTTTATAGTGAACAGTTTATAGTGAACAGTTTATAGTGAACAGTTTATAGTGAACAGTTTATAGTGAACAGTTTATAGTGAACATTTCGCCTCACTTTCAGTTCTTACAATTTGTTTATAAATCCAATGATCATTGAGTTTTACCTTATAGTTTTACCTTATAGTTTTACCTTATAGTTTTACCTTATAGTTTTACCTTATAGTTTTACCTTATAGTTTTACCTTATAGTTTTACCTTATCTTATCTTATCTGTTTACAGACGCTCCTTCTATACAGAAGATTATTGCGTCCTACGCTTATCTATGGTTTGTGTTTAGTCCTGCATTTTTATTAGAGATTTAAATGTTGATAAAGTGTTGGTTTTCCTGGATTCTTCAGGCAACCCATTCCACGCCCGAATTCCGGACGGGAAGAAGGAAAACTTGTATGTGTTTGTTCTTGCATACGGAATAAGAAAGGTGTTTTTATCCTTATGTCTATCTGAGGGTTGTATTAAGTTATCTTTGTGTTGTATTTCTAAATTAGAATTAATTGCTTTATGTATGATTACTACTTTGCTCTTGGTTCTTCTATCCTCTAGTGTTTCAAGGTTTAATGATTTAACTAATGGTGTTACTCTTGTCAGTTTCGAATATTCTCCAGTAATGAATCTGGCAGCTCTTTTTTGAATTTGTTCTAGTTTATCAATGTTTTCTTTGGTGGATGGGTCCCATACAGAAGATGCATATTCTAGTGCAGGTCTCACCAAAGTGAGGTAGCATTTTAGTTTTATATCTCTATTACATTTGTTAAAGTTCCTTTTTATAAAGCCTAAGGTTTTGTTTGATTTTTTAATAACTTCATTGACATGGGGATTCCATGATAGTTTCTCATTTATTAAGACTCCTAAGTATTTTGCATCTTTAGTTTGGGTCAGTTCTTTTCCATGAATGTAATATTTTGAATTTATTTGTTTCTTTTTCTTTGTTACTCTTAACAGTTGACACTTTTCTGGATGGAAAGACATACTCCAGTTAGTTTCCCATTTTATCAATTCATCTAAGTCTTTTTGTAAAATTTTGCTATCTTGTTCTGATTTAATTGTTCTATAGATTATACAATCATCAGCAAATAGCCTAACTTTTGTACCTGTTGAGATGTTGTTGGGTAAATCATTTATATAAATTAAAAAGAGTAAGGGACCTAGCACAGTTCCTTGTGGAACTCCTGAGTTAACCTTTATTGGTGCAGATTTAGATCCATTAATTATTACAGTTTGCTCCCTGCCCAAAAGGAAGTCTTGGATCCAGTGATGTAAGGAACCTGAGATTCCAAAGTAGTTAAGTTTTTTAAGTAAACTAAGGTGGTGAACTTTGTCAAATGCTTTTGAGAAGTCTAGTAATATTGTATCTATTTGATCATTTTTGTCCAAGCCTTTTGATAGTTCATCTATTAAACCTATTAATTGTGTTTCACATGATCTGTTTTTTCTAAAGCCGTGTTGATGTGGGCATAGGGCATTATATTTGTCAAGGTGGTTAACTATTCTACTATATATTATGTGTTCTAGTAATTTACAGGTGATACTAGTAAGTGATACAGGCCTGTAATTACCAGGGTCTGATTTATCCCCTTTCTTAAAGAGTGGACTTACATTAGCTAATTTCCAATCCTGGGGCACTTTACCCTGGTTTAGAGAGGCTTGAAAGAGAACTACAAGGATTGGGGACAGTTCATTGCTTAGTTCTTTTAATAATCTTGCAGGCAAATCATCTGGGCCAGTAGCTTTGTTTATTTTTAAGTTTTTTAGGAGTGAATGTATACCTATCTCATCTACAGTTATGTTACCTATTTCCTCCATTTTATTTAAATTTATTAAAACTTCCTTGTCGCCTGAGGCAGAAAAAGATGATGCAAAATATGTGTTAAGGATATTAGCTTTAGTTTCATTATCATTATAGGTTTTATTATTTGAGCCTTTTAGTGTGGCTATTCCTGAAGGTTCCATTTTTTTAGATTTGATAAAGGACCATAAGTTTTTATTGTTATCTTTGGTAATTACATTGTTTATATATTCATTTTGGAGGTTCCGACTAAGTTTTTGTGTCAAGTGTTTAATCTTTAAGTATTTTTTGTGTATCCTATATGAATTGGTAGCTTTATATTTCTTAAATAAGTTCTCTTTTAGTTTGCATAGCTTTTTCAATCTAGAATTGAACCAGCATTTGTTAATTTTATTTGATGTTAGTTTTGTTGGAACATTCTCATCCATTATAGTTTTTAGATTTGTTTTTATATCTTTCCAAATTTCTTCTACTGGGCTATTTGTGTTAAATTTACTTAGGAAAGTTTGTTGGAAGTTAGCCGCTGATTGGTGTAGTTTTATTGAATTACATTTATTCCAAAGATAGATTATTCTTCTAGGTATCTTATTAATTTTAGTTTTTATTGTATTGGTGACCCTAACAATATCATGGTCGGACAGTCCTGGAATTATTTTATAGTCTAACACTAGTCCTGGTCTATTTGTTAGGAATAAATCTAGTGTTTTATTTTTCCTTGTTGCTGTTTTTACTATCTGTTCTAGGTTTATGTTGTTTATAGTGTCTAGGAAGTGTTCATTAATTTCTTTGTTAGTTTGATGGTTATCAATTGTATAATTTTTCCAATTTATATCTGGAAGATTAAAGTCCCCCATAATCCATAGAACTGCATTTTTATTATTCTCTTTTATGAAAGTTAATTGACTACAAAGATTGTTCATGTATTCTAGGGTTTGTATTCGGAGGTCTATATATACTGCCTACAATAAGTGGGGATGAGTTTGGTGTAATTATTTTACAATAAATAGACTCTATATTAAAATTTTGCTGTGTAGTAATTTCTTCAGCTATGATATTTGATTTAATTGCAAGTAGCACTCCTCCATAATTGTCTGATCTGTCTTTCCTAAAAATATTATAATTGGTGTTTACCTTATAGTTTTACCTTATAGTTTTACCTTATAGTTTTACCTTATAGTTTTACCTTATAGTTTTACCTTATAGTTTTACCTTATAGCTTTACCTTATAGTTTTACCTTATAGTTTTACCTTATAGTTTTACCTTATAGTTTTACCTTATAGTTTTACCTTATAGTTTTACCTTATAGCTTTACCTTATAGTTTTACCTTATAGTTTTACCTTATAGTTTTACCTTATAGTTTTACCTTATAGTTTTACCTTATAGTTTTACCTTATCCTTAATAGTCCTAGAGATTAAGTTCACCTTCAATATGACTGAATCCACAGCTCAGCAGAAGCCCTGTGGATTCCTTCTGGATTGGACTCAATGACTTGGAACAGGGGATCTTCAGGTGTGTATGATCAATATCAGTCTTTAAATAATTATTAACCTGTTATTGTTTAAATAAAATAATTCGTAGCAGTATTTTAAACCATGCACTGTCCTGTAAATATAATTTTCAACCTTGTTTTTTTAAAATTAATATTGAATTGCTACTTGAGTGTACATTAACAAACAAGATACCCTGTGGCAGAGCCGTCTTAACGCATAGGCCCATTGGGCATGTGCCCGGGGGCCCACGAGCATAGGGGCCCCATGGGAATATGTTTATTTATATATATTATGTTTATTTATTTTTTATTCCTGCGGGGGAGGGGCCCAACACTATTTCTTTGCCCGGGGCCCCAAAATGGTGTAAAGACGGCTCTGCCCTGTGGTAGTGTAATGTGGCAAGCATATCAAGCAGCAGCATGACCAAACAAGTAATAAGCTTGAATTATCAGCTGAACAATTTATTCCAAGATTGCCAGTGTTCATAAATCTACAGCAGCCTGAAGAGTCAGAGACTTTGGATGTTTAATCTAAAAGTGGCCTGGACAACAGCCTTTAAGGCGTTAGGAATTGCTGATCCTTAAGATTTTGCTTTAGGAGCCCTAGGGTTTTATCAGGCAATTGCACACATTGGCAGTATGCTTGTATAATTAAGTGAACCTCTCTTTGAAGTGTAACACAGAGGCACAACACTAACTCAATTATCTGGGCATAAAGCTCATTAGGGGGGTGTAGAGAGTCTTACAGGGTAACACAAAAAAATTGGAAATTTTAAAAGATCCAATAAAACCAAGAGTTTTTGGGAATTTTTTTTTAAATTCATAGTACATGTAATTGGAACCTTAAATAACTTAATATATGAAGAGCTCAAAGGGAGAAATGGGTATGTCACATTTTTGTAGTTTTGAGATATTCAAGTTTTAAATTGCAAAATTATACAGATTTCTTATAAATTAACTAAACAGATTTGAATTTTTAAGAGAGTCAGATACATAATACTTTCATAAAACCTCATTCAGAACATTCTATTTTTGATCCTCTATCATTAAAAAAAATTCAAAAATGTCACATAGCCGTTTCTTACCTTGAGGTCTTCATATGCCATTAAAAAATTTTTAATGGCATTTATCATTTTTTAAAATTACGTCCTTCAGCTGCTGTCCTCCTGTACGAATGCATTTTTAAAAAATCCCATCATGTGTGTCCTATTAAAGCACTTGGCCCAATGAAATGACATGTTCCAGCTTTTCTCCCATTCAGCCAACAGATGGAAGTGGTGTTGTAGATTGTCCTGGTCAGAAATGTTGTAGATTGTACTCATACTCGGCTGTGTTCTCATTGATGTATTCTAGAATAAACGGGGACGCGGTGGTCGAGTGGCAGCACACTGGACTGTCGTACCGATGGTCACGGGTTCGAATCCGTGTGAAGGCAAGGGTCCCTGAGTCACCCCGCTCCGAATGGGTACCTAAACTACATGTAGTTAGGCGGCTGGGTAATGCGTGGAACCCACAAAGCCGTGGTCTGTGAGCGCTGCATCACTTGCCAACAGATCATCTGTCATGGTCTGTGGACGCAATTATCTTCTGCATAGAAGGAGCGTCTGTATAGATAAGAGAAATAAAGAGTTGGCGCCAAGCCCCGAGGGACTCTGTTCTCTGTTCTTTGTGTCAGAATAGTTTGTAACTATCTGGTCTAACCTCTTTGTTGACTATGGATGGATTCAGAAATATTTCTTTGCCCAAAATTAATGTAATGTTGAATCTTTTGATTAGGTTGGCTCTCTCTACTCTTTTTCTGCTTGCAGACTCAAAGCTCAATGTCTCTAAAACTAACATTTTTCAAAATTGTTGATAATTTGATTTTAAAATGTTTAATGATAAACTTATGAATAACTTAGGTCCGATGCTCTTGTACCATTTTTTTCTGATAAATGTTCATTTCAGAACTTACAAAGTAGAAATTATTAAGAGTTTTACTGGAATCGGATGAATATAATTAACTGCTTCTAAAGGTGAATTGTTTGTTTTCCCTAGCTGGACAGACATTAGCCCAATTGCCTTTGTGAGCTGGGGACGTAATCAGCCTGATGATGCTTATGGCGGAGAACAGTGTGTTGAAATTAACTCTTATGGTGGGTCAATGGGCAATATTCGCAAAATTACTTTTCACAGTTGAAAAATAATATTTAGGACATAAAAATCCTATAGACAAAGTGTGTGTTGAAGAAACATTTAGACTCTATAGTTTTGGAGCTATTTAAAGGCTATTTAATTTTTATTTAAGATTCTTTAAAAAAAATATTGCTCTTTCAAAATCATGAAGAGATTTTTTAAAATTGGAAATTAATTTGACCATGGGTTTTGGCAAAAATTAATTTAAGTTGTAAGAATAACTATAATAGATCTTTTTTTTTCTTTCTCAAATTTCATTACAGAATTATCTCAAACTGTTTTATCAGACTATATTATATACAAAATTTTGACAAACCATATTTGTGCATTTTATAGACTCAAATTAAAAAAAAATTCTGTTAACATTCCAAACACAACTAGAAACGCCTGGAAATCTTTAAAACTGAATCATATTCCAAAAATACTTTCTTGACATAAAAACTGTAAAGCTAATAAGCCTAACAAGATATCAGACTGAAAATTATGTTTATGCACTAAATACACAGGTCAATGGAATGACCAGTATTGTCAAGAAAAGAGAGGTTACGTCTGCAAGAGGCGTCCTGGCAACTACACTCCACCGCCAATAACAACGCCCAGTACCAATGGAGGTTGTCCTAGAGACTTCAAGACTCTGCCATCATGTTAGTGAACAAATATGTTGTACATGCATATGATGCACATGTATATGTTTTACATTTATATTTTGTTCATGTATATATTTGTTTATCATAGCTATTAGGTTTATAGCAAAGGATGCTGGTGTGAAAAGATTTTTTTCAAAATCTAAAAATTTTGTCAAGTATGTTAAATTTTAATCCTCTTGTCCAGGTGTAAAAAAAATAATTTAAAATTATTTTATGGCTTTTTAAAATTTAATTGCAAACATTATTCTAAGGCACGGGTCGGGAAACTTTTTGTCTGAGAGAGCCATAAACACCACATATATTGAAGAGTAATTCTGTTAGAGCCATACATTATGTTTAAAACTAAAAATTTAAGTAATTTTGTGTCATATCAACACTAAAAGTACAATAATTATGTACGTGAATTCTTTTTAATAACATTGTTATGTTGTATTTTATATGCAATTAATATGTAGATCAAAGGAATCTGAATAAACGCTTTTTAAAAAAAAATGGAACATTTGTCTTATAGCCAGTGTAGCCATCAATAGAGCCACATCTGGCTCGCAAGCCATGGTTTCCCGACCCCTGTTCTAAGGCATTGGCCTTAAAACTATAGTACTCAATCCATAAGTAGGATGCATAGGAATTTTCAACTGTACACATATGACTAAGATTGTTTAGTTATGGTCTACATTAAATCAATTTTTTTGGTAGAAACACTTATTGTTTTTATCACCACATTGAAATTATACATTAATAAAAAATGTTAATGTCTCAGTGACGCGATGTTACTATGTTGGAGGAACAACTCAGCCAGAGCGTAAAACATTCAATGATGCCATAAAGGCCTGTGAGCTGATGGTCCACAAGTCCCAGCTGGCATCTGTGCACAGCCTTTTGGAAGAGAGTAAGCCATTAACATGTTCATTGCCGGTGGGGAAAACAGTAGCCAAACAATTATAAAATAAGCTTTTTCTTAAATTCAGCTGATTTGTTTGAATGATTTCTAAACCAATGAAAAGCCTTCATTATGTTATTCATGAATAATATTACAATGTTTTTTTTCTTCTTAATGTCAATTATTTTATGTACTATTTAGTAACTAATTATCTTTTCTACAGAGTTCCTAATAACTTTGATAGCTGACCTGAAGTGGCCTGCCTGGATTGGTTTTAATGACCTCAAAGTCAGAAATCGCTTTGGTTGGGTGGATAATTTCAATGTGGACTACACCAACTGGGGATTGCGGCAACCCAATGAAAATTTAAATGACAATAATCCCCAGAATAGGGTAAACTTTCATAGTTCTTGTTCCAAAATTTGTTTGTTTTTATTTATGTTTTAGTGTGCACTTTGATAGATTGTGCCTGTACACTATGGTAGATTGTGCCTGTACACTATGGTAGATTGTGCTTGTACACTATGATAGTTTGTGCTTGCAGCTGAACATATATTTTGTGATTTAAAAAAAATAAATCTTTAAATACTCAATTTCCAAAAGCCTAAGTTATGTTTATCATGATGTTATCTAATGTAAACAACATAGTTTTTGTTAATGTTATTCTTGATGTTTTGTATGTAATGAAAACAATTGATCAAATTTCAGCTTGACTGTGTTGATATGGAGACAGGTGAGAAGGTTGTGGGGACTTGGGATGACAAGAGATGTGGCGACAAGAACGCCTATGTCTGTGAATCTAGTAAAGGTAGGTTACCAACAACATGCATACAAGAACGCCTATGTCTGTGAATCTAGTAAAGGTAAGTTACCAACAACATGCATACAAGAATGCCTATGTCTGTGAATCTAATAAAGGTAAGTTACTAACAACATGCATACAAGAATGCCTATGTCTGTGAATCTAATAAAGGTAAGTTACTAACAACATGCATACAAGAATGCCTTTGTCTGCGAATCTAATAAAGGTAAGTTACCAACAACATGCATACAAGAATGCCTATGTCTGTGAATCTAGTAAAGGTAAGTTACCAACAACATGCATACAAGAATGCCTATGTCTGTGAATCTAATAAAGGTAAGTTACCAACAACATGCATAAAAGAATGCCTATGTCTGTGAATCTAATAAAGGTAGGTTACTAACAACATGCATACAAGAATGCCTATGTCCGTGAATCTAATAAAGGTAGGTTACCAACAACATGCATACAAGAATGCCTATGTCTGTGAATCTAATAAAGGTAGGTTACTAACAACATGCATTTCATTATTTTGTTTGTTACTATTGATTTATTCTCAAATGATAATAAACAATATTTTCAGCCCTCCATTTTATTACTTAAAAACCAGGGCTCTATCTAACTGGAGATTCCATTGTTCTAAAAAATTGTTTGCATTCTTAATTAATACATTAAAAGCATATCTAAGTAACATAAGCTCCAATAAAAAGCCACATCAAAGGCAGTATTCATGATTTTTACATATCTGTCAGATAAATCCCTTTAGATTGTTTGGTTCAAAGCAGTAGCTGGTTAGCGTACATCTAAACCTTAAAGGATTCTAATGTTTTGTGCAATTCTTAAAAATTCTTCACTTCTATTAGGCTGCTTTTGCATTAAAACATCATCAGGGCTAAATAAGTGTCATCAAAGCCAAATAAATATCATCAGGGCTAAATAAGTGTCATCAAAGCCAAATAAACATCATCAGGGCTAAATAAGTGTCATCAAAGCCAAATAAATATCATCAGGGCTAAATAAGTGTCATCAAAGCCAAATAAACATCATCAGGGCTAAATAAGTGTCATCAAAGCCAAATAAACATCATCAGGGCTAAATAAGTGTCATCAAAGCCAAATAAACATCATCAGGGCTAAATAAGTGTCATCAAAGCCAAATAAACATCATCAGGGCTAAATAAGTGTCATCAAAGCCAAATAAATATCATCAGGGCTAAATAAGTGTCATCAAAGCCAAATAAACATCATCAGGGCTAAATAAGTGTCATCAAAGCCAAATAAACATCATCAGGGCTAAATAAGTGTCATCAAAGCCAAATAAACATCATCAGGGCTAAATAAGTGTCATCAAAGCCAAATAAACATCATCAGGGCTAAATAAGTGTCATCAAAGCCAAATAAATATCATCAGGGCTAAATAAGTGTCATCAAAGCCAAATAAATATCATCAGGGCTAAATAAGTGTCATCAAAGCCAAATAAACATCATCAGGGCTAAATAAGTGTCATCAAAGCCAAATAAACATCATCAGGGCTAAATAAGTGTCATCAAAGCCAAATAAACATCATCAAAGCCAAATAAACATCATCAAAGCCAAATAAACATCATCAGGGCTAAATAAGCGTCATCAAAGCCAAATAAACATCATCAAAGCCAAATAAACATCATCAAAGCCAAATAAACATCATCAAAGCCAAATAAACATCATCAAAGCCAAATAAACATCATCAAAGCCAAATAAACATCATCAAAGCCAAATAAACATCATCAAAGCCAAATAAACATCATCAAAGCCAAATAAACATCATCAGGGCTAAATAAACATCATCAAAGCCAAATAAATATCATCAAAGCCAAATAAACATCATCAAAGCCAAATAAACATCATCAAAGCCAAATAAACATCATCAAAGCCAAATAAACATCATCAGGGCTAAATAAGCGTCATCAAAGCCAAATAAACATCATCAAAGCCAAATAAACATCATCAAAGCCAAATAAACATCATCAAAGCCAAATAAACATCATCAAAGCCAAATAAACATCATCAAAGCCAAATAAACATCATCAAAGCCAAATAAACATCATCAAAGCCAAATAAACATCATCAAAGCCAAATAAACATCATCAAAGCCAAATAAACATCATCAAAGCCAAATAAACATCATCAAAGCCAAATAAACATCATCAAAGCCAAATAAACATCATCAAAGCCAAATAAACATCATCAAAGCCAAATAAACATCATCAAAGCCAAATAAACATCATCAGGGCTAAATAAGCGTCATCAAAGCCAAATAAACATCATCAAAGCCAAATAAACATCATCAAAGCCAAATAAACATCATCAAAGCCAAATAAACATCATCAAAGCCAAATAAACATCATCAAAGCCAAATAAACATCATCAGGGCTAAATAAGCGTCATCAAAGCCAAATAAACATCATCAAAGCCAAATAAACATCATCAAAGCCAAATAAACATCATCAAAGCCAAATAAACATCATCAAAGCCAAATAAACATCATCAAAGCCAAATAAACATCATCAGGGCTAAATAAGCGTCATCAAAGCCAAATAAACATCATCAAAGCCAAATAAACATCATCAAAGCCAAATAAACATCATCAAAGCCAAATAAACATCATCAAAGCCAAATAAACATCATCAAAGCCAAATAAACATCATCAAAGCCAAATAAACATCATCAAAGCCAAATAAACATCATCAGGGCTAAATAAACATCATCAAAGCCAAATAAATATCATCAAAGCCAAATAAACATCATCAAAGCCAAATAAACATCATCAAAGCCAAATAAACATCATCAAAGCCAAATAAACATCATCAGGGCTAAATAAGCGTCATCAAAGCCAAATAAACATCATCAAAGCCAAATAAACATCATCAAAGCCAAATAAACATCATCAGGGCTAAATAAACATCATCAAAGCCAAATAAACATCATCAAAGCCAAATAAACATCATCAAAGCCAAATAAACATCATCAGGGCTAAATAAACATCATCAAAGCCAAATAAACATCATCAAAGCCAAATAAACATCATCAAAGCCAAATAAACATCATCAAAGCCAAATAAACATCATCAAAGCCAAATAAACATCATCAAAGCCAAATAAACATCATCAAAGCCAAATAAACATCATCAGGGCTAAATAAGCGTCATCAAAGCCAAATAAACATCATCAAAGCCAAATAAACATCATCAAAGCCAAATAAACATCATCAAAGCCAAATAAACATCATCAAAGCCAAATAAACATCATCAAAGCCAAATAAACATCATCAGGGCTAAATAAACATCATCAAAGCCAAATAAACATCATCAAAGCCAAATAAACATCATCAAAGCCAAATAAACATCATCAAAGCCAAATAAACATCATCAAAGCCAAATAAACATCATCAGGGCTAAATAAGCGTCATCAAAGCCAAATAAACATCATCAAAGCCAAATAAACATCATCAAAGCCAAATAAACATCATCAGGGCTAAATAAACATCATCAAAGCCAAATAAACATCATCAAAGCCAAATAAACATCATCAAAGCCAAATAAACATCATCAGGGCTAAATAAACATCATCAAAGCCAAATAAACATCATCAAAGCCAAATAAACATCATCAAAGCCAAATAAACATCATCAAAGCCAAATAAACATCATCAAAGCCAAATAAACATCATCAGGGCTAAATAAGCGTCATCAAAGCCAAATAAACATCATCAAAGCCAAATAAACATCATCAAAGCCAAATAAACATCATCAAAGCCAAATAAACATCATCAAAGCCAAATAAACATCATCAAAGCCAAATAAACATCATCAGGGCTAAATAAACATCATCAAAGCCAAATAAACATCATCAAAGCCAAATAAACATCATCAAAGCCAAATAAACATCATCAAAGCCAAATAAACATCATCAGGGCTAAATAAGCGTCATCAAAGCCAAATAAACATCATCAAAGCCAAATAAACATCATCAAAGCCAAATAAACATCATCAGGGCTAAATAAACATCATCAAAGCCAAATAAACATCATCAGGCTAAATAAACATCATCAAAGCCAAATAAACATCATCAGGGCTAAATAAACATCATCAAAGCCAAATAAACATCATCAAAGCCAAATAAACATCATCAGGGCTAAATAAACATCATCAAAGCCAAATAAACTCATCAAAGGCTAAATAAACATCATCAGGGCTAAATAAACATCATCAAAGCCAAATAAACATCATCAAGGGCTAAATAAACATCATCAAGGCTAAATAAACATCATCAAAGCCAAATAAACATCATCAAGGCTAAATAAACATCATCAAAGCCAAATAAATCATCATCAAAGCCAAATAAACACCATCAAAGCCAAATAAACATCATCAAAGCCAAATAAACATCATCAGGGCTAAATAAGCGTCATCAAAGCCAAATAAACATCATCAAAGCCAAATAAACATCATCAAAGCCAAATAAACATCATCAGAGCTAAATAAACATCATCAAAGCCAAATAAACATCATCAGGCTAAATAAACATCATCAAAGCCAAATAAACATCATCAAGGCTAAATAAACATCATCAAAGCCAAATAAACATCATCAAAGCCAAATAAACATCATCAAAGGCTAAATAAACATCATCAAAGCCAAATAAACATCATCAGGCTAAATAAACATCATCAAAGCTAAATAAACATCATCAAAGCCAAATAAACATCATCAGAGCTAAATAAACATCATCAAAGCCAAATAAACATCATCAAAGCCAAATAAACATCATCAGGGCTAAATAAACATCATCAAAGCCAAATAAACATCATCAAAGCCAAATAAACATCATCAAAGCTAAATAAACATCATCAAAGCTAAATAAACATCATCAGGCTAAATAAACATCATCAAAGCCAAATAAACATCATCAAAGCCAAATAAACATCATCAGGGCTAAATAAACATCATCAAAGCTAAATAAACATCATCAAAGGCTAAATAAACGTCATCAAAGCCAAATAAACATCATCAAAGCTAAATAAACATCATCAAAGGCTAAATAAACGTCATCAAAGCCAAATAAACGTCATCAAAGCCAAATAAACATCATCAAAGCTAAATAAACATCATCAAAGCCAAATAAACGTCATCAAAGCCAAATAAACATCATCAGGGCCAAATAAACATCATCAAAGCTAAATAAACATCATCAAAGCTAAATAAACATCATCAAAGCTAAATAAACATCATCAAAGCCAAATAAACATCATCAAAGCCAAATAAACGTCATCAAAGCCAAATAAACGTCATCAAAGCTAAATAAACATCATCAAAGCCAAATAAACGTCATCAAAGCTAAATAAACATCATCAAAGCTAAATAAACATCATCAAAGCCAAATAAACATCATCAAAGCCAAATAAACGTCATCAAAGCCAAATAAACGTCATCAAAGCTAAATAAACATCATCAAAGCCAAATAAACATCATCAGGGCTAAATAAACATCATCAAAGCCAAATAACATCATCAAAGCCAAATAAACATCATCAAAGCCAAATAAACATCATCAAAGCCAAATAAACATCATCAGGGCTAAATAAGCGTCATCAAAGCCAAATAAACATCATCAAAGCCAAATAAACATCATCAAAGCCAAATAAACATCATCAAGGCTAAATAAACATCATCAAAGCCAAATAAACATCATCAGGCTAAATAAACATCATCAAAGCCAAATAAACATCATCAGCTAAATAAACATCATCAAAGCCAAATAAGCATCATCAAAGCCAAATAAACATCATCAAGGCTAAATAAACATCATCAAAGCCAAATAAACTCATCAGCAAATAAACTCATCAAAGCCAAATAAACATCATCAAAGCAAATAAAGCTCATCAAAGCTAAATAAACATCATCAAAGCCAAATAAACATCATCAAAGCCAAATAAACATCATCAAAGCTAAATAAACATCATCAAAGCTAAATAAACATCATCAAAGCTAAATAAACATCATCAAAGCCAAATAAACATCATCAAAGCCAAATAAACGTCATCAAAGCTAAATAAACATCATCAAAGCTAAATAAACATCATCAAAGCTAAATAAACGTCATCAAAGCCAAATAAACATCATCAAAGCTAAATAAACATCATCAAAGCTAAATAAACGTCATCAAAGCCAAATAAACGTCATCAAAGCCAAATAAACATCATCAAAGCTAAATAAACATCATCAAAGCCAAATAAACGTCATCAAAGCCAAATAAACATCATCAAAGCCAAATAAACGTCATCAAAGCTAAATAAACATCATCAAAGCTAAATAAACATCATCAAAGCTAAATAAACATCATCAAAGCCAAATAAACATCATCAAAGCCAAATAAACGTCATCAAAGCCAAATAAACGTCATCAAAGCTAAATAAACATCATCAAAGCCAAATAAACGTCATCAAAGCTAAATAAACATCATCAAAGCTAAATAAACATCATCAAAGCCAAATAAACATCATCAAAGCCAAATAAACGTCATCAAAGCCAAATAAACGTCATCAAAGCTAAATAAACATCATCAAAGCCAAATAAACGTCATCAAAGCCAAATAAACATCATCAAAGCCAAATAAACGTCATCAAAGCCAAATAAACATCATCAAAGCTAAATAAACATCATCAAAGCCAAATAAATATCATCAGGCATCTGACAGAAATTACTTATTAACAAAACTTTTCATTGTTCAAATAAAAAAAATATTATAATTATTTTGAGAAAATATTAAATTTAAATTATCCATTTTATCTACTACAACCCTCTGATAGACATAGGGATAAAAATTCTTTTCTTATTCTTTATGCAAGAGCAAACACATACAAATTCTCATTCTTCCCATCCGGAATTCGGACGTGGAATGGGTTGCCAGAGGAAATCAGGAAAACCAACACTTGATCAACATTTAAAACTCTAATAAATATGCAAGATTAGACATAAACCATAGTTAAATAGAGGACGAAATAATCTTCTGTATAGAAGGAGCATCTGTAACAGACAGATCGGATATCTTTGAACATTTTATTACTGAATCTTTATTACCAGTGTCATCCTTTCCATTAAAATAAATTTCACTGTATTCCCAGGTATAATGTTGCCCACTGCAGCCCCCAACACAACAGGCTGCCCAAAGACTTACAGCAGATTCCAAAACAGTTGTTACAAGTTTTATGGCACCAATTCCAATTGGACAGTGGCAGAAGGTTATTGTGTGTCAGAGGGTGGTCATCTGGTCAGCCTAGATACTCTGTAAGTCCTATCATTTATTTATTTGCCACCTGGTCAGCCTAGATACTCTGTAAGTCCTATCATTTATTTGAGAATATAAATATTTTCACTTTTTGTCTTAGAAATTAAGATTAGTATCAATCTAATAAAAAAATTTCAGACTCTTTTCCTGAGAAAGAGTTTTTTCCCTTTAATTAAAAAAAAATATCCATTTTGTTGTGCTAATATCTGTTTGGATTCTAAATTTGAAAGTGATTTTTAATTGGGCACGAGTTCAAAATAGTGACTGTCAAAACAGCGACTGTCATAATAGCGACTGTCAAAACAGCGACTGTCATAATAGCGACTTCAAAATAGCGACTGTATCAAAAGAGCGACTGTCATAACAGCGACTTCACCGCATAGCTATTCTTGTCCAACTTTTCACCAAACACAGTGGTTCCAAACTTTTATGACACATAGACTTCTTTTCATTGTCTAAACTTACACAAGAAACCCAAGTGAAAAAACTACATAATGAATAGTGAAAAAAATTTAAAATATAGCAACATTTTGATGAAGGATGAATAAAAGTTACGTTTGTAGTGCGCTATAGTTTCACAATAGTTTGTTACTGGAAGCATGCCGTTGGATACTGTTTAAAATGGGGTGCATGGATGGTGTCTAGGTTGCATTGTATAGCGATCGTGACGGCGAAATAATGCGGCGTTTTGAATGATTAACCGGGGAGCTTTTTTTAACAATATTGACAGCCCCCTTGTCGAAACGTCTGTGTCGAACTGTCCGGGGTTACATAATGACATGTTACGAAGGCTAGACTAAGTGATGACCACGGACCCCGTGTTATGGAGAAGGTAAATGAAGAGAATGTAGGTACCTTTATAAAGGACTATCTGACCACATTGCCTTTTTATTGTCCGATTACATCGGATTGGGGTGGGGGTGGAGTTGGATAGGTTTGGAAGGACTTGCTACCTCAGAGGAGGGGTGCATTTATCACAATCGTGAATTCGCACTTAATGTTGACTGGTTTTCAGTGTATATACTTTTTAGTGGTAAATTAAACGTTAAAAATAAATATTTCATGCCGTTTTAAATTTTTTATAGATAATTATATTGAACTATATTATTATTATTTTTTTTTAATTAGACGAAAAAAACAAAAATCTTAACAATTTTACTAGGTAAAAACGAAAAGGGTAGAAACATCCGGGGATCAAAATGTCCTGTAGTCTAACTGTTTCTAGCTTAAAAAAGCAGCCACACGCCACCTCTGCCCCTACCACCACAATCCCCCTCAATTAAATGACTGCATCTATGTTTGTTAATCTCTATCCAGCTTTCTGCAAAATATATTTGACTGAAGTAATAGCAGTTAAAATTTTAATTTTGTTTACAAAAAATTTTTTTTTAAATGTGTCCCGAAAATTTGTATACACTCTTTACAAAACCAACATTTATTTATACACACTACCAGTTGATTGTATTTAATTTTTTGTAAGTTTTTCAAAAATTAATACAAGCTAAAGAAGAAAGTCGCTATTTTGAAGTCCCTATGATGATGGTCGCCGTTTTGACAGTCGCTATTCTGCCCGGATGCGTTTTAATTGATACTCAATAGTAAATATCCTAATAGTTTTTTCATCCCCCATCCACTGGTGTTTTTAACAAGGAAAAGTTCTATTAACTATATACTATCTTTCAGGGCTGAGCAGGCCTATGTTGAGATTCTCACCCAGCACATAGATGCCATACAATTTTGGATTGGAATGTCTTATTCATTTGTAAGTCTAAACACCTGAAAATAATGTTAAAAATTGATATAAATATTTTTGTAATATTTTTTGGGGTGACAATATATGGGAAATACTGTATATACTCGTTCTAAAGCCCACCTCTTTTGGACAAAATCTAGGGGAAAAAGTGGGGGAGTTCAGCTTATGAGCGTGTCATAGGTAATTTCTGTCATGGATATTAAATATCTGTGTTGTTATTGTAGATTATCAAGGTACTTTTCTATATTCTACAAGATTCGTCTGCTCTACCAGAAGCTATAATTTTTTATTAAACATCTGCACTTACCTTATTTAATCATTTTTTAAAATAAATTGTTTTACAATTTTTTTTTCTCAACAACGAATTTTAATGTCACCACTGTTTACCAAAGATTTTTTTAAAATACCGGTAACTCTTGCCTAAAAAAGAGCACAAAGACAAAGAAAGGCTGTACAAAACAATCATAATGACCAATTGAGCTTGTAGTTTTAAACAAATGTCTACCATTTTGTTTACACTGTCCTATTATTTTTGGGGGGTCGGCTTGCGAGCGGGTTATACACTTTTAATACTTTTCTCTTCCAAAAGTAGGGGGGTCGGCTTATGAACGAACGGACAATAGAGTGATTATATATGCTACTTAACATTTGGGTCTTAAAAATATAATTTTTCAGGCACTACAAGGTTTCGGATGGTCTAATGGATGGCCGGTCAAATTTACAAACTGGGGAACTGGAGACCCAGACCTCGCCGGTATGGGAATGCAATCTTGTGTCAGTCACACTGTGGATGGTCAGTGGCAGGACATTCCTTGTGTCATGCCACTCAACTTCATGTGTGAGATCAGTTTATGTGAGTGCTGCCATGAGTTATCTTTCCTTGTTACCAGAAATCAATGTAACATTTTAGAATTATCTTTATATTTCAAAACATTGAGAAGACTATTTGGGCAGATTCTTCAACTTTGAAAGGAAACAGTGACAGAAATTAAATACCTGAAATAGTAAAATCCCTTTTTTTGGACACCCCCTCCACTGACACACACACCCCGTCCACTGACACACACAACCTCCACTAACACACACCCCCCTCCACTGAAACACAGATTTTGAATCCTGTAATGATGAGTGATAGAGATTTAAAAAAAAATGAATGAATCATCTGTATTTACTGAAAAGGCTTTTTATATTACAAGGTTTAACATTACAATAATAAATGATGTAGATTTGAAAATAAATGACTTGGTGACAGTGAACCAATGTAAAAGTAGTTTTAGGTTTTAATAATAAAAATTGAGTTGTGAAATGCTGTTATAAAAATATAACTACATGTATTTAGAATGATGATGACATATAACTACATGTATTTAGAATGATGATGACAAATAACTACATGTATTTAGAATGATGATGACATATAACTACATGTATTTAGAATGATGATGACATATAACTACATGTATTTAGAATGATGATGACATATAACTACATGTATTTAGAATGATGATGACATATAACTACATGTATTTAGAATGATGATGACATATAACTACATGTATTTAGAATGATGATGACATATAACTACATGTATTTAGAATGATGATGACATATAACTACATGTATTTAGAATGATGATGACATATAACTACATGTATTTAGAATGATGATGACATATAACTACATGTATTTAGAATGATGATGACATATAACTACATGTATTTAGAATGATGATGACATATAACTACATGTATTTAGAATGATGATGACATATAACTACATGTATTTAGAATGATGATGACATATAACTACATGTATTTAGAATGATGATGACAAATAACTACATGTATTTAGAATGATGATGACATATAACTACATGTATTTAGAATGATGATGACATATAACTACATGTATTTAGAATGATGATGACATATAACTACATGTATTTAGAATGATGATGACAAATTATGTAATAGGTCTTATTGAGAAAAAACAAAAACTTATAAATCATTTTTATTGCTGTAGAAATATTTGGAAAAATAACAAAGTGGTAGCAGTGCTCACACATCTGTTTATTTCTATGAATGAGGACGGGCGACATATGTTTGAACTTTGAATCAATTTTCAAACAAAATTAGTTACATCAACCGAATAGGCACCCTTAAAATTTAAATAATAAAGGAAGGATTTCATATAATGTTATGAGCAGTGAAAGGTTATTAGTGGTCACTAGCCAACCTGAATTTTCTCTTTTTTATTTTCTTAGCCCCCGCACCGACCCCTACACCCACTATACCAGCCACACTGGCGGTCTGTCCCAAGAACTGGGTCATGTATGGCTCCAGCTGTTACTTTTTTGAAAAGCAATTGAAGAAATCCTGGTCAGGTGCCAACTATGCCTGTACGATGCTCGGCGCTGTCTTGGTCAACATCCTCAGTGATGATGAGGCTCATTATATCACCACAATGTTGACCAGAGTCAACCTGGACTCATGGATTGGACTTAGCAGAGGAGAAGGGCGTAAGTCAATAAGAAACGCTATGCTTGTAATAATTTAATTTCTAGGGTTCAATTCAGTATAGCAATTATTAATTTTTCCCCCTTTCTTCTTAATATTTTAGTTAAATATTTAAAGTATTTTGCCAGTAAAATTCTAAATCAGTTAAAAAAATGTTGACTAAAGTCAGACAAAAACTTATCTCTATGTAAAACAGGGATAGCAACTTACTGTTCATGTTCTTCAAGTAGTCTAGAGCAGTGCTTCTCAAACTTTTTAGTATGGCGGACCGGCAGGAATTTTTTTCATTACACCAGGGACCGGTGAACTATTTTCCCTGCACTGACAATTTTTCGGTCCTTTTTTTAAGAACATCTGCGGACCGGCAACGGATGGCCCATGGACCGGCACCGGTCCGCGGACCACCACTTTGAGAAGCACTGGTCTAGAGCACTAAAATATTTAAAAGTACTAGATAAATCTGATGAGTACTTGGTACTTGCAAATTAAAAGTCTTTTAAAAGTAATTACATTGTATTTATTTGATAAAATTGTATATCTTTTAATATAATTTAAAATAATTCCTCTTCTTTAAAAAAGTCATTTTTAAAAATCTTATACATAAAAGACGCTCCTTATACTGAGACGATTATTGTGTCCTTTGCTCATCCAGGGTTTATGTCTATTCAAGTCTTGCCGTTTTTTAAAGATTGTTTAATTTTGATAGTCTGTTGGTTTTCCTGGATGTTCAGGCAACCCATTCTACCTCTGAGTGCTACCTGATAAGAAGACTTTGTCTGTGTTTGTTCAGGCAACCCATTCTACCTCTGAGTGCTACCTGATAAGAAGACTTTGTCTGTGTTTGTTCAGGCAACCCATTCTACCTCTGAGTGCTACCTGATAAGAAGGCTTTGTCTGTGTTTGTTCAGGCAACCCATTCTACCTCTGAGTGCTACCTGATAAGAAGACTTTGTCTGTGTTTGTTCAGGCAACCCATTCTACCTCTGAGTGCTACCTGATAAGAAGGCTTTGTCTGTGATTGTTCTTACACATTGAACAAGAAAATTGTTTTTTTATCCTTATGTCTGTCTGAGGCATGCATTAGATTTTTTTTTGTATTGCCAAGAGGCATCTAATGCTTATGTCATATATTAGAACCATATCTAGATAGTCCTAGAAAATAATCTTAAGCCTCAACTCATTCTGTGCTGGACTCAGTTGGAAAATAGTTGCCTATAAATGGCCTGTAAACATTTCTAAGAACAAACTCCATAGTTGATGATATTAAAATGGCCTGGATGTGTTAGATACCAGGTACATGACAAAACCTCTGTACATGTTATATACCAGGTACATGACACAATCTCTGTACATGTTATATACCAGGTACATGACACAATCTCTGTACATGTTATATACCAGGTACATGACACAATCTCTGTACATGTTATATACCAGGTACATGAAACAATCTCTTTACAGTTTGATGTCAATGCAAATTATAAGTAGTTAATTGTATGGATTTGTAATGTAATAAATAGTTACATTTTTTGCAATTTTACTTTGGTCTAGTTCTTATTTTAACAAGTTTGTTTACTGGCTCCAGTTGGTTTTGCATGGGCTGACAAATCCCCTCTGGCATATGTCTACTGGGGTCAAAATGAACCAAGTGATCCAGATCCCACAATGCACCAGGACTGTGTCAGGGTAGGTAACCAATTCTATAAATGAACTACAGGACTGTCAGTGGCAGGGTAGGTAACCAATTCTATAAATGAACTGCAGGACTGTCAGTGTCAGGGTAGGTAACCAATTCTATAAATGAACTGCAGGACTGTCAGTGTCAGGGTAGGTAACCAATTCTATAAATGAACTGCAGGACTGTCAGTGTCAGGGTAGGTAACCAATTCTATAAATGAACTGCAGGACTGTCAGTGTCAGGGTAGGTAACCAATTCTATAAATGAACTGCAGGACTGTCAGTGTCAGGGTAGGTAACCAATTCTATAAATGAACTGCAGGACTGTCAGTGTCAGGGTAGGTAACCAATTCTATAAATGAACTGCAGGACTGTTAGTGTCAGGGTAGGTAACCAATTCTATAAATGAACTGCAGGACTGTCAGTGTCAGGGTAGGTAACCAATTCTATAAATGAACTGCAGGACTGTCAGTGTCAGGGTAGGTAACCAATTCTATAAATGAACTGCAGGACTGTCAGTGTCAGGGTAGGTAACCAATTCTATAAATGAACTGCAGGACTGTCAGTGTCAGGGTAGGTAACCAATTCTATAAATGAACTGCAGGACTGTCAGTGTCAGGGTAGGTAACCAATTCTATAAATGAACTGCAGGACTGTCAGTGTCAGGGTAGGTAACCAATTCTATAAATGAACTGCAGGACTGTCAGTGTCAGGGTAGGTAACCAATTCTATAAATGAACTGCAGGACTGTCAGTGTCAGGGTAGGTAACCAATTCTATAAATGAACTGCAGGACTGTCAGTGTCAGGGTAGGTAACCAATTCTATAAATGAACTTCAGGACTGTTAGTGTCAGGGTAGGTAACCAATTCTATAAATGAACTGCAGGACTGTCAGTGTCAGGGTAGGTAACCAATTCTATAAATGAACTGCAGGACTGTCAGTGTCAGGGTAGGTAACCAATTCTATAAATGAACTGCAGGACTGTCAGTGTCAGGGTAGGTAACCAATTCTATAAATGAACTGCAGGACTGTCAGTGTCAGGGTAGGTAACCAATTCTATAAATGAACTGCAGGACTGTCAGTGTCAGGGTAGGTAACCAATTCTATAAATGAACTGCAGGACTGTCAGTTTCAGGGTAGGTAACCAATTCTATAAATGAACTTCAGGACTGTTAGTGTCAGGGTAGGTAACCAATTCTATAAATGAACTGCAGGACTGTCAGTGTCAGGGTAGGTAACCAATTCTATAAATGAACTGCAGGACTTTCAGTGTCAGGGTCGGTAACCAATTCTATAAATGAACTGCAGGACTGTCAGTGTCAGGGTCGGTAACCAATTCTATAAATGAACTGCAGGACTGTCAGTGTCAGGGTAGGTAACCAATTCTATAAAATGAACTGCAGGACTGTCAGTGTCAGGGTAGGTAACCAATTCTATAAATGAACTGCAGGACTGTCAGTTTCAGGGTAGGTAACCAATTCTATAAATGAACTTCAGGACTGTTAGTGTCAGGGTAGGTAACCAATTCTATAAATGAACTGCAGGACTGTCAGTGTCAGGGTAGGTAACCAATTCTATAAATGAACTGCAGGACTTTCAGTGTCAGGGTCGGTAACCAATTCTATAAATGAACTGCAGGACTGTCAGTGTCAGGGTCGGTAACCAATTCTATAAATGAACTGCAGGACTGTCAGTGTCAGGGTAGGTAACCAATTCTATAAATGAACTGCAGGACTGTCAGTGTCAGGGTAGGTAACCAATTCTATAAATGAACTGCAGGACTGTCAGTGTCAGGGTAGGTAACCAATTCTATAAATGAACTGCAGGACTGTCAGTGTCAGGGTAGGTAACCAATTCTATAAATGAACTGCAGGACTGTCAGTGTCAGGGTAGGTAACCAATTCTATAAATGAACTGCAGGACTGTCAGTTTCAGGGTAGGTAACCAATTCTATAAATGAACTTCAGGACTGTTAGTGTCAGGGTAGGTAACCAATTCTATAAATGAACTGCAGGACTGTCAGTGTCAGGGTAGGTAACCAATTCTATAAATGAACTGCAGGACTGTCAGTGTCAGGGTAGGTAACCAATTCTATAAATGAACTGCAGGACTGTCAGTGTCAGGGTAGGTAACCAATTCTATAAATGAACTGCAGGACTGTCAGTGTCAGGGTAGGTAACCAATTCTATTATTGAACTGCAGGACTGTCAGTGTCAGGGTAGGTAACCAATTCTATAAATGAACTGCAGGACTGTCAGTTTCAGGGTAGGTAACCAATTCTATAAATGAACTTCAGGACTGTTAGTGTCAGGGTAGGTAACCAATTCTATAAATGAACTGCAGGACTGTCAGTGTCAGGGTAGGTAACCAATTCTATAAATGAACTGCAGGACTTTCAGTGTCAGGGTTGGTAACCAATTCTATAAATGAACTGCAGGACTGTCAGTGTCAGGGTCGGTAACCAATTCTATAAATGAACTGCAGGACTGTCAGTGTCAGGGTAGGTAACCAATTCTATAAAATGAACTGCAGGACTGTCAGTGTCAGGGTAGGTAACCAATTCTATAAATGAACTGCAGGACTGTCAGTTTCAGGGTAGGTAACCAATTCTATAAATGAACTTCAGGACTGTTAGTGTCAGGGTAGGTAACCAATTCTATAAATGAACTGCAGGACTGTCAGTGTCAGGGTAGGTAACCAATTCTATAAATGAACTGCAGGACTTTCAGTGTCAGGGTCGGTAACCAATTCTATAAATGAACTGCAGGACTGTCAGTGTCAGGGTCGGTAACCAATTCTATAAATGAACTGCAGGACTGTCAGTGTCAGGGTAGGTAACCAATTCTATAAAATGAACTGCAGGACTGTCAGTGTCAGGGTAGGTAACCAATTCTATAAATGAACTGCAGGACTGTCAGTGTCAGGGTAGGTAACCAATTCTATAAATAAACAGTTTTATATTTAAAAAAACAAGAACTCAACATCATCTTTGTCAATGTAGGTGTTTCAGCTATTAGCTTCCAGATGCTCATAAGGTTTTGTTGTTGGCTTGAAAGGGTGTCATTAACACAGACTAGTGGATTCTTCCTCTAGCTGTGATGCTAAAACAATCTGGCAACACAAGTTATTTGAAAGACATCCGACCATTTTGCCAAAAATATTAATTTGCTTTTTGTATCTGAGTTATTTTATGATTCTTCCATACGGAGAGTTGGTGTAATGATAATATTGTTCCAATGGAAGCTATGGCATTTTATATTTGTAGAATTTTTGTAATTTATTTGATCTCCAACTAAATTAACCTCAATATACCTATAGACCAGATTAGTTTTTACTTATGCACTAAGCTATTAATTTCATTTTAGATATTAAAATTCGGGGTGCCTTAATTTTAAGTGATATATTTTTCAAGTCTACCTTAACAATTAATTTTAAGAGACATATTTTTTAAGTCTACCTTAATTTTAAGTAATATATTTTTCAAGGCTGCCTTAATTTTAACTGATATATTTTCAATACAAGTCTACCTTAATTTTAAGTGATATTTTTTTCAAGTCCACCTTAATTTTAAGTGATATATTTTTCAAGTCTACTTTAATGAAAAGTGATATTTTTCAAGGCTTACTTGATGTTAAGTGAAATATTTTTCAAGGCTGCCTTATTTTTAAGTGATATATTTTTCAAGTCTACCTTAATTTTAAGTGATATATTGTACAAGTCCACCTTAATTTTAAGTAATATATTTTTCAAGTCTACCTTAATTTTAAGTAATATGTTAATCAAGTGTACCTTAATATTCATTGATTTATTTTTCAAGCCCACATTAATATTTAGTGATATATTTTTCAAGTTTCCTTAAATTTAAGTGAGATATTTTTCAAGTCTACCTTAATTTTAAGTGATATGTTTTTCAAGTCTACTTTAATGTTAAGTATTATATTTTTCAAGGCTGCCTTAATGTTAAGTGAAATATTTTTTAAGGCTACCTTATTTTTTAGTGATATATTTTTCAAGCCTACCTTAATGTTAAGTGATATATTTTTCAAGCCCACCTTAATATTTAGTGATATATTTATAGTGATATATTTTTCAAGTCTACCTTAATGTTAAGTGATATATTTTTCAAGTCCATCTTAATTTTAAGTGATATATTTTTCAAGTCCATCTTAATTTTAAGTGATATATTTTTCAAGTCCATCTTAATTTTAACTGAAATATTTTTCAAGTCCATCTTAATTTTAACTGATATATTTTTCAACAGGGCTGTTAACTATTAATTTAAATTTAATCGTTAACTTTTGAAAAATTAACAATTAATTAATCGTTAAGTTCGATTAAAGCCCAAAAATTGAGATTTATGTTGTCATAAGTAACATTTATTAAACGTACTTGTCGTAAATCGAAATAAAACTGGAATGTCTTCTTTATATGACATCTTTTAACCAACAACACAAACAGACAAGTGTATTGACATTATTTGGTTCAAGTGATGAGCGGGTCTTTTTGAAAATATAACCAGCCGAGCTGAACAATCGTTCACATAGATTTAGATTGTCTCAGCTGAAGTTTCTGATTCTGTAGTGGATGTTTGGTTTCCAGGTGATATGTAAGCGAAGTGTTAGAACCATGGTAGCAATATTGCCTTTAAGCAGCGCGGCTGCGCAGATATTTGACAGACGCCACGCAGGAGTTTAGAATCACCAGGCAGCAAATTTTGTAAAATATTCCACAAAAAATGGATGATGTGCGATTTTGCACACAAGTTTTTTTTTAACTTTGCACACGGACCGACAAAACTTAGACTTAGAGTGAACACTGCATGGTAGGCAAACGATTTCTCTCAATGGACACAATAACCTTTATCAACGCTTTGAACATTCACGTCAGTCAAAGTTTAAAATCAAAATGTTCGTGTAATTGTCCAGAAATTAGTTTATATTTATCGGCCGAAATATTTAACTTGTGACTTCCAGTACATTAATAAGTGGTGGGTCGATTAATCGTTAAAAAAATTTAATCGTTAACAAATTTTTACGATTAATCGAAAAATTAATTTCCGCAACCCTATTTTTCAAGGTTGCCTTAATTTTAAGTGATATATTTTTCAAGGCTGCCTTAATTTTAAGTGATATATTTTTAAAGTCTACCTTAATTTTAAGTGTTAAATTTTTAAAGTCTACCTCAATTTTAAGTGATATATTTTTCAAGGCTTCCAAAAATGATGGCACATGGGCTGACACTGATTGCTTCGACCAGAATCCTTACATCTGTGAGAAGCCGACAAGTAAGGTTTTTTTGTTTAGTTAAAGGAGAATGTTTTTGAGAAATTAATAAATGAACAGTGTGCTCCAAAAAGATTTGCATGCATTTGTTAAATTAGATAAACGGATTTAGGTGAACAAAGCTAGATGATTAACATGTATCTTAAATTTATTATTTTTTTAAATTCCAAGTTGTCAATTATGTAATATTTTTTCTATCATCCAGGTATTGCTCCAAGCACATCTCCAACACCTTATAACCCTACTGGTCAAAACACACCTTATAACCCTACTGGTCAAAACACACCTTACAACCCTAATGGCCAGAACACACCTTATAACCCTAATGGCCAGAATACACCTTATAACCCTAATGGCCAGAACACACCTTATAACCCTAATGGCCAGAACACACCTTATAGCCCTAATGGCCAGAACACACCTTATAACCCTACTGGGCAGAACACACAAGCTGGGCAGAATACCAACTTTATTCCCAGTGGATCTAGTACCCCTGGCCAAGGTCAATCGAATAGCTATGTAGGAAACAAGGACAATGGTAAGCATATCGTGTAGTTATAATTGGTGGACTAGTTAAGCCCTGCTAGGTATTTTGAAAACTCCATTGTATTTGTAATGATGAATATGACCACAGCTCTTTTTCTCATTCTATTATCCATCTTAAATTATTTTCTAAAATATCTTGTGACATATTGATGCTGATCTGCACCTTGACTGTTTGCAAGCAGGTTTGCCTGTTCCTGCTGTGATTCTCACACTGTAGTACATCACAGACCACATGTGGTACATCACAGGTCACACTGTAGTACATCACAGGTCACACTGTAGTACATCAAAGGTCACACTGTAGTACATCACAGGTCACACTGTATTACATCACAGACCACACTGTAGTACATCAAAGGTCACACTGTAGTACATCACAGACCACACTGTAGTACATCAAAGGTCACACTGTAGTACATCACAGACCACACTGTAGTACATCAAAGGTCACACTGTTATACATCACAGGTCACACTGTAGTACATCACAGGTCACACTGTAGTACATCAAAGGTCACACTGTAGTACATCAAAGGTCACACTGTAGTACATCAAAGGTCACACTGTAGTACATCACAGACCACACTGTAGTACATCACAGACCACACTGTAGTACATCACAGACCACAATGTAGTACATCAAAGGTCACACTGTAGTACATCAAAGGTCACACTGTAGTACATCACAGGTCACACTGTAGTACATCACAGACCACACTGTAGTACATCACAGACCACACTGTAGTACATCAAAGGTCACACTGTTATACATCACAGGTCACACTGTAGTACATCACAGGTCACACTGTAGTACATCAAAGGTCACACTGTAGTACATCACAGGTCACACTGTAGTACATCACAGGTCACACTGTTGTACATCAAAGGTCACACTGTAGTACATCACAGGTCACACTGTAGTACATCACAGGTCACACTGTAGTACATCACAGGTCACACTGTAGTACATCACAGGTCACACTGTAGTACATCAAAGGTCACACTGTAGTACATCACAGGTCACACTGTAGTACATCACAGGTCACACTGTAGTACATCAAAGGTCACACTGTAGTACATCACAGGTCACACTGTAGTACATCACAGGTCACACTGTAGTACATCACAGGTCACACTGTAGTACATCACAGGTCACACTGTAGTACATCACAGGTCACACTGTAGTACATCACAGGTCACACTGTAGTACATCACAGGTCACACTGTAGTACATCAAAGGTCACACTGTAGTACATCACAGGTCACACTGTAGTACATCAGTTGGAACGGGGAAACCTACTTGCAAGAACAAAGAGCAGCTCAGCCTGAAATCAAGCCCAATGACACTATTTGGAGTAAACTTGTGGCTCAAAGACCATTCACTTGAAAAATGGATCAAAGATTGAGTTGATGGTATTACGAAAAGGGCACTTTACTAGAACATATCGTAACCAAGGGCACTTTACTAGAACATGTCGCAACCAAGCAAGATGTAGAAGGATCTTTCGTGGCAACTGCCAGGTAGCTGTCCGTCTCTTGTTACACAAATGAGGACTAGACAATGTCCATAGGTTAAACACGGATAGGGACCCCAGCCAGTGGGTATTTACTCAAAAAGAAAAATAAAGAGAAAGAGAAGATAGGAGGATAATAAAAAAATTCAGAAGACTTGAAATTTTTAGAAGACACAGCCGATGTTCCCTTTAAGCTGCATGTGTACGCGGTCGCGCAGATAACTGCCCTACGCCATGCAGCAGTTTAGAGATACTGGGCAGCATATTTTGTTAAATATTTAACAAAAAATGGATGCTGTGCACCTTTGCACACAAGTTTTTTTTACTTTCCATACAGACCAACGAAATTTAGAGGGAACATTGGACATAGTCAGACTATCCCACAGACTACACGACATGCAGGAGAAAAACAAAATAAACCACACAAAAAAGAAAAAGAAAGTTAAAATCAGATCTGAAATAAGATGGAAATGGAAAACTAGAAGGAAAAGACAACACATCATAGTAGTTAGCTTCATATACCGTATACCTTAGCAGTGTTGTCAAAATGTCTGGAGTAACAGATGAAGACATAGTATGCCAATTAAATCGTTGAAGACAGGAATCTGCAGACCTGAAACAATGTGTAAAATCATCCCAGATCTCTATCAAAAATAAAAGGTGAATTTATAGTTTATAGCAAAAATACCTCAACAATATAAAATATATTTTTGTCTAACTTTTGTTTCAGATTCATCCTTGAGTGGTGGCTCTATCGCCGGGATCGTCATAGGCTGCGTGGCCATCATAGCCGTTGCTGTTACTGTCATGTTTGTGGCCAGGAAATACTTCAACTTCCAAGGGCTTTCAAGTCTGCACTTCTCTTCAAACAACTCTGGGTTTGACAATGCCACATACACCACCGGGGCAGAGGACAAAGTTAACTTATCGATCTCAGATGCTTGAAATTCAATGTCATTTTGCATTTCAATAATAAAATTTTAAAAAACAATTATATTTTATGTGACTCATCACCAATCATTTGTAATATTTGTTAATATTTCATAAAGCTTGAAGTCTTCAATTTTTTTGGTTTAAAAACCAAATGTAAACATCAATACTTAAATTGAATGCTAATAATATGCATGTTGTTTATTTTATTGTAGAAGAAAAAAATGAATTTCTGAAGAAGAATTTTAAAATGTTATTTATCTTGGTGGACATAATTGTTTTCATACAGTTTGATGAGTGTAATGTTGCATTTGTTCCATGTTTGTACTTGGTGAATGACTGTAAGATAAATACAATTGTTATTAAAAGGATGATTTATCTCTTTACACAAAATTTCAAGTTGTTGGTCAATAGTTTTCATGAAACAAAATTTGTTTACACAAAATACTGCATTCTACTTCAATTCTTTCAATTAAAAGAAATGGATGATAAAAAGGAGAAACACTGGGGGTGGGGAGCGTTGAAATAAATTGTCATCTTCAAATAGTTGGTGAGTTTAGGTGCCCCTAGTTAAAAGAAAAAAATATATATCTACACTGCTGAGCATTTGCTTAGCATTAACTCAACAACAAAAAGGTAATTTTAAGATTCAGTTCAGATGATGAATTTAGTTTCTCAGAATTGCAACTTCCTCTATGGATGGTACATCTCTCACAGGTTCACTCAGAAGCTACCATTGAACTCTGAACTATCAGTGCACATGGACGTGCTTTTTCAAAAAAAATTACCGCCAGAAAATCTCTTTTCTGATCTTCACGGTACAACAACTACAAGTAATGTGTTTCAAAAGGTGCCTTGAAGCCCTGCAATCTATTCTTAAAACAAGAGGCTATAGGCTATAAATAGCTAACCTTTGAAAGGTCGCCACTTGGCATGAGTCAAAGCTTTAAATAATCTTTGATTTTCATTATTTGACTCTCAGCAAACTGATGTATCTTTTTTCGTGGAACAAATTAATGCTACAAATTATAACCAAATGCACAAATTTCTTCCTTAAATATAAAATTTTATTTTCATGCCGGGTGTAACCGTATTTTATATGTTACTCTTTTGTAGGCGTTCTCACAATACAGAATCTTGTGCACAATAATCCACTGAAGAACTTCTTTCAATAAAACAACTTTAATATGTATACTATTTACATAACATATATATTTGAGGTTATACAACGTGGAAGTCTTGAGGCACACACAAATTCCGTCCTTACACTACGGAACCTCTCTGACAACTCATCATGACCTCGAACCTTCTGCGTCATCTCCCGCGCTTTTGCTCACGTGACCTCTTCGTCACAAATCATGTGATTCACACGTGACACCGGGCAAAAAAAAACAACTTATAAATTAACAGCGACGTCAATTTCCGTTATCTCCCTTGGGTTAGATTCTGACCAATAAACGTTGATGAGACAAGGTCCTTGCCAAGGGACGAAACTCATCTAAAACTCACGGAGAAGAAAACTTATGCCCCTGCTCTGTGTTTTAAACTGACAACATCACGTATTCAGAAACGGAATTTCTGAACATGTGGGCCAAACCAGGACATAACAATAACAGGTGAGGCAAAAACAACTGGGTGGACTCAGGGACAACTAATGTCAGGTACCCATCAGAGCTGGGTGGACTCAGGGACAACTAATGTCAGGTACCCATCAGAGCTGGGTGGACTCAGGGACAACTAATGTCAGGTATCCATTAGTGCTGGGTGGACTCAGGGACAACCTAGCCGTGGCATCAACAATTACTGTTTAGCAATATATATTTTCCAATGTTGCCTCTAAGGTTCGTTGGTCCATGTGCAAAGTAAATAAAAATCGTGTTCAAAGGTGCAAAGCATCCATTTCGTATGCGAAATCTTAGAAATTCGCTTCGCGAGATTGTAAACACTGTGCAGCGTCGGCCAGGGAACATTGATATTTGCCAATTGAACTTTCCTTCCTACAACTATAAATAATCTCAATAATAAGAAGAATAATGACAACTAATATTATGTACTAAGGGTTGTATGCGCCCACTGCGGCTGTAGGGTGCCTACGGCGCCCACTTTTTTTTCGTCAAAACCCCAAGTAACTTATCCTTGTTTGATAAATACGAAATATTTAACTTCCTGAAATGTACACAATGTATTTTATAACTAGGTTGTGCTGCGGCGCCGTGGCGCCTAAGGCACCCACGTTTTTTAGGGTGCCTACGGCGCCCACTTTTTAAAAAGTCCAACTAACTTGTCCTTGTTTGATAAAAATGAAATATTAAACTTACTGAAATGTACACACAGTATTTTATAATAGGGGTTGTAGGGCGCCTACGGCGCCAACTTTTATTTTTGCCAAAAGCCCAAGTAACTTATCCTTGTATGATAATGAAACGTACACAAAGTATTTTATAATTAATTATCATCAAATCCTCTTTTTACACAATTATTCCCTTTTCCAAAATTAAAATATGAGCTAAAACAAGGACGTCATATTTTTTTTAAAAATCCTTTATATTAACTCGTGGTGTCTGCGGCCGACCGACCGACCTTGTCGCCAAAACTTTTGATCGATTTTAACCCACTTGCTCGCTAGATAGAGAGCTGAAATTTTGCAGGCAGTTTCGTACCGATGATAAAAACAATGTATCAAAATTTCAGATCGATCGCATGTACCGTAATTAAATTATTGATTTTTTAGATTATTTCAGCTCGCTAGCTTACGAGCAAATGGGTTAAAAATTGATCAAAAGTTTTTGCGACAAGGGCGGGCGGTCGGCCGCAGACACCACGAGTTAATATAAAGGATTTAATAAGAAAAACCCGTAAAAAACCAAGTTTTTGACTATAAATCATTTATGTACGAGAAGTAATTAAAAGAATGTTCATTATAATACGCAGCGCCAGACCATCCAGAAATACAAAATTGCAGTTGTGTCGTAAAACATGTTTAATATAATGCGCACCGATGAGGAATATGTTTATAAAAAAGAGCTGTCAATAAAATACGCACCTTATTGCGCGACAGAAAGGTTGTTCAATATAATACGCACCGCGACGCTCTATCTCAAAAAATAGCATGATACATAGGAATAAATAAAATAATCTAAAAATTTTGATCTGAAATTTTGATACATTGTTTTTATCATCGGTACGAAACTGCCTGCAAAATTTCAGCTCGCTATCTTGCGAGCAAGTGGGTTAAAAATCGATCAAAAGTTTTGGCGACAAGGTCGGTCGGCCGCAGACACCACGAGTTAATATAAAGGATTTAATAAAAAGGCAACTGCTTTGTACCACTCAGCTCAATTTAAGATGCGTACACAAAAATGTGCGCACCGTAATTTGACAAATAAAAGATTCTTAAAAGTGCACCGCTCAAAATAAAGTATTGGAAAAAAATACCGCACCAAAATGAACTAGTTTTGAATGTCCGCATGAAGCTCTTCAATATCGAAATGAGATTTAATATTTCTCTGTTTGTCTAAACATTTTCTGATCTTTAAATTGATGACTTTCGGGCTAATGGGACAATTACACAAAATATACGTAAACCATTTGCAGGTTAAAATGAACCGTCCTGCCTAATTTGTACCCTTCCGTCAATTGGTTTTTCCTTGATTGTGGAACTTACAGTCGAAAAGTGAAACATACAAACAGACAAACATACAGAGATACAAACACCAACTGAGCTTTATATATTAGATCATCAATACTTTTAGTTATGTCTCATATATAAGGGATTTATTGTCAAAAACTTTGTTTTTACAGGTTGTTTAATTAGAGTTTTTTTAATAGTTGTGTAAATGTATCTTTTTTTTGCACAAGGGGCCACAAATAAATTCCATATTACTAGGTCTGAAAAGAGCCACCCCCCCCAACTACAATCTCTTATGTCATCATTAAGACGAATACTTTAATACTATATTTTTTTTATAAACGCATACACAAAATATGACAATTGTAAATATGTGCCCATCTTACAAATACTTGGGACAATAAATTCAATGAAGGGACTTCAATGAAAAAGATGAATAAACATTTCTCAGATTGTAAAGGGGTGACCAATTTTGTCTACCTTGACTCGAGACCCCCTAACAATATGATTTGTAACCAAATACCTTACACATCCTTCCCCTTAAACTGATAAAGATGACTTTGATTTCTACTGAAAAAAGATTTTTGAAAAGAGTGTAGGCCGTCAAGAAAACATTTCAGGTCTTGTCTAAGCCTAAAAGCCACACCTACCAGCCACACCTACCAGTCACACCTACCAGCCACACCTACCAGCCACAACTACAGGCCACACATAACAGCCACACATACCAGCCACACCTACCAGTCACACCTACCAGCCACATCTACCAGCCACACCTACCAGCCACACCTAACAGCCACACCTACAAGCCACACCTACAAGCCCCACATAACATCCACACCTACCAGCCACACCTACCAGCAACACCTAACAGCCACACCTACCAGCCACACCTACAAGCCCCACATAACATCCACACCTACCAGCCACACCTACCAGTCAAACCTACCAGCCACACCTACAAGCCACACATAACAGCCACACATACCAGCCACACCTACCAGTCACACCTAACAGTCACACCTACAAGCCCCACATAACATCCACACCTACCAGCCACACCTTCAAGCGACACATAATATCCACACCTACCAGCCATACCTACAAGCCCCACATAACATCCACACCTACCAGCCACACCTACAAGCCACACATAACAGCCACACATACCAGCCACACATAACAGCCACACATACCAGCCACACCTACCAGCCACACCTACCAGCCACACCTACAAGCCCCAAATAACATCCACACCTACCAGCCACACCTACTAGCCACACCTACAAGCCCCACATAACATCCACACCTACCAGCCACACTTACCAGCCACACCTACCAGCCACACCTACAAGCCCCACATAACATCCACACCTACAAGCCACACCTACCAGTCACACCTACCAGCCACACCTACAAGCCACACATAACAGCCATACATACCAGACACACCTACCAGCCACACCTACAAGCCACATCTAACAACCACACCTAACAGCCACATCTACCAGCCACACCTACCAGCCACACCTACCAGCCACACCTACCAGCCACACCTACCAGCCACACCTACAAGCCCCACATAACATCCACACCTACAAGCCACACCTACCAGTCACACCTACCAGCCACACCTACAATCCCCACATAACATCCACACCTACCAGCCACACCTACCAGTCACACCTACCAGCCACACCTACCAGCCACACCTACAAGCCACATCTAACAGCCATACCTAACAGCCACACCTACCAGCCACACCTACCAGCCACACCTACCAGCCACATCTAACAGCCACACCTACGAGCCACACCTACCAGCCACACCTACCAGCCTTACCTACAAGCCACATCTAACAGCCACACCTACCAGCCACACCTACCAGACTCACCTAACAGTCACACCTAACAGCCACAACTAACAGCCACACCTAACAGCCACACCTAACAGCCACACCTACCAGCCACACCTAACAGTAACACCAAGCAGCCACACCTACCAGCCACACCTACCAGCCACACCTACCAGCCACACCTACCAGCCACACCTACCAGCCACACCTAACAGCCGCATCTTTAAAAAGATTCGCGAAAATAAATGACAACTAACAGCTGATTTCATTAAAATGGATGTTTTGTATATAAAAACAATAATTACTATTCAATATAAAAATCTAAACAACTCCCAAACCAATAAACAATAAGGGGTACGGTCGTGTATCAGTGGGAAAACTTAATATAGCACGTTGGGTGGCTCAGTCTTTAGCTGCTGGACTGGTTTGAATGTTGATCATCGACTTGTATGAATGGAATCTAGGACAATCCCCCCCCCCACAAGTTATTACAAACGTAAATTAAATTAAAAATAAGCAAAACGAATAATAGGACATTGATAATTTGATGCATTTGTTCGCATATTTTTAATATGACAATTTTTTAAAAATATTTGTTTTGTGGTTCGGCAAATTCCGCGATGATTTTTAACTCCACATTCTCTTTTTACTCTCAAAACGTACTTCAAGTGCTTAAAAATATGTTATTGAGTCACCTGTAATTATTAGTACTATAATACAGGAAAACACAGGGATACACGGATATAATGGGTACTATAATACAGGAAAACATTCGGACACCCGGACACATGGGTACTATAATACAAGAAAACATACGGACACCCGGATATAACTTTTACGATATTATCAAAATGTCCGGACAACCGTCTATAATTTGTGTTATACTTCAGGAAATCACCCGGATAGAAGAAAAAAAGAACGGAGTGCGAGTCATGATGGAGAATAATTTATTTGACAAGACCACCTGCGTGGTGACCTTGTGTGTCGTTCATTGGAACAAATAAACTTGATTACGCTGCCCAGAGGTGACAGGCAAGAAAAAAATCGTTTACTGAATAATTACGTGTTTATTTCATTTTTAAATCCTTTCTTTTTATTGTTGACTGATCAGTGTTGAACTTTTAAAATATTGTTTGTGTTATGGGGACTTCGACTTTAATGGGGACGTAGTCGCCAATGGCTTCTTAAAAGAACTTTCAATTCTCTAGACTCTAGATTATTTCTGGATGCAATTTCACGCTGTCGACTAGAATCTGACGAGTTTTGTTTTCAAACACCAAGACTTCCATTCCAAAACATCTGCACATCATTCATTTATTTATATATATATTTTTTAATGACATATTTCAACACGAATAATACATCAGTTTATTTTTAGAATCAGATAATTTAGGCCACGATTTATGTCTCACAGACAGAATGTACCCGACTGTGGGTAAAAACAAACAAACACAACAAAACCAACTGGCAATTGTATTGTTCGAAACTGTCGGTTACACCCAATCATTCAAGTCCTATCTAAAACACTCTTTATATCCCCCCCCCCTTTTTCCTCTTTTTCTTGTTTAAATTAAAACCCAAGTTTATCCGGTCGTCGCCTGACTGTCTGTGTCACTTGCTACTCTTTACTGTGCAGCTTTTCTTTCTGGAGATAGATTCAGTCGAATATCTCCATTCTCAATGATAGAAAATTTATCATAAAAAAATATTGAACAAACGCGTGTGCAAAAGTTACAAGGGTTAGGAGGATAAGTTCAAACAAATTATTAAGTAAACGTTGTTTCTTCTTTTTGAAAAAAAAATTTAAAAAAAAACTACAATGTAATAAGTAGGCTAAGCTACGTATCGTAGACGCATTAGGTTAAAAATTTTAATTTAAAGATGAACGGAAAATATTTTTTAAAATGTTGAAATGAGTAAATTTTTAACCAAAATCTACAATAGTCTAGTGCTGTTATTTAACTATTGTAATTACAATTAATTGATCGCTTTCGAATGCTAAATCTGGGAAGACTTCATCACGCATTTTTCAGTAGCTGTATTTAAATGTGAGTACCGTAATTGGAGGAAAGTCTTTGACATTAGTTCTATACAGATGGCAAACATGTTGGGATGTGAGTGGATTTTATTGTTTATATTGACAACAACGCTACCATCTACAGGTAAGCAGACAGAAAGTGGGGAGGGTGGTATATTCCTTAATAAGTTATACTGAAATCTGTACTAAGTGACGATAAATCGCGATTCACTTAAGTCGTGATTACATTAGTATGGACCCGAACGACCGCGACTTAACAGGGTCAATTTTGATGAAAATTTACTGTCCTCTTTTTCCATCTGACAATTAGGATAACCCTAGTGATGTGCGTTTTATAAGATGATAAAACATTGTTAATATCAGAAGATATTTCTTCAAAAATAATAATAATAAAAATTTTAAATCTCATCAACAGCGGAATCAACAAGCCAGATACAAACAACAAATCCAACAAGTGAACCATCAATAGCAACAACATCTTATCAGACAACAGCAACAACAACATTTTATCAGATAACTGCAACAATGAAATCTTCACCTAACACAGTAACAACAATATCAAACATGACACCAAAAACTCGAGAAAAAGCAACAACACCAGACATTACATCAACAACTACAGACATTACATCAACAACTACAGACATTACATCATCTACAGACATTACATCAACTACAGACATTACATCAACTACAGAAATTACATCAACTACAGACATTACATCAACAACTACATACATTACATCAAAAACTACAGACATTACATCAACAACTACAGACATTACATCAAAAACTACAGACATTACACCAACAACTACAGACATTACATCAACTACAGACATTACATCAACTACAGACATTACATCAACGACCTCAGACATTACATCAACAGCTACAGACATTACATCAACTACAGACATTACATCAACAACTACAGACATTACATCAACAACTACAGACATTACATCAACAACTACAGACATTACACCAACAACTACAGACATTACATCAACTAAAGACATTACATCAACAACACCAGACATTACATCAACAACTACAGACATCACATCAAAAACTACAGACATTACACCAACAACTACAGACATTAAATCGACAACTACAGACATTACATCAACTACAGAGATTTCACCAACGACACCAGACATTACATCAACAACTACAGAAATTACATCAACAACTACAGACATTACACCAACAACTACAGACATTACATCAAATACAGACATAACATCAACGACCTCAGACATTACATCAACAGCTACAGACATTACACCAACTAAAGACACTACATCAACAACACCAGACATTACATCAACAACTACAGACATTACATCAAAAACTACAGACATTACATCAACAACTACAGACATTACATCAACAACTACAGACATTACATCAACTACAGACATTACATCAACTACAGACATTTCACCAACGACACCAGACATTACATCAACAACTACAGACATTACACCAACAACTACAGACATTACACCAACAACTACAGACATTACATCAACTACAGACATTACACCAACAACTACAGACATTACACCAACAACTACAGACATTACATCAACTACAGACATTTCACCAACGACACCAGACATTACATCAACAACTACAGAAATTACATCAACAACTACAGACATTACACCAACAACTACAGACATTACATCAACTACAGACATTTCACCAACGACACCAGACATTACATCAACAACTACAGACATTAAATCGACAACTACAGACATTACACCAACAACTACAGACATTAAATCGACAACTACAGATATTACATCAACTACAGACATTTCACCAACGGCAAAAGACATTACATCAACAACTACAGACATTAAATCTACAACAACAGACATTACACCAACAACTACAGACATTAAATCGACAACTACAGACATTACATCAACTACAGACATTTCACCAAAGACACCAGACATTACATCAACAACTACAGAAATTACATCAACAACTACAGACATTACACCAACAACTACAGACATTAAATCAACAACTACAGACATTACATTAACTACAGATATTACATCAACAACTATAGTAATTACACCAACAACTACAGACATTACATCAGATACACACTTTTCACCAACCACACCAGACATTACATCAACAACTACAGACATTACATCAACAACTGCATACATTACACCAACAACTACAGACATTACACCAACTACAGACATTACATCAACAACTAGGGACATTACATCAACAACTAGGGACATTACATCAACAACTACAGACATTACATCAACTACTACAGACATTACATCGACAACTACAGACATTACATCAACTACAGACATTACATCAACTACAGACATTACATCAACAACTACAGACATTAAATCAACAACTACAGACATTACATCAACAACTACAGACATTACATCAACTACAGACATTTCACCAACGACACCAGACATTACATCAACAACTACAGACATTACATCAACAACTACAGACATTACATCAGATACACACTTTTCACCAACGACACCAGACATTACATCAACAACTACAGACATTACATCAACAACTGCATACATTACACCAACAACTACAGACATTACACCAACTACAGACATTACATCAACAACTACAGACATTACACCAACAACTACAGACATTACATACACTACAGACATTTCACCAACCACACCAGACATTACATCAACAACTACAGACATTAATTCAATAACTACAGACATTACATCAACTACAGACATTTCAACAACGACACCAGACATTACATCAAAAACTACAGACATTAAATCAACAACTACAGACATTACATCAACAACTACAGACATTACATCAACTACAGACATTTCACCAACGACACCAGACATTACATCAACAACTACAGACATTACATCAACAACTACAGACATTACACCAACAACTACAGACATTACATCAACTACAGACATTTCACCAACGACACCAGACATTACATCAACAACTACAGACATTACATCAACAAATACAGACATTACATCAACAATTACAGACATTATATCAACAACTGCATACATTACACCAACAACTACAGACATTACACCATCTGCAGACATTACATCAACTACTACAGACATAACATCAACAACTAGAGACATTATATCAGCTACACACTTTTCACCAACCACACTAGACATTACATCAACAGCTACAGATATTACATCAACAAATACAGATATTTCTTCAACAACTACAGACATTACATCAACAACTACAAACATTACACCAAAAACTACAGACATTACATCAACAACTACAGAAATTACTTCAACAACTACAGACATTACACCAACAACTACAGACATTAAAGCTACAACTACATACATTACATTAAATACTACAGACATTACATCAACAACTACAGACATTACACCAACTACAGACATTACACAAGCAACTTCATACATTACACCAACAACCACAGACATTACACCAATTACAGACATTACATCAACAACTACAGACATTACATCAACAAACACAGTTATTTCTTCAACAACTACAGACATTACATCAACAACTGCATACATTACAACAACAACTACAGACATTACACCAACCACAGACATTACATCAACAACTACACACATTACATCAACAACTACAGAAATTACATCAACAACTACAGACATTACACCAACAACTACAGACATTACATCAACAACTACAGACATTACACCAACAACTACAGACATTACACCAACAACTACAGATATTACACCAACAACTACAGACATTACATCAACAACTACAGACATTACACCAACAACTACAGACATTACACCAACAACTACAGACATTACATCAACAACTACAGACATTACACCAACAACTACAGACATTACACCAACAACTACAGACATTACACCAACAACTACAGACATTACATCAACAACTACAGACATTACACCAACAACTACAGACATTACACCAACAACTACAGACATTACACCAACTACTGACATAACACCAACAACACCAGACATTACACCAACAACTACAAACATTACACCAAAAACTACAGACATTACATCAACAACTACAGAAATTACTTCAACAACTACAGACATTACACCAACTGGTACAGACATTACACCAACTACATACATTACATCAACAACACCAGACATTACACCAACAACTACAAACATTACACAAAAAACTACATACATTACACCAACAACTACAGACATTACATCAACAACTACAGACATTATACCAACAACTACAGACATTACAGCTACAACTACATACATTACATTAAATACTACAGAAATTACATCAGCAACTACAGACATTACATCAACAACTACAGAAATTTCATCAACAACTACAGACATTACACCAACAACTACAGACATTACATCAACTACATACATTACATCAACAACACCAGACATTACACCAACAACTACAAACATTACACCAAAAACTACAGACATTACATCAACAACTACAGACATTACATCAACAACTACAGACATTATACTAACAACTACAGACATTACAGCTACATTTATATACATTACATTAAATACTACAGAAATTACATCAGCAACTAGAAACATTACACCAAAAACTACAGACATTAAACAATCAACTGCAGACATAACACCAACAACTACAGACATTACATCAACAACTAGAGACATTACAAGAACAAATACAGACATAACACCAACAATTACAGACATTTCATCAACAACTACAGACATTACATCATCAACTACAGACATTACACCAACAACTACAGAATTTACATCAACAACTACAGACATTACACCAACAACTACACACATTACACCAACTTCTACAGACATTACACCAACAACACCAGGCATTACAACAACAACGACATACATTACATCAACAACTACAGACATTACATCAACAACTACAGACATTACGCGAACAACTAAATACAATACATCAACAACTACAGGAGAAACAACCACACCAAACATTACATTTACAACAGGAAATACAACAACAACACCAAATGTTACATTTACAACAGAAAATACATCAACACCGAATGTTAAATTTACAACAGGAAATACAAAAACAACACCAAATGTTACATTTACAACAGGAAATACAACAACACCAAATGTTACATTTACAACAGAAAATACATCAACACCGAATGTTAAATTTACAACAGGAAATACAAAAACAACACCAAATGTTACATTTAGAACAGGAAATACAACAACAACACCAAATGTTACATTTACAACAGGAAATACAACTCCACATGTTACATTTACAACAGATAATACAACAACACCAAATGTTACATTTACAACAGGAAATACAAAAACAACACCAAATGGTACATTTACAACAGGAAATACAACAACAACACCAAATGTTATATTTACAACAGGAAATACAACACCACATGTTACATTTACAACAGATAATACAACAACACCAAATGTTACATTTACAACAGGAAATACAACAACACCAAATGTTACATTTACAATAGGAAATACAACACCAACTGTTACATTTACAATAGGAAATACAACACCAAATGTTACATTTACAACAGGAAATACAACACCAAATGTTACATTTACAATAGGAAATACAACACCAAATGTTACATTTACAACAGGAAATACAACACCAAATGTTACATTTACAACAGATAATACAACAACACCAAATGTTACATTTACAATAGGAAATACAACACCAAATGTTACATTTACAACAGGAAATACAACACCACATGTTACATTTACAACAGATAATACAACAACACCAAATGTTACATTTACAACAGGAAATACAACAACACCAAATGTTACATTTACAACAGGAAATACAACACCAAATGTTACATTTACAATAGGAAATACAACACCAAATGTTACATTTACAACAGGAAATACAACACCAAATGTTACATTTACAACAAGAAATACAACACCAAATGTTACATTTACAATAGGAAATACAACAACACCAAATCTTACATTTACAACAGGAAATACAACAACACCAAATGTTACATTTACAACAGGAAATACAACACCAAATGTTACATTTACAATAGGAAATACAACAACACCAAATGTTATATTTACAACAGGAAATAAAACAACACCAAATGTTATATTTACAACAGGAAATACAACAACAACACCAAATGTTATATTTACAACAGGAAATACAACAACAACACCAAATGTTACATTTACAACAGGAAATACAACACCAAATGTTACATTTACAACAGGAAATACAACAACACCAAATGTTACATTTGAAACAGGAAATACAACACCCAATGTTTTATTTACAACAGGAAATACAACACCAAATGTTATATTTACAACAGGAAAGACAACAACACCAAATGTTACATTTACAACAGGAGATACAACAACAACACCAAATGTTACATTTACAACAGGAGATACAACACCAAATATTACATTTACAACAGGAAATACAACAACACCAAATGTTACATTTACAACAGGAGATACAACAAAAACACCAAATGCTACATTTACAACAGGAGATACAACACCAAATGTTACATTTACAACAGGAAATACAACACCAAATGTTATATTTACAACAGGAAATACAACAACACCAAATATTACATTTAAAACAGGAACTACAACAACAACACCAAATGTTACATTTACAACAGGAAATACAACAACAACACCAAATGTTACATTTACAACAGGAAATACAACACCAAATGTTACATTTACAACAGGAAATACAACAACAACACCAAATGTTACATTTACAACAGGAAATACAACAACAACACCAAATGTTACATTTACAACAGGAAATACAACACCAAATGTTACATTTACAACAAGAAATACAACAACACCAAATGTTACATTTAAAACAGGAAATACAACAACAACACCAAATGTTACATTTACAACAGGAAATACAACAACAACACCAAATGTTACATTTACAACAGAAAATACAACACCAAATGTTACATTTACAACAGGAAATACAACAACACCAAATGTTACATTTACAATAGGAAATACAACAACACCAAATGTTACATTTACAACAGGAAATACAACAACAACACCAAATGTTACATTTACAATAGGAAATACAACAACACCAAATGTTACATTTACAACAGGAAATACAACAACAACACCAAATGTTACATTTACAACAAGAAATACAACACCAAATGTTACATTTACAACAAGAAATATAACACCAAATGTTACATTTACAACAGGAAATACAACAACAACACCAAATGTTACATTTACAACAGGAAATACAACAACACCAAATATTACATTTACAACAGGAAATACAGCACCAAATGTTACATTTACAACAGGAAATACAACAACAACACCAAATGTTACATTTACAACAGGAAATACAACAACAACACCAAATGTTACATTTACAAAAGGAAATACAACAACAACACCAAATGTTACATTTACAACAGGAAATACAACAACAACACCAAATGTTACATTTACAACAGGAAATACAACAACAACACCAAATGTTACATTTACAAAAGGAAATACAACAACACCAAATGTTACATTTACAACAGGAAATACAACAACAACACCAAATGTTACATTTACAACAGGAAATACAACAACAACACCAAATGTTACATTTACAACAGGAAATACAACAACAACACCAAATGTTACATTTACAACAAGAAATACAACAACACCAAATGTTACATTTACAACAGGAAATACAACAACACCAAATGTTACATTTACAACAGGAAATACAACAACACCAAATGTTACATTTACAACAGGAAATACAACACCAAATGTTACTTTAACAACTGTAGAATCGACAACACCAAATACTACATTTACAACAGGTAATTTTAGTATTACCTCAGCTGGGAATGTAACAAACAGCCCTGTTAGTAATTTTTCAAGCACAGATACTTGGTCATCACGTGGTGAGTAAAAAAAAATCAATTGATAAGTAGAAAATAAAGTATTATATGGTATGTAAAAAAAACATATAATTTAAGCAAATTAGAAGATCATTATTTTGGCAGTCGTAAAAGTAGAGCGTTTTTTTAAAATCAATGTTATTTTTAAAGCCACAATGCGTTATTGTTTTACCTGACTGTTCTCAACATTGTGATCGTTTGTCCACCATTCTCTCAGGTACAGATCGGCTGACCATTGGACTGGCCGTAGGCATCCCACTCTTTGCTTTGCTACTTCTCATCACGGTGATTCTTGCGGTCATCTGGTTGATCAGCAGGAAAAATTCAATGTCTTCGATCGTGTCAACAGATGACTTTTTAACGTGAGTCTATCAGAGGGTAGCTTAAACCAGCTTAAACCAGCTTCTTCTTTCCTCCCTCGAATCACCCCTCTCCAGTATCGAACACCTGGCGTCAACTTTCTATATTCTATGATTTATATTTTGTAAGCATTAACATGCAAATATACACTCAACTGAACAAGACTTAACTACGTAATGGTCTCCATTAATGTCAATTGTTCTGATGTTGATGGGGCTGGGGAAAAAAGGGGTGGGTGTTCTTTCTTACAATCCCTTATTTGAAACTGGGGTCATCGCACGTTACATGAAAAATGTAACACACATTTGTTAAAAGAATTCACTATAAAACATTCAAATCATAATTAAACAAAACAAATAATATCAAGGATGCCGCACATAAGCTACGTTTATCAGCCACAGAAATGTTTGATTGTTAATCGGCAAAGTAAAGATTAAAAACAATGTGTTTTTTAAAATGTAGTCTTAAAGGCCTTAATAGAATGAATATTTCTGATGTGTAACAGTAAAAATTGTTATTGTTGCATAGAGCTCTGATTTAAATATTTTTTTCGCCAGAGAAAGTAGCGGTTTCAGCAAACGACTGCCCACAATGTCTGGTTTGTCAGGTAATAAAAAGGGTTATTAATAATAGTAGTAATAATCATAATAATAATAATAATAATAATAATAATAATAATAAGAAGAAGAAGAAGACAAAGAAGAAGAAGAATTTGATAATTAATATTGCGCAGTACCCCAACAAGCAACTGGGATCAAAGTGCTTAACATAAAAAGAGCAACACATTATTTATAAATGCATTCAATTTAAGACATTCATATCCTAATTACTAAATTACAACAACAAATTAAAGAACCCATAAAAATAACGTTTTTGACTATAAATCCCTTATCTATGAGACATAACTAAAAGTATTTATTATGTTCAATATAATACGCGCGACAAACATTTACAGACTGAACATGACTGAACTGCTTTGCTGTAAAACACGGGGATGTGGTTATCGATGGCTGGAGTGAACTCCAGTGACCCGTGGAGGTCAACTATAGCAGACGGCTACATAGAGATACATAGAGATAAACTAAAAATTCATTAATTTAATTACGGTAAATTCTTTCGATCTGAAATTTTGAAACAATGCATTGTTAGGTCACACATGTCTATGTACAAAATTTCAGCTCGATAGCGTCACGGAAAGTGGGTCATTTTTTTAGTTATGTTTTTCCGCCCGCCCAACAAACTGATCGCGAGCCCACGACAGACAAGACGTTGAAGTTAATATAAGGGATTTAATAATTAAACAAACTCGTAAAAACAAAGGTTTTGACTATAAATCCCTTATATATGAGGCAGAACTCAAAGTATTTATTATGTTCAAACGCGACAAACATTTACAGACTGAAACCGACTGATCTCCCCTTGATGTAAACCGAGGTAGGGGGGAGGTGTGGTCGTCGATGGCTGGCGTGAACTCAAGCAAGGGACACGTGATTGCAAACAACAACAGACGCTACATTGAATAATATTGAGATAAACTAAAATGCATTAATTTAATTATGAAACATTCGATCAATCTGCAATTTTGATACAATGCATTGTTAGGTGACACGAGTCTACGTGCAAAATATCAGCTCGATAGCATCACGGCAAGTGTGTCATTTTTTACTTTTGTTTTTCCGCCCGCCCGCCCGACGACGAACGACAGAGATGACGACAGACAGACAGGATTTTGAAGTTAATATAAGAGATTTATTAAAACAACACCATAAACAAAGTTTTGACAATAAATCCTTTATATGTGAGACATAACTAAAAGCATTGATTATGTTCAAACGCGACAAACATTTACAGACTGAAACCGAAATTATTTCCCCTGGCTTTAAAACTGGGGGAAGGGGGGAGGGGGTATGGACATGGACGGGTGGCGTCAACGCGTTAACTCAACTCCTAGTGTAAACCACCTGGTTAAAACATGAGACGTGTTCACCTATGGCTGGGGCGAAGTCAAGTGACCCATAAAATGTAAACAATAGCGACCGCTAAATATAGTTTATACAGATAAACTAAAAATGCATTAATTTAATAACTGTACGTTCGATCAATTTGAATTTTTGATACGATGTATTGTTAGGTGACACGGGTCCGTGTGCCAAATTTCAGCTCGATGGCTTCACGGGAGTGGGTCATTTTCGACTTCTGTTTTTTTGTGGTGCCCGCCCAAGACAGAGCGACAGAGAGACAGAGAGAGACGGCGGTGAAGTTAAAATAAGGGATTTAAAAAATAAATGATGATTCAGATAAACTATTTTTTTTATCATTCAGAGAAATATTTGACGTTATCTCAAAGTCAGACATTCAAAACCTTACTCAAAATTATTTTGATACTTTACACAATGTTGCACTTAGTGTTTAGATATATTTAGTTTAGGGCAGGGGTCGGGAAACTTTTTGTCTGAGAGAGCTATAAACACCACACATTTTTAAAAGTAATTCTGTGAGAGCTGTTACGTTGTTGTCTGGGTACTTGTAATGACCACAAGGACAGGCTACAACGCAAAGTAACTCGAACACCAGCACAACATACATAAGTGTTATTATCGTCCAACAAGGTCCTTCCGCACCCAACAACAGCAATTCTCTAACGAACTATAGACTATCAACCATCCCTACGTCACGTTCCTTATCTCGCGTCACATCTTCTCATGCTACGTCATAGTGTTCCATACCATGCGCACTATTGCTCACTGTTCAATAATGATTATGAGTATTTCTTACTATAGATGCGACTTATGGTGCTGCATGGCTTTGTAGTCTGGTTGATACGTGGTGAGGTTAAACTTCATGTAGGCGTGGAAACTTTTTTTAAATATGCAATTAAATATGTAGATCAACGGAGTCTGAAGAAACTTTTCTTTATAATCGAACATTTGTCTGCGAGCAAGATTCAGCCATCAATAGAGCCACATCTGGCTCGCGAGCCAAGTTTACTTACCCCTGGTTTAGTGGATATTGTAATTAATTTCTTTTTTGAGTCATTATCAATTTGTTTATTTGCATGGATAAAAAAACTGTCAAAATGGCATGTCAAAATGTTAAAATGACGGATCAAAATGTCAAAATGTTAAAATGACATGTAAAAATGTTAAAATGACAGGTCAAAATGTTAAAATGACAGGTCAAAATGTTAAAAGGACAGGTCAAAATGTCAAAATGTTAAAATGACAGGTCAAAATGTCAAAATGACAGGTCATCAAGACTTGACAATGTTACCTCACAACAAGATGTTATTAAGGCATATGAACCGTAGATTTTAAATGATAACTTAACGACGTTTGCTACTGATACACCTCACTGGGGTCTACATTATATTTTATTTCTACAGGTGCTGACCAAAGCGCGTTTTCGTGGGATTTTATGAAAAAGGCGTATCCCAATGGCGAGGTAAATATGGGCACACACATTACAAACCAATTGGTTAGCATTAATTTTGTTTTAAAAAAATTATGAATTTCTTTGTGCCAATTTGTAGTGTATAATTAGGGGGTGGGGGATACATTTAATGTATTGAAAACAGACACGAGTTGATGTTTTTAATTCAGCTTCAATTCTTATAAAAGAAACCAATACTAAGACAATATCTATTCAATTTTTTGCAGGGAGTTTGCTACAAGTAAATGACACTTCCGGACATGTGTACAATTATTTCTTTTTCTTTTTTTTTAAAACTTCATACATTTATTTCTGTTTTTTTTTATTTGCAGGAGTGTACGATTCCAAGACCAAAATATACCTAGTAGGTTGTGTTGTTGTTTATTCTTTTCAAAAGCTTCTCTTTTAAAGAAGACAAATTAATTTAAGGAATTAAAGTTTGTTTGTTTTTTTTTGTTTTTTTTTGTTTTTTTTTGTTTGTTTTTTGTAATATCAACTGTAACTGGTTTGTCACATCAAAAATTATTCTTTCAAAAAATTATTTACATAACATTTATTTTTAAAAATATGAGACTCATCAAATATTTTAATGTGTATTAAACCAAGTCATACTTTGAATGAAATAATTCAAGGAACTGTGCTAGGTCCCTTACTCTTTTTAATTTATATAAATGATTTACCAAACAACATCTCAACAGGTACAAAAGTTAGGTTATTTGCTGATGATTGTATAATCTATAGAACAATTAAATCAGAACAAGACAGCAACATTTTACAAAAAGACTTAGATGAATTGATAAAATGGGAAACTAACTGGAGTATGTCTTTCCACCCAGAAAAGTGTCAACTGTTAAGAGTAACAAAGAAAAAGAAACAAATACATTCAAAATATTACATTCATGGAAAAGAACTGACCAAAACTAAAGATGCAAAATACTTAGGAGTCTTAATAAATGAGAAACTATCATGGAATCCCCATGTCAATGAAGTTATTAAAAAATCAAACAAAACCTTAGGCTTTATAAAAAGAAACTTTAACAAATGTAATAGAGATATAAAACTAAAATGCTACCTCACTTTGGTGAGACCTGTACTAGAATATGCATCTTCTGTATGGGACCCATCCACCAAAGAAAACATTGATAAACTAGAACAAATTCAAAAAAGAGCTGCCAGATTCATTACTGGAGAATATTCGAAACTGACAAGAATAACACCATTAGTTAAATCATTAAACCTTGAAACACTAGAGGATAGAAGAACCAAAAGCAAAGTAGTAATCATACAGAACGCAATTTATTCTAATTTAGAAATACAACACAAAGATAACTTAATACAACCCTCAGATAGACATAAGGATAAAAACACCTTTCTTATTCCGTATGCAAGAACAAACACATACAAGTTTTCCTTCTTCCCGTCCGGAATTCGGGCGTGGAATGGGTTGCCTGAAGAATCCAGGAAAACCAACACTTTATCAGCATTTAAATCTCTAATAAAAATGCAGGACTAAAAACAAACCATAGATAAGCGTAGGACGCAATAATCTTCTGTATAGAAGGAGCTTCTGTAAACAGATAAGATAAGATAAGATAAATATATTTAAAGACCATACATCCATATATGATCATATGTATAATGAATATGTACGTATATGTATATATATATATGTTATGACCAAAGCCCGAAATCGGTGACTTCGCGAAATGCCCGGCCAATTCGGGAAGTGGCCAATGTCGCTGTAAATTTGCCGACCAGAGCCCGAAATTCGGGCATTGCTTGGCCAGTTCGTGAAATGGCGCGGGTCAATTGGCCAAAGCCCGAAGAAAGAAGTCATGAGCAGATTGAAGGTTGACAAGTAAAATGGAATACTTAACATTGATTGTTAATTACCAATGATAAAAATCACTGAAAAAAGTGAAATTAATAAAGTATAGCAAACCATTTATTTATGTTATCACTTATTACCACAGGATGAACTTTTATGGCATTTTGAATTATATAATCATTTGTTCTTCATACATTTGCAGCGATTTGTTACGCACTTAGTACTGCAATTGCATCGAGTGTAGTCTTGGCCACCAGACTGTGATGGGAAGACACGGCGGTTTTTATTGAATTTTCTTCTGTGCCCACGGATTCTAGTGTGAGCATTTTCTCATGTACAATGGAAAACTCGCTTCTGGAATACAGTTGTTTGAGAACACCATGCTCTGTTCCTAGCTTGTAGAAGCCATCGTCAACGTTCATGACAACTGCAAGAACGCTTCTTGGATCACCTCGACCTCTGTCAGCATCTAGTTATCGTTCTTGGATCACCTCGACCTCTGTCAGCATCTAGTTATCGTTCTTGGATCACCTCGACCTCTGTCAGCATCTAGTTATCGCTTCTTGGATCACCGAGACCTCTGTCAGCATCTAGTTATCGCTTCTTGGATCACCGAGACCTCTGTCAGCATCTAGTTATCGCTTCTTGGATCACCGAGACCTCTGTCAACATCTAGTTATCGCTTCTTGGATCACCGAGACCTCTGTCAACATCTAGTTATCGCTTCTTGGATCACCGAGACCTCTGTCAGCATCTAGTTATCGCTTCTTGGATCACCGAGACCTCTGTCAGCATCTAGTTATCGCTTCTTGGATCACCGAGACCTCTGTCAGCATCTAGTTATCGCTTCTTGGATCACCGAGACCTCTGTCAACATCTAGTTATCGCTTCTTGGATCACCGAGACCTCTGTCAACATCTAGTTATCGCTTCTTGGATCACCGAGACCTCTGTCAGCATCTAGTTATCGTTCTTGGATCACCTCGACCTCTGTCAACATCTAGTTATTGGATCACCTTGACCTCTGTCAGCATCTAGTTCTTGGATCACCTTGACCTCTGTCAGCATCTAGTTCTTGGATCACCTTGACCTCTGTCAGCATCTAGTTATTGGATCACCTTGACCTCTGTCAGCATCTAGTTATTGGATCACCTTGACCTCTGTCAGCATCTAGTTATTGGATCACCTTGACCTCTGTCAGCATCTAGTTATTGGATCACCTTGACCTCTGTCAACATCTAGTTATTGGATCACCTTGACCTCTGTCAACATCTAGTTATTGGATCACCTTGACCTCTGTCAACATCTAGTTATTGGATCACCTTGACCTCTGTCAACATCTAGTTCTTGGATCACCTTGACCTCTGTCAGCATCTAGTTATTGGATCACCTTGACCTCTGTCAACATCTAGTTATTGGATCACCTTGACCTCTGTCAGCATCTAGTTATTGGATCACCTTGACCTCTGTCAGCATCTAGTTATTGGATCACCTTGACCTCTGTCAGCATCTAGTTATTGGATCACCTTGACCTCTGTCAACATCTAGTTATTGGATCACCTTGACCTCTGTCAACATCTAGTTATTGGATCACCTTGACCTCTGTCAACATCTAGTTATTGGATCACCTTGACCTCTGTCAACATCTAGTTATTGGATCACCTTGACCTCTGTCAACATCTAGTTATTGGATCACCTTGACCTCTGTCAACATCTAGTTATTGGATCACCTTGACCTCTGTCAACATCTAGTTATTGGATCACCTTGACCTCTGTCAACATCTAGTTCTTGGATCACCTTGACCTCTGTCAACATCTAGTTATTGGATCACCTTGACCTCTGTCAACATCTAGTTATTGGATCACCTTGACCTCTGTCAACATCTAGTTATTGGATCACCTTGACCTCTGTCAACATCTAGTTCTTGGATCACCTTGACCTCTGTCAGCATCTAGTTATTGGATCACCTTGACCTCTGTCAACATCTAGTTATTGGATCACCTTGACCTCTGTCAGCATCTAGTTATTGGATCACCTTGACCTCTGTCAACATCTAGTTATTGGATCACCTTGACCTCTGTCAACATCTAGTTATTGGATCACCTTGACCTCTGTCAACATCTAGTTATTGGATCACCTTGACCTCTGTCAGCATCTAGTTATTGGATCACCTTGACCTCTGTCAACATCTAGTTATTGGATCACCTTGACCTCTGTCAACATCTAGTTATTGGATCACCTTGACCTCTGTCAACATCTAGTTATTGGATCACCTTGACCTCTGTCAACATCTAGTTATTGGATCACCTTGACCTCTGTCAACATCTAGTTATTGGATCACCTTGACCTCTGTCAACATCTAGTTATTGGATCACCTTGACCTCTGTCAACATCTAGTTATTGGATCACCTTGACCTCTGTCAACATCTAGTTATTGGATCACCTTGACCTCTGTCAGCATCTAGTTATTGGATCACCTTGACCTCTGTCAGCATCTAGTTATTGGATCACCTTGACCTCTGTCAGCATCTAGTTATTGGATCACCTTGACCTCTGTCAGCATCTAGTTATTGGATCACCTTGACCTCTGTCAGCATCTAGTTATTGGATCACCTTGACCTCTGTCAGCATCTAGTTATTGGATCATCTTGACCTCTGTCAACATCTAGTTATTGGATCACCTTGACCTCTGTCAGCATCTAGTTATTGGATCACCTTGACCTCTGTCAACATCTAGTTATTGGATCACCTTGACCTCTGTCAGCATCTAGTTATTGGATCACCTTGACCTCTGTCAACATCTAGTTATTGGATCACCTTGACCTCTGTCAACATCTAGTTATTGGATCACCTTGACCTCTGTCAACATCTAGTTATTGGATCACCTTGACCTCTGTCAACATCTAGTTATTGGATCACCTTGACCTCTGTCAACATCTAGTTATTGGATCACCTTGACCTCTGTCAGCATCTAGTTATCGAACGCGGACGTTATCTCCAACTGTCACTGGTGGGAATTTTGCATCTGAATTTTTAAGTATCTTTGCAGCTTGCACATGTCCTTGCAAACTATTGTGAGCTGCTGACCTCTTCTTCCTGATTTCTTATTTATTATGGCATAGCCTGCAAGTTATTTTACCTCTGCATTCTTCGTCTGCTTCATTGTAGATTCCACGGATTACGCGCAGATCTTCGCAGCATTATTCACAAAAATGGGCCGAGCTTCACTCCCTTTTCACATATTATACACACCTTTTTCGCATGTTTATAGTCAGGCGACAGGTCTGAACTTTCCGATGGTTGCACCACCAGGACGGCAGATTCTCCATTTTTGGAGGCAGTTCCTGCATTTATACCATCCTCTATTTCTTGTTCGACGTTTTTCATGGTCTTCCTCCGTAGGTAAATTATCGATCACCTGTTGCTGATCTCTGGGCAGATTGGAGGCACTCATCCAAACATGGCCTCAAATGGCGACTGCTGAATGCCTTGGTGAAGAGAACGGGTTTTCATGAATTCAACAAATAGAAGACTCTCAGTCCAATGTCTTGATTCATTTTGTCTGCATCCACGTCATCATCATATTCTGAAACACCTTGGTTGGCACGTTCAAAGTTTTGACCTTGGCTTGGACTATGCCTCGGTTTTCCATGAATTTTGTTTAGCTCAGGCCACACGTTCATTTGACGTTCATTTACAACTTGGTTCGCAAATTCTTTCACGTTATCTGATTGAAGGACGCTTGGAGCCCCTGTGGTGGTGAAGATATCAAGGAGCTGTGAGCAACTTCTTCTCCCGTTTTGCTTTTAAGAAACCATTATGACAACAATTAAGAGACGCGCGATGGCATGGTTCGGTCATGTACTGCGACATGATTCCCTGACAAAAATTATTCGTCACTGTAGAAGGGGACCGGCGAAGAGGTCGACAGCGGAAAAGCTGGCTGGACAACATAAAGGAATGGAAAGGGATGCAATTCTATGAATTACTGGCCGCCGCTCAAAATAGGCATATGTGGAGATCGTTACTGTTGATGTGCCCATGCGCTCCCCCCAACGACCGCAACGGTCACGGGACTGATGATGATGATGATGATGAATACAAACTTGGTTAAATGATACTGATTATTGAGTATAAACTTGTACTCCCCGTCAGGACTACTTTGCACGTCTATCAGATCCTCTGGCATCTCGAGTTAATTTTTTTAATGACAAAGGTTTAGAAACTAGACCTCTCTTAGGATTAGACATTTTGATCTGACATGGCTTGCATAAGCGAAGATAGAATGTATTGACTTCTTTTGTGACATTTTTGTACTTAGTTTGTAGCTCCTTGTCATCCGTGTGTGACCTCCATGTCCAATGTTCAAGTGAGTATCGTGCGGTAAGTCGAACAGTTCTTCTGAATACAGATAGTACAAAATAACGCTATTGTCTCCTGTTACGGGCACAAAAAGTCTTTCTTTACCGCCATCTTCAAGAACATCATATTTTTTTAGACGACGATGGTTAACACTTTCTTTTTTCACCTTTACTTTACCATGTTTAACGTCCTTTATTAAAGCGATGCATTTCTGTCTTAAATTATAAATACGAGTAATACAGTACTCACAATGAAACCACTGTGTCAGAATAATAAGAACTAGACACAATGGCTGGACCTTCTCCGAAAAGGAAAGACTAACGCAATAGTATAGTCTTAGCGTGGCACCCTTTTTCCTACAACGTACACGCCAACACACCCGAAGCGACAGATGTGACGCTAACCGGTCAGTCTTCCACTACCACATCGGGCTTTAGCCAAGGATACCCAGCCACTTCGCGTATTGGCCGGCCAAAGCACGAAATACAATTGTTAGGTGTAAAGTACTTCGGGCTTTGGCCAGACTTGTCGACCAAAGCGCAAATTGGCCAACCAATTCGAGAAATGGCCGAACTTCGGGCTTTGGCCGTAAAAATACATTGCTATATTAAAGAAGTTTTGCCCATTCATACTGCCTGATTTTAAAGTCACGAATACACCAGACAGATAACTGTGTATTTAATATTTATTTCTATAGATGATCTCCTTGAATCTTTTGTTTCGACTCTAGAGTAATACATTATTTTACAACTTTATTTTCAGGAACATTTCTTTGTATCGTGAGAACCTCTACAAGTGTCTCCACAAATAATGCTTGCGTGTAAATAGGACATGGGACTTCCCGTTAGGCGGCAGTTGAAGAAGGCACCATAAATTACAGCAGTGGTGTTCAAACTGTTTGCAAAGAGGGCCGAATTCCATGAAGTAAAATTATTCGGGGCCGGATTAAGGACTTTTCCAATTATTTATTGATTTTGTAACAGTGACTTTTTTGTGGGAGGAAAATTGGAAAATGCTATCGTGATTTTTGAGACTTTATAAATATCTTATTCCGTCATTAAAATCTTTAAAATATACTACGCACCTTAAAATAAATCAAACGCTTTGAAATATAACCAGAGCCGATAATGATACGTTAAAATTGTGATGATAAAAACTGTCTTAAATTTTTTAGAAAACTGATGCTACATTCAAATCCATTTCGAGTTGGCAGAAATGAACAATTTTTTTTATTGATTTTTTTTTACATCGGACGTTAAGAAATTGTGGCACATAACAGCACATAACTGTATCGCCTTTTTGTTACCAATATCCAGGTTTGTAAGCAATAAAGGTCATCGATTTTTGCCACCATCATTTTGAAATACAAACACCACATAATTTTGACTTGTATTTATAAATAAAATTTCGTCATTACATAAAATAACTAGTCAATTCATTAAGATGAGGCCGCGGGCTGGTTGAAATTTAAACGCGGACCGCATTTTGCCCGAGGGCCGTCCCCCTGATTCACCACGATCAGTTTATTTGGAAGTGGTAATTAGCATTATGTGTGTGTATTTCTTATTCAAGGTTCTCAAATTAATATCAAGGTGGCTGGTCCACTTCATTGTTTATGTTGTTGTAGTTTTTTGTTTTTAAATTCAGACATTAAAACTAACTTTACATTATATAACACATACTTATGTTCAGTTCTATGTCTACTTATGTATTAGTCTATAAATAAAACTTTAAATTATTGTTTTGATCACTCAATTTGTTTTTGTTTATCTTGTGCTAATTTTAATTCTTACTGTATAAGGATGATTTTCTTAGACGAGGTTTCCCTAAAACAATTTTCTTTCCAGTATAAAATAGTAGGTGCCGTTAACTTGCACGGTACGATAATGTCTTAATGTAAAAAAATAGAAAACTAAACCTAACCCTGACCCTAAAACTAATAATTACAATATAATTGTAATAATAAGAATGTTAAATTGAGTTAATTAGTTTTAGTCCCTGTATTACTGTATTTGTTTTTCTATTTTAATGTTTAAAAAAAATAGATAACTAACCCTAACCTTGACCCTCAAACTAAAAGATCTAATTTAATCGTAATTATAATAAGAATTTTTAATTGATTTCCATATATTTGTTTTTCTATTTTAATGTAAAAAATAGACAACTAACTCTAACCCTGACCCTAAAAGTAAAAGATGTAATTTAATCGTAATTATAAGAATTAAAGAATTGTAAAAAAAAATAATAAAAAATGTTAGTCTCAACCGAAAATCAAACCCATGCCTGTTCTTCTACATTCCGTTCTCCAGTCCAACTCTCAATGATGAGACCACGGTAGTTCGGTACTTTTGGTGAATTTTAAAAATTTATAAATAACTGACTACAAAACCGTCTCTGCGCATGTGCAAATAACGTGTAACTTAGAAGAAAAAAAAGTACACGGTATGATACCGTGCAAGTTAAAACTACGAAAATGGTATAAATATTTGCAACCACTTTTGTTATGATAAATTTGTAAGTAGGATTTTTCTCGGCCGAGTCCACTAAGCTGACTCTAACGTTGAATGAACAAGCAATTTTTGTTATAAGCTCAAACAAAATAACCGGACAGTTGAGAAATGTCTTATTGGCATTGTTCCAACTGAATACCCGGATGTTCCTGTAATAGATTCCCGCAATATATTGATGCCAATTAGGACTTGGTAAATTTTGAGAGTGTGAAGTACTAAAAGTAACCACGCCACTAGTCACTCAACTGAATGTCACCGCCCTAACCCAGGAAGGGGGACACCCTTTACGATACAGATTTACGCTAACAATAAGCTCTTCCCCCCCCCCAGTCATATATTGCCCCCCCCTCCCAACAATGTGGGTCGCACGCCAACATTCTGGAAGCCCCTGACGGTAGCAGACATGCGGTCTAATTATAGACACCGATATAAGACGTCAGGCTTCTGACAGATCGACGCCATTGACGCCACAAGTGTTTGGGGTTTAGCACCTCCTTTTACCGTCCTAGTCAAGGGTCAAGTCAAGAAATACATCGCATCTATGGTCATATCTCTGACAGATTTAATTTTCTTTCTACGAGCACATGGTTCCAGAGGCTTTATCGAGCAATACACATATTTCTACTCAGCCATGGTTGTAATAATAATCTTGTTTTACATAATAATCTTAGTTGATGCTCAGATTTTGTTCTTACTGTAACATCAAGGGTTGAAGAGCACAGATCAGTGGCGTAACTAAGGTTCTTTAAGGAAGTTCAAAGAAACGATAGGCATAGCTTCAGAAGGAGGGTTGTTCAATACTTCCGGGTTGATGAACATATAAGGGTTGTTCCATACTTCCGGGTTGCTGAACACTGAGCATATAAGGGTTGTTCCATACTTTCGGGTTGATGAACATATAAGGGTTGTTACATACTTTCGGGTTGATGAACATATAAGGGTTGTTACATACTTCCGAATTGCTGAACATATAAGTTGTTGTTTTTTAAAGTCACGTCCTATTTGTTGGGTTATATATTTGTTATTGATTTGTTTATAGAGGGGGCGAGGGATTTTTTTTTCTTTTTAAAACTTTATGTTCACACACACACACACAAACACACAAACGCACACACAAACAAACACACACACACTTAAAAACTTTTGTTCAGATATGCTGGAATGATTTGCTTAAACATCCATACAGAAATATTCATAAACAACACAAATAAAGGTTGAAGTAAATTTTAACATTGAAAATTTTCCCCAGCACGTCGCTAACTTAAGAACAATAAAGGTTTAGGTAACACTTTTCAAAGATCATATTTCCCCAGCGGGTTGAGTCGCACTAGAATCTAAAAGTCAATAAAACTATATGATTGCATGGCTCGTTTTTTCGATGGTTCCCATAAACCTGGATCCTTAAGGAAAGGGGTTGGTGGGGGGTGTACGATTGTAAAATATACTACATATTTGTTGAATTGTTATATTGTTGAATTGTGCGTGTTTACTGTTGCAAATTAAATCTTTCTAAAAGCACATGTGTTTATTTGAAGAATTGCAGACAGTTTTCTGCTTCCTGGGCGAGACATAGCTCAGTGCAATTGTTTCACCCAAGAACATTATTTTCAAGCTGTGTGGTGTGGAATAGGAAGTGTTAAAGTGCGATTGTCATTTCGTGAGGTCTATTAAGAACATATTTGTAAGATATTATTATGTTAAGACCTAGTTATTTCATTCCTTTGTTAAAAGTGAACTTAATAAAGACCGCTGATATTGAAAGGGGCGTTTACAATCACTGTGTGGCTGTGTATGTGTGGATATGCGGTCGTATTAGCGCGTGCCAGGATCAGCTAATATAAATGAAGAGATCATTGGATGAGTTAACACGTGTGTGTGTGTGTGTGTGTGCGTGAGGGTGTGTGGAGGGGTGTCATTGCTTACATAACGTTACGTGTAATTGACTAACAAAAGTTTTATTGCTTACATAACGTTACGTGTAATTGACTAACAAAAGTTTTATTGCTTACATAACTTTACGTGTAATTGACTAACAAAAGTTTTATTGCTTACATAACGTTACGTGTAATTGACTAACAAAAGTTTTATTGCTTACATAACGTTACGTGTAATTGACTAACAAACGTTTTATTGCTTACATAACGTTACGTGTAATTGACTAACAAAAGTTTTATTGCTTACATAACGTTACGTGTAATTGACTAACAAAAGTTTTATTGCTTACATAACGTTACGTGTAATTGACTAACAAAAGTTTTATCGACTCTCCACAGTGAATAACATGAAGACTTTTGCATGGATTTTGTTCTGCATGTTGGTGACATCACCGTGTCCTAGAGGTAAGAAGAGAGGGGGAGATTGTGAGAGAGAGAGAGAGAGACAGATGGACAGAGAAAAGGGGGGAGAGAGAGGGGAGAGAGAGAAAGGGTGGAGTGAGAGTGGGGGCGGGAGAGAGAAAGAAAAGAGAGGGTGGAATGGAAGAGATCAGTTAAATTCAAATATACCTGGCTGGTCCAAATCACCACTGGTAGTCCAACAAGTCTTATTTGCCCTCCCCCCTCTTACCCCCCCCCCATTTGTGTAAGAATTCCTGACAATGGTGAAATCTGAATGTCATGCAAATGTTTTTTGATTAAATTTCATCCCGACTCTTACTTTAAATTTGATTTGCCAAAATAATGTTTGTTGACCAAACACGGAAGAAAGAAACACAATGAATGCTCTAACACAGGTTGTTATTATATGCTTTGAATCAACATAGACACACAATGAATGCTTTAACACAGGTTGTTATTATATGCTTTGAATCAACATAGACACACAATGAATGCTTTAACACAGGTTGTTATTATATGCTTTGAATCAACATAGACACATAATGAATGCTCTAACACAGGTTGTTATTATATGCTTTGAATCAACATAGACACACAATGAATGCTCTAACACAGGTTGTTATTATATGCTTTGAATCAACATAGACACACAATGAAGGCTCTAACACAGGTTGTTATTATATGCTTTGAATCAACACAGACCCACAATGAAGGCTCTAACACAGGTTGTTATTATATGCTTTGAATCAACATAGACCCACAATGAATGCTCTAACACAGGTTGTTATTATATGCTTTGAATCAACATAGACGCAGACAATCGTTAGCGGATTGGTCGGTGTGCGCTGGGAAGCACGTGTTTTAAGAAAGTTTATGTTTATGAAACAATAAAATATATTTATGTACAGCGCTACGTTCATAAACAAAGTGGTATTTAATCAAACATCAGTTTAATTTAAAAGTTAGAGTAACTTTCGAATGGTGTAGGCTAATTATTACCATTATTAGCAGCATTATAGCGGAATTAAACATATTTGCGTTAGTGTAGCACAGGGGTCTCCAAACTTTTCTGCCGGAGGGCCACATTAACTGTCAAACATCAGTTTGGGGGCCGATTACACACAGTTCGTTGATAAACTACCGGCAAAAATAGTATATTTTTAAAAAATTAGATTAAAAGTTCTCCAGGGGCCGGATGAGAGGGCCTCGCGGGCCGAATTTGGTCCACGGGCCTTAGTTTGGAGACACCTGGTGTAACAGATTAGATATATTCTAAATAAAAATTGAAAAATCATCAGTCAAAATTAGTTAACACGTCATCATTTTAATGATTATAAAGTGATGAAATACTTTATTCAGAAACATTATCTCACTATAATTAGTTACATTTTGCCTTGAATTAAAAACAATAACTTATTAATAGAATTTATGCATGTTTTTTATGGAGGTTTAAGGTTTTTAGAATGGTGGGAGCTAAACACTTTCCTGCCCGGACGTTACTTAAATCACAATTACGCCTCAGTTTACGCCACTATTGTGTAAATACGTCTAAGCCCTTCCTGTCTTAATTTTAAAATAATATATTTCAAAGTATTGAAAAGCTATTCAGCAATAAATGTATTACTTGAGGCGGTGTAATTATTTTATTTATATTTCTTGTTAACAAGTTTGTGAACTGAGCTTAAATTAGCTAATCTTTTCTTCTTTTTAAAATATTTGTTTTATAGTCCTCCTCTACTGCTAGTAATGAATGACTCATAATTACTTTATCTTCTTGGGGGGTAAAAAAAAATTAAATTAAAATTTAAAAAACATCATCACTTGGTACAAATACTTCTGTAACTGACTGGGTAAAGGCCTTAACCGTCTTCTAATAAATATGAGGTAAAACGAATGTCGAACTCATCCAAAAGGAAATCTCAAAATAGGTATACACCTGTATGTTATTTATTAAGAATGTGTTTTATGTTATTTAAAATGCCTAAATGTCTATTTTCCAATGTCGTACACATATTGAAACAACTTATACAACATCAGGTGCAGCCATGACAACAGAACAAACGAATTTAACAACAGAACAGAATTTAGCAACAGAAGATTCGACAATAGCAGAAAAATCTACAACAGTAGAACTTTCTACAACGACAGATGATTCTACAACAGCAGATGATATTACAACAACAGATGACTCTACAACAACAGATGATTCTACAACAGCAGATGATTTTACAACAACAGATGATTTTACAACAACAGATGATTCTACAACAGCAGAAGAAACAACAACAACAACAGATGATTCTACAACAGCAGAAGAAACAACAACAACAACAGATGATTCTACAACAGCAGATGACTCTATAACAACAGATGATTCTACAACAGATGATTCTACAACAGCAGAAGAAACAACAACAGATGATTCTACAACAACAGATGACTCTATAACAACAGATGATTCTACAACAGATGATTCTATAACAACAGATGATTCTACAATAACAGAGGATTCTACAACAGCAGAGGATTCTACAACAGCAGAGGATTCTACAACAGCAGAAGAAACAACAACAAGAGCAGATGAATCAACGAGCAGACCAGACACCAGCGGTTTGACTGGTAAGTTATTTTCTTTCAATAATCATAAATACAGTTTTGATTAAAAAATGTAGCCCGAAATTTAATACTATGGTGTCATTTATATCTTGAGAGTGGAAGATGATTTATTTTTAAAGGAATAAACATCCATCCACAACTTCCAGATAATATTATCTTTAACGAAATTTCCCTTTGAAAAATTGCGTTTATAGATTCGAAATGTCTGTAACGCTTGCACATGCAACTCCTTCTGAACCATACCAGTTAGAGGGTTCCGGTCTTAAGCAAATATGCTAAGGAGGTCCCAAGGATGTGCTACAGAGGTCCCAAGGATGTGCTACAGAGGTCCCAAGGATGTGCTACAGAGGTCCCAATGATGTGCTACAGAGGTCCCAAGGATGTGCTACAGAGGTCCCAAGGATGTGCTACAGAGGTCCCAAGGATGTGCTACAGAGGTCCCAAGGATGTGCTACAGAGGTCCCAAGGATGTGCTACAGAGGTCCCAAGGATGTGCTACAGAGGTCCCAAGGATGTGCTACAGAGGTCCCAATGATGTGCTACAGAGGTCCCAATGATGTGCAACGGCCAAAAAATACCGAAAATGTTTACTAGATTTCCTGGAAAATAAAAAAAACCCAAAAATATATCAGTGTTTTGTCAATTTCTCGCCAACCATAACATCTATCAGGTTGAAACAAACGTCAAACAATAGTTAATAATATTTAGAAAAATGTTGGAGAAGGAATTTAAAGGGGAAATACACTTTCGTTCGACTCCAGTAATTTTAGAAGCAATTTTTGAAAGCAATTGTTTTGTTTAGTTTCAAAATTATTGATTTGAAATTACTTTTAATCTAATCTACAATGATAGTTAATGGGGTTCTCCCACTTTGTGAATGCTTATGTTAGATTGTTGCGTGGTGCGCATTATATTGACACATTCTTGGTGTGAAGCAGCGTGAGGGGATATGACGTCATTTTGTGCTTGGTTTCAGAATTACTTATTTAAATCGACTTTTAATGCAATCTAGACTGATTTCCCTTGATAAAAAAAAGGGAAATTCCATGTAGGAAACTGCGTTTAAATACTCATTCGAGTTTGTATTTCTTGTTTTCTTTTAAATTAAAAAACAATTGTTTGACAATGTCAGCATTGATTTCGTGACAATATGGCGAGCGAAATTAAAATAAACAATTTAGCATGAAAGAAATCCCGTTATTTTTAAAACTAATTACTTGGTGCCATTTCTAATGTTCAAAAATTATACAACTTCATTGCATCAATTTCGAGGTGAAATAAAATATACAGGCGAGATTTAAAAAAAATAATAATTAATTTTTATTTTTATTTTTACAACTTTTCAAAAACAGATTAGAAAAAATGAAACGATTGAAGCCATAATTTGTATGAATACAAAATCATAAGTGCTCCATTTTAAATTAATTTAAAATTAATCGTTAATTTCCGCAGCCCTAATATATATATTATTATGTTACAGGCAAAGTGTGAAATTCAGGCATTCTATAGAATGCCTAGGCAATGTATAGAATGCCTAATGGTTTCAGGCAAAGTGTAAAATGATTGCTATTTCATACATTGCCTAGGCATTCTATAGAATGCCGAGTTGTCGTCCGGCAAAGTAAGTAATATGCCTACCCGCGTCATTTTTCCTGCCACTGATGATGGTGGTGGCACTTTGGTCGTTGTTTGATGATTGCGATCGAAGCCTTTGAGTGTTGAAAGTTATTATAAGACAGCGTTTAGCCGGTACGAAGTTCCACGACCAAATCTAAGAAAATATTTCCAAAATTCTTCTCACGACGTCAGTTTATATCATCCGGCTGAGATTCCACAGACGTTCTCTCATAACGTTTCCCCTTGGATCGCTGTGACCATGTCGGAAGAGAATGTAGTGCTAGGACAGGAATCATGCCATGTTGACATGCAACGACGGTTCTACGATGAGTTATCTAAAGTAAAAGCCAATGCTGCTAAAAACAGCGTAATTTTAAAAACCGAAACTGTTACCAAAAAATCGGTGGACGATGTGAAAATGGCGAAGACCACCATTAAGCAAGAACCATGGGACGATTGGCTGGTGAAAAACTATGAAGGCATGATGGTGGCAAATAAAAGTAAGTTGATCTACCCTGTTAAAGAAGGCGTGAGTGCCATTCTGTTTTACGTCGCGGACTCCGATATATTTGACGTACTTCATAAAGCCCATTTGGCCATTGGTTATGGAGGACGGGACAGCATGTTGAAAGAACTTTCACTCAAATACAAAACTTTACCCGTCATGATATTAAACTGTGTATTAATTTTAGTGCACCTTGCCAGAACTAAACAAAAAGGCGTCAAAAATGCATTGTGGTCAAGCTAATGTCTTTTTCTGAATTCAACTCTTGTTTTCAGTTGGATCTCATAGACTTTCAATCCATCCCGATGGGGAATACAAGTTTATAATGGTGTATCAAGATCATCCCACCAAGTTCGTGGTTCTCAGGACTTGATGACAAAGAGGTCCCAAGAAGTAGACATATTTACGTTGCTTGGTGCTCCAATGGTTCTACAGTCCGATAACGGCAGGGAATTAGCAAACAATGTGGTAAACAGCCTAAATAAGTACTGGCCCACCTTGAAGATCATTTATGGTAAGCTAGGAGAGCGTCGAAAGAGCTAACCAGTACATTGAAAATATGCTGTGTGTTTGGATGTAAGATGAAAAAACTGATCACTGAAGTGAGGGGTTACGGTTCGTCCAACTCAAGAAGAGCAGAGCTTTTCACTCTGGTAATTAAAGATCACCATACGAAGCTCTCTTTGGCTGCAGAGCTCAAGTAGGCCTCACAACGTCGTCCCTACATGACCATGTGTTACAAGATGTGGAATCAGAGGAAGACCTCGAAAAAATAATACAGAGCGTACATCATGTGCTTTATTTTGTATTACTGACACTTTAAAATACCTAATTACCAATAAAGTCTTTTGTTGTGCTCTTTTTACACTTTGCCTAAACGAAATCTGACATTCTATAGAAAACTTTACAAATTTCATACTTAGCCTGAAACAATCAGGCATTCTATACATTGCCTAGGCATTCTATAGAATGACTGAGTTCACACATTGCCTGTAACATATATATATATATATATATATATATATATATATATATATATATATATATATATATATATATATATATATATATATATATATATATATATATATATATATATAAATATATTTATCGATTAATCGTTAAAAAAATTTAACGATTATATTATTTTTTTACGATTAATCGACCTATGACCTATAAATTACAAATTATTGGAAGTCAAAAAGTATTTTTTTAAAGATAAAAATCATCATCATCATTTGTCCTTTGAGTTCCTTGTGGAACATAGGGCCTCTGTCAAAGCTCGCCACTCTACACGGTCCCTTGCCAGTCGCTTCAGTTCTTCCCAGCTCTTCCCAGTCCTTCCAGCCTCGTCCAACATGCTCCGTCTCCATGTACGCTTGGGTCTTCCTCGTTGTCGCTTGCCCTGGGGGTTCCAATCTAAGGCCTGCCTAGCCCTGCTGTTATCTTTCCTGAGGGTGTGTCCAATCCATCTCCACTTTCTTTCCATGATTTGTTGTTCTACTGTTCTTTGTCCACACCTCTCCCACAGCTTGGAGTTTTCGACCTTATCGAACCATTTTATTTTCAGAATATTTCTAAGGCATCTGTTAACAAAGGTCTGTAGTCTATTTTTTGCTGTCTCTGTCGTCCGCCATGTTTCGGATCCATAAAGTAGGACCGTTTTAACATTGGTGTTAAAGATCCTTACTTTTGTTTTGACAGAGATGTGTGTAGATCTCCAGACCTGTTTCAGATTGGCAAAAGCCTGTCGCGCCAAATTTATTCTTCGTTCGATGTCCTCATCTGTTCCCCCTGCTACACTGACCACACTCCCAAGGTATACAAAGTTGTTAACTTGCTCCAGGTTGCGGTTTTCTACTTGGATGACTCCATCTTGTAGGAAGTTTATTTTCAAAAATTTTGTTTTTTGAATGTTTATCCTGAGTCCTACTCTTTTCCCAGTCTCGCTCAAGGCTGTGACTTTGTCTTGCATGTCTTGGAGTCTGTGGGACAGAATGGCCAAGTCATCAGCAAACTCCAAATCTTCTAGTTTTTGCATTAGGTTCCACTGGATTCCTTTTCCTGAGCTTGCATAAGCTTCTTTTGTGACCCAGTCTAACACAAGAAGAAACAGAAGTGGTGAAAGGAGGCATCCTTGTTTGACTCCAGTTGTGACATGGAATTCATCTGTTAGTCTACCATTATGTACTACTTGGCAGGTGAAGTTTTCGTACAGATTTCGGATGATGTTAGTTATTTTATTTGGTATTCCATAGTGCCTCATTATTGACCATATAGTTTCTCTATTTATGCGCTATCAAAGGCCTTTTCAAAGTCCACAAATGTGGCATAGAGTGGAGATTGCCATTCAATAGATTGTTCTATAATTATCCGGAGTGTTGCTATTTGGTCAATGCATGATCTTCCTTTTCTGAACCCAGCTTGTTCTTCTCTCAGGAGATCATCGCAGGCATCTTTTATTCTGTTTAGTATCGTTCTGCTAAAGACCTTGCTTGGTACTGATAGTAGAGTAATTCCTCGCCATTTCTCACATTGTGACAGATCCCCATTCTTTGGAATTTTAATCAGTAAGCCCCTTTTCCATTCTGCAGGAGGGGTTTCAGTTGACCAAATTTTGTTGAAGATACTGTGGAGTTGGTTGATGATTTCAGCTCCTCCTTCTTTTAGGACCTCCGGTGGTATGTTGTCTACACCTGCTGCTTTCCCTGTCTTCATTTGATTGATGGCCGTCCATATTTCTTCTTTGGATATCTCTTCCATATTTATGTCCAGTGTTTCTCCTGTGGTCAAAACGGGTGGGTTCAGAGGGGTCGGTCTGTTTAGGACTTCCTGGAAATATTCTTTCCATCTTCTAAGCTGGTCATCTATGGAGGAAATGACTTTACCTTGTTTATCTCGGACTGGTACATTGTAGTTAGATTTCTTGCCACTCAAGAGTTTAGTAATTTTGTATAACTGTTTTAGATCTCCTTTTCCTGCTGCTTCTTCTGCTTGTTCAGCTAGCTTATTATAAAATAGTCGTTTGTCATTTCTAAGCATTTTTGTGACCTCTTTTGAAATTGTATGGTACTCTTGTTGAGTAAGTTGTTTATGTTTTCTTGTTTTGGCTTGATTCACTTTTTGTTTTGCATGTTTCCGATCTTCAATTCTTTGCCATGTCTCATCGCTGATCCAGTGTTTTTTGTTTTCCGGGGCAGGTTTTAGTATTTCCTTGCAAGATACTGTAATAATTTCTTTGAAGTTATCCCAGGTTTTGTCTATGTTTCCTTCATTATCATCGTCTAGTTGCAGTGCAGCAAATCGGTTTTTAAGGGTTAGCTGTAGTTCGTTCTTTTCCTGTGGGTTTCGGAGCTTGCCTAGGTCAAATCTAATTCGCCTGTCTGTTTTTGGCCTTTGGTTGGCTAGCTTTATTTTTAGCTTGGCCACAACCAGATGGTGGTCTGATCCAATGTCTGCTCCTCTTTTTGTTCGTACATCCTGCAATGTGCTCCTCCAGGTGCGACCTATAGTGATGTGGTCTATTTGATTCTCTGTTTTGTTGTCTGGTGAGACCCACGTTACTTTGTGGCAATTTTTGTGTGGGAAGATGGTGCCTCCAATCACCAGCTCATTGAATGTGCAGAAGTTTGCAAACATCTCTCCATTTTCATTCATGTTGCCCAGTCCATGTATGCCCATTACCTTCTCTCTCTCTATGTTGTCATTGCCAACTTTAGCATTCATATCGCCCATGACGACCAGTATGTCTCTTTTCGGTATTTTATCCATTATACTTTGAAGTTGTTCATAGAATGCAACTTTATCTTCCTCAGGTGCAAGGTTGGTTGGAGCATAGCACATAATGATATGGACATTTTTGAACCTGGACAGGAATTTTGCTCTGATTATTCTGTCTGAAATTGGCTCCCATTCAAGGAGGCTCTTAAATGCGTCTTTGTTCAATAGGAGTGCTACTCCATTTTCATGAGTGTCTTCTTCATTTTCTTTTCCAGAGAAGAGCAGGATTTCACCTGATTGAAGTCTAGTTTCTCCAAATGTGTTCCACCGTACTTCACTTAGTCCCAGAATTTGTAGTTTGTACTTTACCATCTCTTTGGCGACTTGGGCGCATCTGCCTGGTTCCAGTAGTGTTCGGACATTCCATGTTCCCAAGTTGAGAGGTGCCTTGTGGATGAGGTAATTTTTCTTTTTCATCGGTTTGAGTAGGGTGGTCGGCCTTGTGGGATTCTGTTGACTTTCCCCACAAGGCTTCATTAGTCTCCTTTGCGGAGCTCTACTCTCGCCTCTGACTGTGTTATGTGTGTTTGCTTTGCTTTCAGTTTCAGTAACAATCTTCTTTTTACATGGCTGGGTTGTTGGCCCTGCGCAAAACCATCTGGGAGGGTTCCCTTTCAGCTCTCTGGATAACTGCCTTATTTTTCGGGTAAGGTTCCCTAGCCTTTGTGGATCCCTCCACCTCCTGCAAGGCAGCAGTTGATTTTATTTCGGAGTTTTCTCTCCTAGATGAATGCTATCCCTAGCTAACGGCCTCATCTGTCCGGGTTTAGAGTTTAAGCGCTCTATGTTCGCTTTTTGCAGTCATTTCCTGGGATTTATGAGGCATTTTTTAAGAGTATCCTTACCAAGGGGTACCCCACCTCATCCTCAACGACAGCAAACCAGTTGGTCCGCGGCCGCTTATTCAATATTCACGGCTAACCTTTATATCTAAAGGTCGTTCCTCTATCCACCGCCTGAGGACGCGCTTGGTAGGAGATGGTAGCTCCCCCAAGAAAGATAAAAATAGCTTCCGATAAATAATAAATTTCCTGACGATTCCATGAACTTTTGGTTTTAAAACTATTGAGTGACTGGTATGTTAAAATGTTGATAAAGTTTGCCTACCATGGTTCTAACACTTCGCCTACTTATCAAACCAAATGAAAAGCGTATTAAGCTAATGTCTGACTCAGAGACAGAAAATGACGACAGCTCTTCTGATGAATTGCTGCGTTACAAAATGGAGATGAAAGTTCCTGAATCCCTTAACCCTCTACAATGGTGGAAACTTAATGAACACCGATATCCGATCATTTCATTCCTTGCCAAGACCGTCTTGTGTATACCAGTTATCTCAGTTCCATGTGAATGTTTGTTCAGCTCGGCTGGTTATATTGTCAATTAGACCCGCTCATCAGCTGATCAAAAAAATGTCTACGCACTTGTCTTTTTGCGTAGTTGGTTAAAGGATGACATTATAAAGGAGACATTCCAGTGTTATTTAGATTTTCAACAAGAACGTTTAATAAGTGTTACTAGACTAATGTTGCCAACAGACCGGCATAGTCTGTGGACGCATTACTCTTCTGTATAGAAGGAGCGTCTGTATAGATAAGATAAGACATCATAAATTTTTTGGGCTTTAATTTTATTCGAAATTAACGATAAATTAATCGTTAATTTTTCAAAAGTTAAAGATTAAATTTAAATTAATCTTAAACAGCCATAATATATATATATATATATATAATATATATATATATATATATATAATATATATATATATATATATATATATAATATATATATATATATATATACTATATATATATATATATATATATATATATATATATATATATATATACACACACACTTAAAATAATAGGAGCAGGGGTCGTAGAAGCTTCACCTTTTAAAACAAGTAATAAAACTTGAATGAGTATTTAAACGCAATTTCCAACAAAGAATTTCCGATTTTTTATTCAAGGGAAATCATTCTAGAGTCACACCAAGAATGTGTCTATATAATGCGCACCGCGCAACAGTCAAACATTCACATTCACAAAACGGTAAACCCCCATTAACTATCATTATAGATAACATTAAAAGTCATGTCAAATCAATAATTCTGAAACTAAACAAAACAATTGCTATCTACAAATTGCTGTTAAAATGACTGGAGTCGAACCAAGACATTTTTCAAAAATTCCTTCTCCAACATTGTTCTAAATATTATTAGCTATCGTTTGGCGTTTGTTCCAACCCGATAGATGTTATGGTTGGCGAGAAATTGACAAATTGCTGCTATTTTTTCGGGTTTTTAAAAATTTATTTTTGGCCCGTGCACATCCTTGGGACATCCTTAACATATTTGCAAAAGACCCGAACCCTCTATCTGTTATGGTTCAGGAGGAGTTGCTGTTCAAAGCTCAAAAAGACTGGCCAGATATTTCGAATCTATTAACGCATTTCCCGATGGAAATTGCGTTAAAAAACTTTCTTGACATCACCTAATGGTCTACATTGGTCTACTATGTCATATACGTTTTAAGCGACGTTATTTAAAATTTCCTGAGCTGCCATGGAGCAGAGCGCCTGAGAATGTGTGTGGATCATTAGGATCTCCAGATCCTTACATAGGCACAGTTTGGACCCCACTGGCCTATGCGGGTGTCCTCACACTGGTGACAATGTGTCTTTCGTTTGTTTCAGATAATGAGAAGCTTATCATTGGCCTGTCTGTCGGCATCCCGCTCTTTGTCCTGGCGTCCGTTGGGACAGCTGTCCTCGTCACCAAGTGCAGGACGAGATCAACAAAGAGCTCGCTGACGTCATGGGACGACTCCACAAGGTGAGTCAACGATGCAGACTGGAAACAGTTAAAACTTTAAAAGGCCCACCAGAAGATTCGTGGTTAATGTAAGCGGGTCGGGGTCCGTTGGATGAGACTGCCAGCCAGTTTGGTATAAGAAAAATTCATGATACAAGAAATAACAAAAGCCAATCATTTAATTCTACATAATAGCGTTGTTTTGTGTTTTTGCGCCAATTTAAGATTGGATTCCTCATTCTTCGTTTTTATGATTCTTTAATTTAGATGTAATGTGTAATAATTATACACAAATGAAAAAAAAACATCGATGATCTTTAAAAAGTTTAAATGACTTACATTAATTTGTTTGACTTCAACGCTTGGTTGGGTAACTTATAGAACATTAATTTATGAACTTGTTCGTACACAACTATAAAGCACACAGGAATCATACAAAGCCATAATTACTTTTGAATAGACATGTCATAATTTGTTCGAAGATTCGATTTATTAGTAGTTTTAATTCACACATATCTTGCGATGATTAGCAGCCCATGAAACATCAACAGTAATTTTGTCTTTTCCTAATAAGCTTGAAATGTTTATAATTAACAAAAACATTCCTTTCACATTTTAACCTAACTCTCTTGCCGCGATGATAATAGAGCTTGAAGATTAAATTTGAACGGGACCCAGCTGTATTTGATTTGTCTTGAATGAGGTCGACCATTTTGTTTCCCCAGCAGCGCCATACCACGACATTACTCCAGAACAGGTCAAGCTGCCTACAACAGAGCGCCCCCTATGTCCAACACTTCAAACTCTAACGGCTCCAACACGCCAGCCAATGAATACGTGTCAATGTCTGAAATTGCAAATAAAGATAATTTAATGAAAGGTAAGAATTTAAAAGTAATAGCCTACTTTAAATAACTGTATTTTTTTTAAACATCATTTATTATTATCAAGAATATTATTACGATTTCAATTACTTTTTGAGTTAATTTTAAGCACATCTAGTCAACTGTTTTGTAGCTTAACAGTGGTGAACACTAAATTATCGAGGTCAATTGCTTTGTTTTGAAGCTTATTACTAGTCTTATATTAGCTTGCTTTGTAAGTTTAATCCGAACCGTCCCACTATTTGTTTATATTTTGTTCACGTGCCCAGTTCACGTCACTGTTCACACCCCCCAACTGTCCCTGCGCCCAGTTTTCAAACCAGGGGAGATAATTGTGTTTCAATCTGTAAATGTCGCGTTTAAACATAATCACTCATATATAAGGGATTTATAGTCAAAAGGTAAGCTGGCTTTGCACTTACTGTAAAATGCGTAGACTGAAAAGTAGAAAATTAGTGCATTTTTAATATAAGACTAGTTTTTAAAAAAAAGTGTTTTTAATGTTGATTATTTTGAAGACAAATAGGCGGACGTAGTCAGCAAACCATGAACTCTTCACAATCACAACTGTTACAAAATAGAGAAATCAATCAGTCATATCACGTAGACTGGACCTTGCTCATCAAACCTTGTGAAATTTTTGCCTCCTGCTTCCTTCTTTTCCTGTTCAATTTTTCTGTTCAGCTCTGTTAAATCAATACGTTTTTGGACTTCCCTCAAAAATACCCCGTACCCTCCCCACTCACAACTCCAAGGTCAAGGACGGAAATAGTGAGTAAAACTCGGCAGCCCAAGTCAAGCCTGGTCAACAAAAAAGTGAATTTCGCTAACCACCAAGTTAGTCAAGGGTCACAACTCGCTAATGGTTGCCCCGCCGTCACAGTGTCACACAGTGCTTCCTCTTGTAGAACCAGTCCTTGCAGATATTGTCTATCACGCCTTAGATCTAAGGCAGAGTAACACGTAAATTTAGGAAATTTAAACCGTTGTCTACTATTATGGTAAACAACCAAATATATGGAAAAAAAACTAAATTTAGTGATTTAGGAGAAAAATTACATTTAATATGCTATTTTGACGATGTTTCCCCGTTCCACCCATTGAGGGCGAAGAGATCTTAATTTAAAATAAAGGACAGTAGTTTCCAAAAGATCTGCAACTTGTTGAAGACGTTCTCAGTACCTCTCATGGGCGCCATAAACTATTATTTTCTGACTGTGCTGCTGAATAAAAAATACCCGCGTCTTTGGCAGATTTTACAAACATCTGTGGAGATCTTCAGTAGAAAGTTCATGATATAATCTATCCAATAGGAATTTGGCATTTAAAAGTGGCAATCTGTTAAAAGACATGTCGTCTGGACCAATTTCTTTCGATTGTAAATCAAATATTCGGGTTTTCTTTGAGAACTTACGTCAACATTTATTTATTAAATTACGACTTTATTTTGAGATAGCTCAGTGGACTTAAACAAACAACAAAAAAAAACCAAAAAAATAAAATAAAAGACTTGTTTTCAACTTTATTATACTCACACATTTTGAAAAAGTATCGTTTCCTTTTTGTTTCTTTGCGATTCTTACACGAAAACCTTGGCTGGAAATTGTATCATTAAATTAAGTCATGACATTACGCTCTATGGTCTGAGGAATGATAAACCTATAGATGGTGCATTGTAATGTTGAAATGGTTTACTTTCGTTCCAACCAACAGGCTCTGATCCTGCCTCGTTTTCATGGGATTTCATGGACAAATCGTTTGCTGACGGGGAGGTAAGTACAATTACAACAGTGACCGCTATATTACAGTAAACCATAAATCGTTTCCTAGCGGGGAGGTAAGTACAATTTCAACAGTGACCGCTATATTACAGTAGACCTTAAATCGTTTCCTAGCGGGGAGGTAAGTACAATTACAACAGTGACCGCTATATTACAGTAAACCATAAATCGTTTCCTAGCGGGGAGGTAAGTACAATTTCAACAGTGACCGCTATATTACAGAAGACCTTAAATCGTTTCCTAGCGGGGAGGTAAGTACAATTACAACAGTGACCGCTTTATTACAGTAAACCTTTTAAACGAAATGCTGATATTAATCCGAAAAGTAAAATTGGAGTCGTGGCATGTTCCAACGTTTGCGTCACACTATTAGTAAGGACCATACAAATTGGGGTGCTGTCGAAGTGACTTTTTCTGGCGGATTCTTAGGTAGGTCAAGTAGGTCAAGTAGGTCAAGTATGTCAAGTATGTCAAGTAGGTCAAGTAGGCCAAGTAGGTCAAGTAGGTCAAGTAGGTCACAACCAAAGTTTGGAAAGTTGGGGATGGGGGTGGTCTGTGACCATTTTAAACTTTAAATATACGACTTTCTAAAACAGGTGTACCTCAAATGTTGCTCTGAAACTAAAACACTGTAAGAAAACTTTTAATAAGCACGTTATTATCAATTAAGTTTACATTTTGTTTTAAAACTGGATTGCCAAGCGCCTAAAAACAGGAAGTAAACAAATTTCTGAGTTTTCCTATAAATCGCCATACCTCATCAAATATCCCACAGTCTATCAATGTAGAGTATGCAGGTCGAATAACTAATTTGTATTAAAATTTAAGACAAATAAGGGTGACCAAGTTAAATAAAGTAAGTTTATCTAGAGTACATTGTGGTAACTCTAGAAGCTGAACATTACAACACTTTACTGTGGTAAATAACAGGTTTTTAAAATGTTATATAACGTGGCTTAACGCATTAAACAATATAATTTGCAATTGTCACGCAAGTAGTGTCTGTCAGTCAGTCCTGACGCTACTAATTTTAGAAAGCAGGGAAAACCAAATTACTGCCCCAAAGCATCAAAAGGTGTGCAAATTAATTATGCGCTGTAAAAAAAAATTATTTGACGTCATTGTTTTCGCTCATATTTTGATTTTGGAATAGGGATCAATGTAAAAAGAGGATTTGATGATGGTTAATTATAAAATCAAAAAAGGAAGGGGGCGCCGTAGGCGCCCTGCAACCCCTATTATAAAATACTTTGTGTACATTTCAGAAAGTTTAATATTTCGTATTTATCAAACAAGGACAAGTTAGTTGGGCTTTTGAAAAAGGTCGGCGCCTTAGGCGCCCTAAAAAAAGTGCATTTTTATAAAATAAATAGATTTCATCTGAAAACTTCCGTCATTTTTGATGGGTGTACGCTAGTACATGTATAATATATGAAATAAGTTTATATTTATATATACAGTGTAATTTGTTATTTTTATTTTTAAAATTATTATCACTATTATTGTAGTTATCTGTATTTTTCGTCTAGAAAAAACATAACATATGTCTTATTTAGTGATTAAATCATATAATAATATTAAAAAAATGTAGCATACATTTTTTTAAAAAACAAACTGCTTTACGGTTAGCCGCAGTTTACATTTTTTATAAAGTATTGTGATTGGGGTCAAGTTCAAGGGCATGTTAGGGTTCAAAGTAAAAAACAAATTATTGTGTACGTCTTAAGAAATGAAAGGGGAAGACATTACCAAAGTGAAACCAAAACTACCATTTTTGTTTTATAAATGTGCTTTTCTTTTATCCAAACAGAAATTTCAGATCAAAAGACCACAATTAACTTAGTAAGTATAACAATCTCATTTGAAACGAATGCATCTTTATGAACAGTGACCTTTGCATTATTTATATAAAGATGCAAAATACTTAGGAGTTTTAATAAATGAGAAACTATCATGGAATCCCCATGTCAATGAAGTTATTAAAAAATCAAACAAAACCTTAGGCTTTATAAAAAGAAACTTTAACAAATGTAATAGCGATGTAAAACTAAAATGCTACCTCACTTTGGTGAGACCTGTACTAGAATATGCATCTTCTGTATGGGACCCATCCACCAAAGAAAACATTGATAAACTAGAACAAATTCAAAAAAGAGCTGCCAGATTCATTACTGGAGAATATTCGAAAACTGACAAGAATAACACCATTAGTTAAATCATTAAACCTTGAAACACTAGAGGATAGAAGAACCAAGAGCAAAGTAGTAATCATACATAAAGCAATTAATTCTAATTTAGAAATACAACACAAAGATAACTTAATACAACCCTCAGATAGACATAAGGATAAAAACACCTTTCTTATTCCGTATGCAAGAACAAACACATACAAGTTTTCCTTCTTCCCGTCCGGAATTCGGGCGTGGAATGGGTTGCCTGAAGAATCCAGGAAAACCAACACTTTATCAACATTTAAATCTCTAATAAAAATGCAGGACTAAACACAAACCATAGATAAGCGTAGGACGCAATAATCTTCTGTATAGAAGGAGTGTCTGTAAACAGATAAGATAAGATATACGATTATCTATATATATATATAAAATCAAAGTATGTACGTATTATCATACGTATGTATGTATGTCCTTTTATAGCTGACTAAACCATTCATCCGATCGCCATGAAACTTTTGGAGACTTTTGAGTACGCTCCTGGGATGGTCACTGGCTACTTTTTTTGCAAAATTTAACACTCATGGGGCGCCGGGGGCCATAATATGATTTTTTTCTTATATGAGCTATATAAAAATTAGTTTAAGCGTTAGCTATTAGGTAAATTGATGGATCTTAACCAAACTTTGTATATAACAACTTGGTAGCCAATATTGAAATACTATAGGGCACTAATTTCCTAATGTCCATTTCTTCGGGGCTGGGGGCCCCAAAATGTCTTTTTTCATAAACGTTTAAGATTTTATTACCCCATTTAATTATTAAAGATCTTGAGAAATATAGATAAATATATCCACTATGAAATTGATCGAAATAAACAGGTGTTTTGAACTTGACATCTTGCACTAAATGGGCCCTGGGGCCCTTAATGTCATTTTTTGCTTATATGAGCTATATAAAAATTAGTTTATGCGTTAGCTACTGAGTAAATGAATGGATCTTAACCAAACTTTGTATATAAAAACTTGGTAGCCCATATTAAAATAACAAAAGGCACTGCACTTCTAATGTCCAATTGTTCAGGGCCGGGGGCCCCAAAATGTATTTTTTTCGTATATGTTTGAGATATTATTTGCCATTCTATTTTTAACGATCTTGAGAAATATATCCATGATGAAACTGAATTAAAATGAACAGCATTTTGAAATTTACATCTTACATCGAATGGGCCGGGGGCCCCAAATGTCTTTTTTGGTATACTCTAAGATATTATTTCCCACTCAGTTTTTAACTCAGAAATATATCAATGATGAAACTGAATTTAAATGAACAGGTTTTCAAAATGTACATCTTGAACCGAATGGGCCCGTGGGCCCCTTAATGTATTTTTTCCTTATATTAGCTATCTAAAAATTAGTTTAAGTGTTAGATAATGAGAAAATAACTGGATTTTGACCAAACTCGGTATATAAAAACTTAAGAGCCTATATTAAATTACTATAGAGCACTGATCTCCTAATGTCCATTTCCTCGGGGCTGGGGGCCCTTAAATGTGTTTTTTTACTAAACTTTTAATATTGTATTCCCCATTCAATTTTACACGATATTGAGAAATATAGATAAATATATTTATATTTTTATGAAATTGATTGAAATGAACAGATTTTCGAACTTTCATATGTTAAACTGATGGGCCCGGTGACCCTTAATGTAATTCCTTTTTTATCTATATGTATTCCTTTTTACTGAGATCGTTGCAACGCACGACGGGTCTGCTAGTGATTTATAAAAAATAACACAAGTTTGTTTGTTGACAATTTAATCACATAATTTAAGGTCATATTAATTAATAAAAGATTATGTCAGTTTACATTCAAGAACCTTTAAATTTTTGTTATTCATCTAATTTAATGCTATGCACTTTAAAAAAAAATTAGACCATTTTTTTCGAATTCCTAACATTACATTTTTTCTTTTGTTTCAGAATCAACACATTCATGGATTTATCTCTCTACATTTATTTGTCACAAACAAAACCACATGAAATGTCTTCATATCCATTTCATGACTCCACGGAACTCTTCGGGAGTTCCCGTCCAAAACCAGTCAAAGAAATAACAGATGATTTGGTTAACTTGGAAATGTTATCTTGTTAATTTTTATTTGTTCATTGTCTGTAAATATGTGTGTATCTAAATGATTTAAATGAATACAAGGTGGCTGGTCCACTGTAAGAATTGCGTAGCCCTTGTGGTTCGTTCGACTTCAATAACTCTAACTATACTTGTACTAAGAAATAATAATATTTATTATGAAAATAACACGAGATTATTTGATGATTTGGAAGAAATTAACTCGTGCATTTAAGAAATAAAGAGAAATTGAAGATTAAAAGCAGCTATGAAGGAGCAACAGCATATTTGAAAAAAAATTAAAATAGCTTTGGAACAATAAAACAGCTTTCTGAGAGTAAAATAGCTTTGGAACAATAAAACAGCTTTCTGAGAGTAAAATAGCTTTGGAACAATAAAACAGCTTTCTGAGAGTAAAATAGCTTCGGAACAATAAAACAGCTTTCTGAGAGTAAAATAGCTTTGGAACAATAAAACAGCTTTCTGAGAGTAAAATAGCTTCGGAACAATAAAACAGCTTTCTGAGAGTAAAATAGCTTCGGAAGAGTAAAAGCATCTTTGAAAACTTAACAAAAAAGGTTCCATTACGTGATACGCTAAAATTTATTTTTCGCGAAATTAGAAATAAAAAACAACAACTTAATGGGATTCTTTTATCTAGACACATTTATTGTAAATTATTTTCTGCGTGAACTAGTCTAGATTTTCTACAGGCCAGCAATGCTTACTTCTATGAACAGTTACCGTCAGTATTGGATACTAAAACTCAACACAAAAACAAAACCAAAACAACAACAACAAAAAACAACAAACAAACAACAACACTGGCCACAAAACACTAACCACAAAACACTGGCCCCCAACACACTGGCCCCAACACACAGTCTGCTGCCATAGATGTCATCAAAGAGATTGAAGTTGGACGATGATAAGATAGAGTCTCTGACGCCAATCTCGGCGAGTAGCCACATCGTCGATAAAGGTCGGCTTTTCTTACATCCCTTTGAGATCTAGGCTTCTATATCGACAGTAAACTCACAACGGCGGATTAAGAGGGGGGGGGGCTGAACGGGCTATGGCCAGGGGCCCCCGATGGTTTAAGGGCACCCAAACTTAGTATATTTTTGCAGGAAATCCTGAAAATATCATATAAATTAAATAAATTAATAAAATCTTATCTATTAATCTGATCGCTATTCGGACCCGATAGTCTAAGTAATCGAAAAACCTGATTTGATAGGCTCAATAAGAGAAAATATTAAAGAATATTGTTTATATTTGATAAATTTACAATTTCCTTCAAGCTCTCCTGGTCGCATGTAAGTGTGTAGGCTTGTGGTGCAAGCGATCTAGAGATCTATTCCCAATGATGGAATCTTTTTTTAAATATTTTTTTTTAATACTCAGTTTTAGGTTACCGGCAAACAGTTATTTCTTCGTGTGTGTTCGTTTTTTTTTCCATGAATAATCTTTTTGTCTGGGATCCCGTAGTAAAAAGCATGAGAGAGGAACCAATAGACTATTTAGTTACAAGTTACAGTCTTATATTAGCTGCTAGCAATCATTTTATTTAAAGGGACGCTGGTTGGACAGGGCCCCAGTTTGAATTGCAGCCAGGGGCCCCGTGCAGTCTTAATCCGCCCCTGGTTGTTGTTGTTGTTTTTTAAAATCATCGTGGCCTGGATCAATTGCGTCCTCGACAGAATAAGAGAACTACAGATGACGTAGCAGTTTCCTCAATACTATCGAGACTGAATTACTCCAATAGTAGTCTGTGGGGATTGCCTGAAAACAACCTGCAGAGACTTCGGAATGTACAAAACGCTGCAGCGCACATGGTATTGATAACGAGATAGACCACATTAAACAGTCACATAGGGATCAACACTGACTTCCAGTTGCTGAAAGAATAGACCATAAGATTATGTCACTATCTTATGGCTATATCAACGGATCAACGCCGCATATTTGAAGATATAAAATTGGAACATGTATCTTTAAAGTGGTTGGCTTCTTCTACGCCCTGAGATAGTTCGCTGTATGGATGGACACAGAACGAAGTCCCTTGGCGTGCGCTCTTTCGAATCAGAGGTGGCACTAAACTTGTGGAGCAGTCTTTGGAAGTTAGTGAAAAACGTGAAGACAAAGATCAATTTTAAAATAATTTGGATTTGAAAAAAATAAATATGAAAGTGCAACGAGCATGCTAGTGTAGCACGTATAGTGTTAGCGCTATAGAAGAAAGCATTCACTCATTCGCAACTCTCTCCCTTGCTGTTCTCTTCCAAAAAATGTCATTGTGTTTGAAACTCTTCTGTCCACCTTGTTCATGACGCACGCCTCTAACCCTCCAGAATATGTGACATTTTATTTCGCGTTTCAGTAGAGTCAAATCATTCAACATTCTCCAACTCATTGTTCAACCAAGCTCCATCATGTCATGCAGCTCTACCATCCCATCACCAAGCCTTGTACCCTACCCCATCATACAACCTATTACTTTTTTACCATCATGCCCTGCAGATCTACCATCCCTGTGCCAAACCATCATACCCCGCAGCTCTACCATCCTTGTGCCAAGCCATCATACCCCGCAGCTCTACCATCCCTCTGCCAAGCCATTATGCCCTGCTGATCTACCATCCCTGGGCCAAGCCATGTTATGCCCTGCTGATCTACCATCCCTGGCCCAGGCCATTATTCCCTGCTGATCTATCATCCCTGTGCCAAGCCATCATACCCTGCAGCTCTACCATCCATGGGCCAAGCCATGTTATGCCCTGCTGATCTACCATCCCTCGGCAAATCCATCATGCCCTGCTGATCTACCATCCCTGGGCCAAGCCATGTTATGCCCTGCTGATCTACCATCCCTGGCCCAGGCCATTATTCCCTGCTGATCTATCATCCCTGTGCCAAGCCATCATACCCTGCAGCTCTACCATCCATGGGCCAAGCCATGTTATGCCCTGCTGATCTACCATCCCTCGGCAAAGCCATCATGCCCTGCTGATCTACCATCCCTGTGTCAAGCCATCATACCCTGCAGCACTATCATCACTGGGCCAAGCCATGTTATGCCCTGCTGATCTACCATCCCTGGGCAAAGCCATCATACCCTACTGATCTACCATCCCTGGGCCAAGCCATCATGCCCTACTGATCTACCGACCCCATATCCTCAAGACAAGCAATGCCCCAAACATATTTCTATTTCCCCCTTTTCCTAAAAAAACATTGCAATTAGCCAAGAGCTTAGTCAAACGTTTAACTGGTAGTAATCTATGCCCCAAACTACGGAACAAATCCTTACCTATTTCACATTACTCTACATACCCATTCCATGGTACTAATCTGTGCCCATTCCATGGTACTAATCTGTGCCCATTCCATGGTACTAATCTGTGCCCATTCCATGGTACTAATCTGTGCCCATTCCATGGTACTAATCTGTGCCCATTCCATGGTACTAATCTGTGCCCATTCCATGGTACTAATCTGTGCCCATTCCATGGTACTAATCTGTGCCCATTCCATGGTACTAATCTGTGCCCATTTCATGGTACTAATCTGTGCCCATTTCATGGTACTAATATGTGCCCATTCCATGGTACTAATCTGTGCCCATTCCATGGTACTAATCTGTGCCCATTCCATGGTACTAATCTGTGCCCATTCCATGGTACTAATCTGTGCCCATTCCATGGTACTAATCTGTGCCCATTCCATGGTACTAATCTGTGCCCATTCCATGGTACTAATCTGTGCCCATTCCATGGTACTAATCTGTGCCCATTCCATGGTACTAATATGTGCCCATTCCATGGTACTAATCTGTGCCCATTTCATGGTACTAATCTGTGCCCATTTCATGGTACTAATCTGTGCCCATTCCATGGTACTAATCTGTGCCCATTCCATGGTACTAATCTGTGCCCATTCCATGGTACTAATCTGTGCCCATTCCATGGTACTAATCTGTGCCCATTCCATGGTACTAATCTGTGCCCATTCCATGGTACTAATCTGTGCCCATTCCATGGTACTAATCTGTGCCCATTCCATGGTACTAATCTGTGCCCATTCCATGGTACTAATCTGTGCCCATTCCATGGTACTAATCTGTGCCCATTTCATGGTACTAATCTGTGCCATTTCCATGGTACTAATCTGTGCCCATTCCATGGTACTAATCTGTGCCCATTCCATGGTACTAATCTGTGCCCATTCCATGGTACTAATCTGTGCCCATTCCATGGTACTAATCTGTGCCCATTCCATGGTACTAATCAATGTCATTCTACTGTACGAATCCATGTTCATTCCACGCCAAGAATCCATGCCCATATCAATTTTTTGTGTGTGTAAAGGGCTACCACCGTGCTTCCTCCGTGCTTCCTCCGTGCTACCACCGTGCTACGAAACTTACATTTAAAAGATTGACCCCACCCCCACTTCAAACTAAAAAAAAACCTGGAGATTTGTTGATCGTTTCGTTATTTATCTCTTGACTAAAGTTCCTTAACTTCTAATCATTCAGTCAACGTTAACTAACTTCGGTCCCCCATATCAGAAGTCTCTCAGAATTTCACGACCTGTCATCCGTTAATGGTATCCCCAAACCTCATATGCAAGTCAGGGTTGTAAAACTCTCCTTATGTCTGCAGAGATATTGGTCCTCATGATAATAAAAGGATCTAAGGTACACGCCAGGAAGCACTGGAGGTGTGCAGTGGCGTGCGACTTAAAGCGGTGTGCACATCGCTGGCCTTGTGGGTGAACTGTCAATAACCTTAGAAAAAAAGTCATTACAAGTCCACGGAGTGGCTGGTGACCTTTAGCGTTTAGCTAACTTACACATGGCAGCGAAGTTCTTTAGTGCTAAGTGTGTGTGGTATTTGGGAGAGAAAAAAATGTGTGTGCGCCTACTAAGTATCGTGCACCGGTTTGTATGTACACAGTCTTGTTGTACCAAGATATCTAGCCAGGTAGGTAGTGGCACTACTCAATAGCCAGGTAGGTAGTGGCACTACTCAATAGCCAGGTAGGTAGTGGCACTACTCAATAGCCAGGTAGGTAGTGGCACTACTCAATAGCCAGGTAGGTAGTGGCACTACTCAATAGCCAGGTAGGTAGTGGCACTACTCAATAGCCAGGTAGGTAGTGGCACTACTCAATAGCCAGGTAGGTAGTGGCACTACTCAATAGCCAGGTAGGTAGTGGCACTACTCAATAACCTTTGACAGATCGAAGCCCATAAATCTCAACTTCTGGTAGCAGGAAAGAATGTATGTCCTTCCCCAGGCAGGTCCTATTCACACGATCCTATTAGGTTTACCGAGCTGATGAAATTCCACACACCCTGGGCTGGAACCTTCGGATAGGTCAGAGATTCTAACTGAAGCCAAACACAGCCAGTGGTGTGAGTCCAGGAGCTCCTCGGACAATAAGTGACCGAGACAAGATTCCAAGGGGATCAGCTGAGGCGACGACAACTGACGCATGCGTGTCCACTGCCTCCTGTCCACTGCCTCCTGTCCACTGCCTCCTGTCCACTGCCTCCTGTCCACTGCCTCCTGTCCACTGCCTCCTGTCCACTGCCTCCTGTCCACTGCCTCCTGTCCACTGCCTCCTGTCCACTGCCTCCTGTCCACTGCCTCCTGTCCACTGCCTCCTGTCCACTGCCTCCTGTCCACTGCCTCCTGTCCACTGCCTCCTGTCCACTGCCTCCTGTCCACTGCCTCCTGTCCACTGCCTCCTGTCCACTGCCTCCTGTCCACTGCCTCCTGTCCACTGCCTCCTGTCCACTGCCTCCTGTCCACTGCCTCCTGTCCGCTGCCTCCTGTCCACTGCCTCCTGTCCACTGCCTCCTGTTCACCAACCTCCAGACACCAATTCCCTGAAGAGCAGCCCCGCCTTTTATCTTATCTTATCTTATCTTATCTTATCTATTACAGACGCTCCTTCTATACAGAAGATTATTGCGTCCCACGCTTATCCGAGGATTATGTCTAGTCTTGTACTTTTATAGCGTTTTAAATGTTGATGGAGGATTTTATTTCCTGGTCTCCTCAGGCAACCCATTCCACGTACGAATTCCGGACGCGAAGAAGGAGAATAAGTATACGTTTGTTCTTGCATACGGAATAAGACAAGTGATTTTTATCCTTATGTCTATCTGAGGGTTGTATTGGGTTATCTCTGTGTTGTATTTCCAAGTATCGATCTCTGGCCTTAATAAGCAGACGACCAACAAGAATGTTTATCGAGCTCAAACCAAACGCTGACAAGTGGTCTACTTAGAATCCAACTCAGTTTCGAAACTACTTCACACCAAGAATGTCTTACTGTTTCGAATCTTCTTTATTACCTTTACAGTAATGTAAATATTTCTTCAAATTTGACTTAATATGAAATTATTCGTTTTTTTAAACCTGATACAGAAAGTAAAAACTACTTCGAGAATATTGCTGGCCATAAAAATAAATAACAGTGGATCTGTGAATAAGGTTCACAGCGCATACATATTCTTATCAATACTTCTTTAAACATTTGAATACACGAGAAGTTCAATTAAAATCCATTTAATGGAAAGTCTACACACTGCCAACTTTTAAAACTCTAATAAAAATGTAAGACTAGATATAAACCATGGATAAGTGTAAGACGGAATAATAATCGTACGTATAGAATGAACACATATAATGTATTAGCTAAGATTATTTTAAAAAACAAATGTGTTTATTCCTTTCTTTAAAAACAAACCGCAATTTGAAAAAAAATTCCTGTCTTTGTGGGATTATTCTGAAGATAAGATGAAACCAGGAGAAGACGACACATTAATAAATGTGGCTTACAAATATATAGGATGACTGGTCACGGTATGTTGGTGAAGTAAATGCGACGTTGCGCTTTAAAATACGACCTTGGCCTCTTTGTTTTTGTGAAAATTGTAATTTTATCATTTAATTCATTATCAAAGTCCAATAATTGGATGATTGGATCTCCCCCTACCACCACACACATTTATTTGGGCCCTGGTTGGAGTAATTCATTCACAAATCCCCAAGATGTCACACCACGGATGTGAATATTTGAAACATCAATGATATTCCTCATGTGCGCACTTGCATTTATTATTAAATCCTTTATATTAACTCGTGGTGTCTGCGGCCGACCTTGCTTGCTTGCTTGCCGCCAAAACTTTTGATCGATTTTTTACCCACTTGCTCGCAAGATAGCGAGCTGAAATTTTGCAGGCAGTTTCGTACCGATGATAAAAACAATGTATCAAAATTTCAGATTGATCGCATGTACCGTAATTAAATTATTGATTTTTTAGATTATTTTATTTATTCCTATGTATCATGCTATTTTTTGAGATAGAGCGTCGCGGTGCGTATTATATTGAACAACCTTTCTGTCGCGCAATAAGGTGCGTATTTTATTGACAGCTCTTTTTATAAACATATTCCTGATCGGTGCGCATTATATTAAACATGTTTTACGACACAACTGCAATTTTGTATTTCTGGATGGTCTGGCGCTGCGTATTATAATGAACATTCTTTTAATTACTTCTCGTACATAAAGGATTTATAGTAAAAAACTTGGTTTTTTACGGGTTTTTCTTATTTTTATGTTATTAATACCTTGGAATAGCACCTTTGACCATCTATTATTCTTGTATATCTCAAGGGCACACGAGCAATGCTCGGTACATTATGGCTCCTATTAGGCGTTGCGATTTTGTTAACATTAAGACCTTACTACACAGAGCTGCTGTTCATCTGGGGTATCACAGACTGGTGGGAAGGGGAACAGGAGGCGATAGACATACCGAATGCGTCAATTATTTGCGCATCTACTGATCCTTTTGGAAGCTTGTTCCAGTGGCTAACCTTTTGTTCCAGTGGCTAAACATTTGTTCAATTTGCTAACCATTTGTTCAACTTGCTAACTATTTGTTTCAGCGGCTAACTATTAGTTCCACTTGCTAACTATTTGTTCCAGCGGCTAACTATTTGTTCCACATGCTAACCATTTGTTCAACTTGCTAACTATTTGTTTCAGCGGCTAACTATTTGTTCCAGCAGCTAACCGTTTGTTCCACTTGATAACCATTTGTTCCAGCGGCTAACTCTCGTTGTGAACCTTTTAGCCTGATCTACCCGTCATCAAGTCGTTTACTCACAAGTGACTTCTGGAATCTCAGACCCAGTGTGTGGCCACCAAGGATCTCAGACCCAGTGTGTGGCCACCAAAGATATCAGACCCAGTGTGTGGCCACCAAGGATCTCAGACCCAGTGTTTGGCCACCAAGGATCTCAGACCCAGTGTGTGGCCACCAAGGATCTCAGACCAAGTGTGTGCCCACCAAGGATCTCCGACCCAGTGTGTGGCCACCAAGGATCTCAGACCAAGTGTGTGCCCACCAAACGATCTCCGACCCAGTGAGTGGCCACCAAGGATTTTGTCCACAGATCATGTTGGGATAAAGAGCTACTGAAAATCAGGATGATACGGGAAGATTTATGAGTTTAAATTTTGAAGAATTTTTTTTTGCTTTCTTATCTCGCTTTAAGATTTCTTTTAAAGTCAGTGGAAAATCAGCCCCCAGTATATCTTTTTCCATTTTCCATTCCCCTCAGACATATAATAATAATCTTATTATCTCATTATTTTTTAACTTGATTTTTTTTGGGTCTTTACTTCACTAGTGAAGAAAGTCCTCTATTAGAAAACGTTGTAATTATTGTTTTTATTATTTCGTTTCATACATGAAAATACCCCCCCCCCGGTTCAAATAACACATGTTATATTTTTCAGCTGTGTGTTCATTGTGGTCATGGGTTAATTTGCCGGGTCGTTTTAATTTTATCTGAAACGTTTGACGGCTCCAACCATAAGGTGCTATCATGTGCCACCCAATTCGTTGTAGAAACAAAAATAATAAACATATAAAATGCAGTCTTAGTCTTATCTCTCTAGCCACACCCTGATATGGCCCTATAAACATACCAAATAATTACCCTGGATGATTTATGGTTTAAATTGCTACACGCATAAAAAAAAGTTTTACAGCATTTTCTAGAGCCCAATCCAAATATAGTTCGAATAAAATAAAAATCACACTGTGATTGGAAGACACAAGTATCCCAATGGATTAACCGCTACTGTGTTTGCTCTTTTGAAAAGAAAAATGGATACGAAATAAGATCCGTTGTCTGTGTAAATTATTGGGAAAACATTTCAAAGAGATAAAAGTAATTTTATTTTATTTTTAAATTCTTTTTCAAAGCCGTTAATTTTGTTGTTATATTTTGTTAATTGTCTTAAAATTTAATATATTCCTCTTTTTAATAAGATTTTTTAAATTGTAGTTAGAATTATGTTTTAGTTTCGATTAATCGAGACTTAATTTTAAATCAAGCTTAGAAGAGAAAAAAAAGCAATCACAAAACATCATTATTTGGCATAACCGTTATTGTTTTACAGTAGGCCCCTATTTTCAACAAATAATTAATGTTTTATTATATTATTTTTTTATTTTATTAATATTATTTATTTTTATTTTTTTTAAATTATGGCTTGCACAGTATACTTACTGTTCTAAAAAATCTATATGTCTGTATAATATGCTTTTTAAACATTTTGCTCGCAATTTTGATCGTCATTAGTACGAATAAATAATTTGTAGTATTTTTTTTTAAATCTATACACGTGTTAGTACTTGATCAGTATTCTGTCAAACAGATCAGGTATAGAGAGTTCGGCAGAAGATGGGGGTGGTGATATGGATTATGTTACTGCTTCTACTACAAGGATTTGCTCAAGGTAACCAGACGTTTATTTGATTGTTTTCATAGAAATTATCAGTTAGTCTGACATTCAGACGGTAAATGGGTTGTCTAAACCACCCAGGAAACCAACACACTTTCTATATTAACAAAAATTCAGTAATGGACATAAACCATAAATAAGCTTGGAATACAATAATCGTCTGCATAGAAGAATGAATGAATGAATGCTTTCTTCTATCGCGCAAACAATGTCTATGCTAATGCTAGACTAGTATGCTAGTCTGGGCTCTGGTATTCAAAAACTCTATCAAATAAAAAAAGCCTTTAAAATGTTTCTTAAGTTTTTCTTTATTGCCATACTCTTTTCTATAATTTTGGAAAACTGTTCCACAATTTGGGTGCCACCGATTCAAAGGAGCGAACGCCAAGGGACTTCCTCCTGTGTCCATCCACTCTGGGAACTTTCAGTGTCAGTAGAATTGGATATGACTTTCTCATCCTCAATTTAATCCGCGCTGCAGCGCTTTTTACTTTCTGGAGTCTCTGCAGTTGGTTTTCAGGCAATCCCCACAGACTACTGTTGGAGTAATCCAGTCTCGATTGTATTAAAGAAACTTAAACGAAATTTGCTGTCCTCTTATTCAGTTGAAGCATCATATTTTCTTTTAGAAGTTCTAATTTGGTTCACTTACAACTTGTGTACGGATTCAGTTAGCACCATGGATTTAATTAGTACCTTTTTGTTTTTTGGCAAACCCACTATCGGATTTAGCAATGCTGTTTAAAATCGTTTTTTTCTCCTATACCTAGAGCACAATATACACTTTCATTTTTTATAAACTAACAGATAATTCAACAACCACATCAGATGATTCAACAATGACAACAGAGGATTCAACAACCACATCAGATGATTCAACAATGACAACAGAGGATTCAACAACCACATCAGGTTCTGGTAAGTTTTCGTCTCTTCCTGAAACATTTTCTGTTGCGGTGCGTCAGGTTTAGCGGTGTATTGCTTTAAAACGACATCCGATGGGCCTGTCAACGGTAAACAATGTGTTTGTTAGCTTGATTAGAAGTCCTATATTTAAGATGGTTGGGGTTTGTTTTTACTTTAGAATTTCCTGAGCCAGGAGGAAAAAAAGATTCGACAAAATTAAGTTTCTGAATAATTTCACCCTCACTTTCCAATAAACGTCTTAGATAGATTATTTAAAGAGCCACGGATTCGTACTGTGTACACGTTTAGAAAAGAAAGAATTACATCATAGAAGGGAGCGAACATTACGTTTTAACTATATATTATTGCTATTTGTGCGTGTATTTTATATATACTATTATATTAAAAGGGTGGACACTAACATTTGTGCTTTATTTATCTCTAGTTCAAGGTATCGTTGCATTTTATGATTTTTAAATCCTTTATATTAACTCGTGGCGTCTGCTTGATTGAGTGCTTGCCAAAAACATTTGGATCAATTTTTAACCTGCTTCCCCGTATGCTAACGAGCTGAAATTTTGCCGGCAGACTCGTGGCGACGATAAAAATGATATATCAAAATTTCAGATCGATCGAATGTACTGTAATGAAATTAATGAATTTTAGATTATCTCTATGTATCTCTATGTGGCATGTAAATTTTTGTTCTAGAGTGTCGCGGTGCGTATTATATTGAACATTCTTTTTAATAATTTCCTGTCGCACGGTGCGGTGCGTATTATATTGTCAATACTTTTTAAAAATATATGTTCCCGATCTGTAAATGTTTATGCTAATCTGTCACACGGTGCGCATTATATTAAATATGTTTTTATAACCCTTTTCCCGTGATCAGATTGAGCTGAAATTTACCAAGCAGTAGTTTTATTTTACTATAAATCCTTGATATATGAGAAATAACTAAAATTTTGTATTTTTAGATTGTCGTACGATGCGTATTATATTTGAACATACTTTTAAACTTTGTTTTTTTACTTTTTTATTCTGTGTGGCTTTTAAAAAAAATATTTTACCAAAATACTAATTGTAAGCCTAAATTAAAAAAAAACAAATTTTATGAACGAAAGTTATAAGTCTTAGCTATACTTTACAGTGGTACCGCGGTAAACGTCTGCTTTGGAATAAGTCCAGCTTGGTGTACGTCCTGTTTGATGTTAGTCCATGGGTCTGGAACGGATTAAGGATGTATACCGCGTTACCACTGTATAAATAAAGCTGCTTGATAAGAAAAAGGCGTGTTCCAAGTGTAGCCGTCGGCTAGAGTTGACCTCAGCAGTCCGCTTTAGTGACTTTCATGGGTCAGTGCAGGTTTACTCCAGCCCTCGATGTGGCTGGAGCTCACACAAGAGCGACTGACCAACTACCCGTGTTTTACTGCACGGGGAGGTCAGTCAGTGATGAGGAGGGACACACCGGAGAGCCAGTAACACACTGCCCCCGGTCTGTTTGAGGGAGAGTGTTGAGGTAGCGCTTGGAGAGAGGACTGACTTGATAACTTGTTCATGGCCCATTCTTATAGTGTATTGAGAAATAAACTGTTTGATATCCTAACCCTGTGAATTGAACTTTATTGTTTTTAATTTAACTTAGCCACCACTCGGCTACATAAGGACTAATAAATAGAGGTAAAAAAGATTTTTTAAAGCGACGTACGTATCTATGTTCTACAGAGAGGACAAAAATTTAAACTTATAAGTTCAAGAACTTTGATTTTATATGACTAAAAACGTTGGGCGGGTATTTGGTATAAAAATTAAAGATTTATAATTTAGTTGGCAAAAGAGAGATCTATAAGTGAGAGAATGAGTGAACTGCATATGTAAAACCTCATAAGTGCACCCCCCCCCAAACATTGTAAGTCATACTAAATGACAGTACTTGAACTTATAAGTTTTAAATTATTTTCTTCTTTTTGTTCACTTATAAAAACGTGGTTTTTAAACATCTTTTTTTTACCTCTATTTATTTTATTCTTTTTAGTCTAAGTATTTTATGGTGAGTTTTGTCGCTTCCTTTTGATTATTGATTATTTAAGTACTGATTATATCCAATATAATACGCATCGCGCGACAAACATTTACAGACTAAACTCATCCTTGCTGCTAAACACGGCGATGTGGTCATCGATGGCTGGGGTGAAGTCCGGGTGCATGTGGATGTCAACAATAGCAGACGGCTACAGATGATATATAGAGATAAACTGAAAATGCATTAATTTAATCATAGTACATTCGATAGATCTGAAAATTTGATACAATGCATTGTCATCCAAGATCTATCTATGGTAAAATTTTGAGATCTTAAGTAGAAATGGTTTAATTTTACGTAGGAAATTTGAAATTTTGTGGACAAACAGGAATGAAAGCAAGTTAATAAAAACGTTGAACTAAAAAAATGCCTATTGGCTTTACTGTGTTTTAATCTATATATATAATTCTCTTCGTGGTCGGACCCTGCGAGACACCATGCTGCAAGAATGTTCAACAGATACTAATTTTCGAAAGCAGCGCACCAAATTACTGCACCAATGCATAAAAAGGTGTGCAAATTAAATATGCGCTGTAAAAAAAAATTATATGACGTCATTGTTTTCGCTGACATTTAATTTTGTAAAAAGGGAACAATGTAAAGAGAGGATGTGATGATGGTTAATTATAACATCATAAAACAAAGGGGGTGCCATAGGCGCCCTACAACCCCTATTATAAAATACTTTGTGTGCATTTCAGAAAGTTTAATATTTAGTATTGATCAAACAAGGACGCGGTGGTCGAGTGGCAGCACACTGGACTGTCGTACCGATGGTCACGGGTTCGAATCCGTGTGAAGGCAAGGGTTTGTTCCCGGGGCCTAGGGCGTCCCTGAGTCACCCCGCTCCGAATGGGTACCTAACTAGAGTTAGGCGGCTGGGTAATGCGTGGAACCCACAAAGCCGTAGCCTGTGAATGCCGCATCACTTGCCAACAGATCATCTGTCATGATCATCTGAAGGAGCGTCTGTATTGATAAGATAAGTTGTCCTTGTTGGGCTATTGAAAAAGGTCGGCGCCGTAGGCGCCCTAAAAAAGTGCATTAATGGGGTAAAAGAACTCTCCATGAGCAAGTCTGCGGCGTATGATACGCCGCGGGGCGTCTAGTTTGCAATATTTACCAAAACAACTTACCACTCATGAAACTTGAGCCAGGGTGTTGACCACACAACTCACAACAAAACAACCCACTGTTAAACACAAGTAAAACAGAAATTTCCAGCAGAGGACACAGATCCACTAAAGAGGAATTGATGACCATTTGTGAAACAAAAAGGCTTGGAAAGAAAGTTACAAATTGTAACTCCAAATAGTTAGTCCAATCCCTGGATCCAATAGAAGTTTATCAAAAGATTTGCTATAAAATATATGAGCATACTTTACATTGAATATACAAAGATTACATGAGCTAAAATGTACACCTTTTGTTAAATGTAATTTAAACAAAAAACTCAGAAATCCTTCTCATATGAAAAATAAACCATAATTTTTTTTAAAAAGTTATCGATTTATTGAATATTTTTGGTATAAAAAAAATGTTACAGAAATATGAATAAAGTTAATCTTTTATTCTTTACACATGATCTCCTTTATATGATCTACTGACAGGATGTACAACTGAATACTCAACAACAGATGAAAGTACGTCTACAACTGAAGACAGTACGAATTGTATAACATCATCTGACACAGATGACACAACTACACCAGATGGCACATCTACACCAACCACAAGAGATGACACATCTACACCAACTACAACAGATGACACATCTACATCAACTACACCAGATGACACATCTACACCAACAACAACAGATGACATATCTAAACCAACTACAACAGATGACACATCTACACCAACATCAGATAACATTAATACACGAACACCAGATGACATTATTACAGTAACAGCATCAGATGACCTTACTACACACACAACAACAGATGACAGTATTATAACAATATTAAATGTCAGTAGTACACCAACAGCATCAGATGACACAACTACATCAACAACACCAGATGACATTACTACAGCAACATCCCTAGATGAAACAACTACACCAACAAGAAGAGATGACACAACTACACAAACAACAAGAGGTGACACAACTACACCAACAACAAGAGGTGACACAACTAGACTAACAACAAGAGATAGCACAACTACACGAAATACTGGTAAGTTTTCGCTGTCTTCCTAAAATATGTTCTTGTGGTGTGTCGTGTTTAGCTGGGTATCGTGTCATCAGGCTTTACCATCATCTTACATCAGCTGGGTCGGTCAACTGTAAATGATGTGTTTGGTTAATTAGTAATTCTATATTTAAGATATTTATTTTTAAATTTGTTTTTTTTAAAACTAGGCTATAGAATTTCCTGACCCGCGGGAGGGGGGAATATGCAACTTAGTGTTTCTGAATAATCTTATCTTATCTGTTTACAGACGCTCCTTCTATACAGAAGATTATTGCGTCCTACGCTTATCTATGGTTTGTGTTTAGTCCTGCATTTTTATTAGAGATTTAAATGTTGATAAAGTGTTGGCTTTAGCCATGTATATAAAGGAACATAATCAGGACGAGGCACATTGCTATGAGGAAAAACAATGGGGTTAAATATTCCTTGCCTGACTATGTCATGTGGGATATTTTGAATACTCTAATCTGAAGACAAAATTTAAAAGTCCAGTAGATTAGCTGGTGTACGAAAATCCTGTCAGTTTTCTGAATTTTTTATAACTGCCAAATCCTCAAGCGAATTTATACAATAATCTTATCTTATGAAGAAACAAAATTTCTTCTAACTTTTATTCTACATAGAATATTTGCTTCGATCACCAAAAATTGGCTCTCTTGTTCTTTGATTGGAAGGTTCGATTAAAATGATTAGGTCTCCACACAAAATTTTATCAAATGTCAAAGCATCCCTTAAGTATTCCAGACAATTAGTTTCTCTGTGAGTAGCCACTGCTAAGAGATTTTTTTGTTGAGCACAATACGTTTGTAAAGATAAATATAACTTTGAAAATAAAATGATTTCATTGTGACTAGAAAAGTTCCTGCGTCTGTTCGTGTGTTGAGCTTTTTGTCTGCATATTTCAGTTCTATAACTTACAAAGTAACCTCAAAATGGCTCCGTGGTATATTCACTATTTTTTATCCTGAAGACTAAATGCCTTGCTTGTAGAAGCAACTAGGTATTTCCAACAGTGTATGGACTTCGGAAAAGAATGCGTAACAACGCTCAAGTGTACTAAAAATAGTTGTAGAATTCATTTCAGTTGGAGTATCATGTTAACAAATTAGGTTTAATTGTTTGAACGAATTTGACATGAGATTTTTATGTTTTTGCGCCTTTGTTGTACTCTTGTATTCTTTCCAGCCCTTAAGAAGTATTAACACACGTTGGGCCTGTGTATTAACACACGTTGGGCCTGTGTATTAACACTCGTTGGGCCTGTGTATTAACACACGTTGGGCCTGTGCAGTCCATTATTTTAAGATCATCATTTATTCAAAATCATTTCAGAAATGTGGTAAGCAGATTCACTCTTGTTTGATTTAAATCTTTGAAAGATTCCATGCCGTCTACTTTTTTATTTTCAATCTTTACATATCACACAACTGGACTTGTTTGATCCTTATGTCAAATATCTATATGAAGAGCTATCAAATACAATGGTACAATATTTGGTATCTTATTATTGAAGAAAGATGATTTTTCGTGAACTGTATCTCCTAAAATTGCTATGAGCTCAGTTTGAATTTTTAGATGACAAGTTTTTTACCCCTTTTCCACTATGATCTCGGAGTGCTCGAACGTACTTTGCAAGCTAATGCATTAGTTCCAGAATATTGCCTTTATTTGCAACAGTATTGCCCTCTCTGTGACCTCAAAAAGTCACATTCAATTTCGCCAGGATTTAATATTGTCAAATATTCTAACAAGAACTTCTTGCCACACTTTGTTTTCTCTTTTATAACTAATTGTCGGTCTTTATAAATAATAGTCTATTCTTTTTTTTATCCAATTTCTGATTCCTTCCATTTGCAAAAAAACTTTGGTAATGATGAGTACTTATTGAGTAATTATCTTGGCTTTTATTTGATTATAATTTATTTTTAGGTTTTAACAATTAGCTTATTACTAACGAGGCATTTGCCGCCCCCTCCCCCAATTTTACAACAGGGGCGACTGTCAAATTTTAAGAATCAATAAATTTATCACATCAGTGCCATGTTGTCATACTAATTTAGCCTCTGTTTTTTTAAAAAATTACAGTAGTATTAGTATCAGAAGAATTTATATCCAATAAGTAGTTCGAAGTTTTGGCAGTTTAACCGTTCACATGCTTTTGGATAGTTCCTTTATTTCTTTTGTAATTTCTTATTTGGATTTTCTTTAATTTCTATTTTTTTTTAAAATTCTTATTTCTTTTAAATTGTTCATTTTAAGAAACTAATTAACGACTAGGAATTTGCCGCCCCTGGCAATGTGCCGCCCGGGGCATTTCCCCCCCCCTGCCCCCTCGCTACGCCACTGTTTTGAGGATTTATCTTGTATGGTTGAGATTAGGCCTGTCAACGGGTACCCGGGAACCAATACCCGGGTAGTAAAATTGCGCCCGGGTACCCATGAAAATGTGTGTGCAATGTCTATATAGCCACGGTGGCCAAACTGCGGGTCGTGAACCGCATGTGGCTCTTCTGTTTTCACATTGCGGCTCAAGAATAATTTATCAAATTAAAAATTTTCGTTGAAAATATATACTTTGAAATACGTTCAACACGAAAACACTTAGAAGAAATATTTGTCAACGGAAAATAAATTACTTTTTCGAAAAACTACAATATATTTTGAAACACCTTTTTTTCTCTGACATGAAACGAAAATTTGTTAGCTCACGTTTTTTGTTTGTTCTTTGAATGAATCAAGTAAAACACGACTGCACCGCTGAAGGGACTGGAAATGAAGAAAAGGGGGCTGTTTGTGTTATTAGTAATAACACCCTTGCGTTTATTATATGACAGGACGCTAACTAGGCTTTGAAATACACGGAATAAGAGTTACCGACGAGCCAATGTTGACTATCTACCCCAGCCACGCCACTCTTCAGTCCACTCTAATCCTTACCATAATTTTTTTTATTAAAAAAAACCTCATCTGTCCGTTCGGGGTACCCGTTCGAAAATTTGGATGGTACCCGGGCAGCTTTTTTCAACCCAATTGACACCCCTAGTTAGGTGGATGTCAAGTCTTTGACAATCTTGTAAGCCTTTTTTTTAGTTGTTCCTTAGTAAATTTTCATCGATTTCTGAGCATTGTTGTTGTATCCATTCTTTTTTCATATCTCTTCCGATCTTTTTATTGATTGCTTTGTATTTGGGTGCTCCTTCTGCAGTATTCTTTACGCTCTTAAGTTTTCTTCTTTCATCGCATTGTTCCAGAATATTAGTGGAGACCCATGGTTTTTTTTATTGCTCGCTTTTTACCAAGTACTTCTTTTGCTGTTTCAATTATTGTGGTATTGAAGGTATCAGTGACTAGGTCTATGTCTGTGTCCGTCACTGACTCATATAGTGCGGTCAGTGGAGCAAGTTTTCCTCCAGTGGTTGCCCTGAACACCTCTGCGATTTCAGGGTCTTTCAGTTTGTCAAGGTCAAAGCGTAGTCGTGAATTGCCTTGTTTTGCTATCTTTTTCAGGTGGAGACGAAAAGTCATCAGCACCAGATTATGGTCACCGCCGATATCTGCTCCAGGGAAACTTCTAGTTTTAGCTGTTTAAATGCATGATTTGAATCGTTTTCTGACCAGTATGTAATCTATCTGATTACTTTACTATGTTCTCCGTTGGGCTGTGCCAAGTCAAACTTCTCGATTTTTTATGTTGTCCAAATATATTAGCTAGCAGGAGGTTGTTACATTTTGCAAATTCCAGGAGTCAAAGCCCTCTAACATTGGTCAGGTCATTGCAAGAGCGTCCGCAAGTATCTGCCCAGTTGGTACATACATCTACTCCTATCTTCGCGTTCCAGTCTCCTTGGATGACGATAATGTCTTTTCAATAGAATGCTGCAGTCCTTTGGGGCCTTCTTAAATGACGTCACGCACCTAAAAAAAAAGGGGGGGGGGAGGGGATCAAACTTTTGTGACGATGCGTGACGAGGGGGGGGGGAGGTTGAAGAAATGTGACGTCACATCAAAAGGGTAACTTTAAATAAAACTTCCACTGAAATATTTGGTCCCTTACAATTTATTTAATGATTTTTTTTTAAAAATCAGTGCTTCTCAATGTGCCGGTCGGTAGGCCCTCAGACGCTGGTTGGCGTACGCTATCAAGACACGAAAATTAAATCTAATTATAATCCTGAAGTTTGAGAACCCACAAGATAACGTATGAAATTGTTACCCTGCTTCGTTTGATGTTCATCAAAGCATTTGTGATGTAACCGCAGCTCGTTTGGTTCTCTCAAGGCAGGAGTCAGGGAACTTTTTTGCCCGTTACCCCAAAATATACAAGCTTATGTGTGCGCTACCCCCCTCAACCCCCAGACTCTAGGTCCTGCTCACATGACTCGGGGATTTGGGGGAGCGTCGTTAGCCCCCACCCTATCAATGATTTACTTTTATATGTAACTTTATTAGGCGTTCTCTCAATACAAAACCTTGTACAAATTACTCCTCTGAAGAACTTGTTTCAATAAAACAACTTTAATATTTATACTTTGTACAAAGAAACATAATTTGAGGTTATACAACGCGGAATAAACAGGCACAGACATTCCGTCCTTCCACCACGGAACTTCTCTGACAACTGATCTCGCACCTCCTTAGCCAATGGGAACGACTCTTTCTTCCTGCGCATTCACTCACGTGACCTCTGCGTCATCCATCATGTGATTCATACGTGACACCCACCCCCCACCCCCGAAAATGCAACCGGTGAGTTTTACAAGCATGAAAAGGGTCTAAAAAGGATCTGAATAGGATTATGTGTATATATTTTAAGTCAAAACGACACGGAATATCCTTTTTCTTTAAAAAGGGCGGCGGGATCTATTTGATAGAATAATAAACGTTTTAAGTTTGATATAATTGTTCGATTGGTTTTTGGTCAAACGCTCCTGGCCATTCTAGTTATAATGATAAATGAACCCATTCAAAATTAGTCAAGTATTCATTAACTTTATTGAATGCATTCAAATTCTTGACATCGCAATTCGAGAGGAGCACAAAACAACTTTTCTTCTTAGCTCAGTTTTTAAGGCATTAATTTTAAATATCACAGAAAAGATACTTGATACAGTCAAGTCATGTGGATTAAGATTATTGTCCCTCGTGTCAATATAATTGAAAGTAGGGTGGATTTAGGTGTCTTCGTATAGTACGTATGTAAGAAATCTACATAGTTGTCAAATTTAAAAAAATGAATTTTCTGGAAGGAACCGGTTCAATAATGGTCATATGTTCCAAGCATACAAGTACACATGACGTATTTTAATATATCTAGTGAATTGTAGTGGATGTTATATGTCCCAAATGATTCTGCATTACCCCCAAGAATTCCCTTTTGACACCAGATGAGTTAATTTACCCCTGTTCGCCGACCTCTTTCTTACGGGATGCCCATCAGTCAATTGAGGGATTTAAAAAAATACATTTTAAAAATATTAATTTTATATAATTTTTTTTCTAAACTAAGAAGTTAGCTGTGATGATTAATAGTCAATGTTTAATTTGTATGCATTAAAATAAAATATAATCTAAGGATGTTAACACAGATCGTTTTCTGAAGGCCGGTTAAACGTTTTTAAAAAACGCTTCACGCGTGTTACGATATTACAATGTAGATCTTCACTAAATAAATAATAAATACTTAAATGACAATAAAAGTGGTTTTTTTTGGGGGGTGGGGGGTCAAAGCTTTGTGACTTATTTTTAGAGGGGGTCTAACTTTTTGTGACCACGCATGACGAGGGGCTGAGGGGGTAAAAAATCGACCAAAATCGCGTGACGTCATTTATGGATATAAATATTTGATGTTAGGAAATATAATTTATATAAATATAACTTCACGACACATCTAAAATGACCCAACCTGGCAACCCTCTGTTGATTCACGTTTAAAAATTGAATTTTATGACCCAATTTTAAGGAATTCCTAATTTCTTACGCTTTAAACGTTACCTCCCAATAAACCAAGTATATTGATTGGTTATAGCTGTGAAAATTACCGTAGTAAAACAACATTGTATTCCATGACTGAAAGCACGTAAGATGTTATATAATTAGTAGAAAATGTGTTAATATATTATTTACATTTATTTAATATCATTTGTTTTATTTTTAATAATAGGCTAATAAAAATGGATAATAGTTTTATGAATTTATATTAAACATTTAGCGGACCCCATGACTTTGTTCAGGGACCCCAAAATAAATTTTAATTTTCCACGGAACCCTAAATTGCACCGGGGACACCTGGGGTCCGTATGTACCACTTTGGGAACCATTGCTTTACATTGAAAATATACAAATTACTTAAGCGAAAAAGAACACTTTTTGTCAAATCTAATTTCAACTAACAAAACTCAGAAAATCATTCTCATATGAAAAATAAACCATTTAGAATGTGTTGATTTATTGAATATTTTTGATGTAAAATAAAAATGTTACAGAAATATTTTTAATAAAGTTAATATTTTATTCTTTACACATGATCTCCTTTATATGATCTACTGACAGGATGTACAACTGAATACTCAACAACAGACGAAAGTACGTCTACAACTGAAGACAGTACGAATTGTATAACAGATGACACAGATGACGCAACTACACCAGATGACATATCTAAAAAAACAACAACAGATGACACATCTACACCAACTACAACAGATGAAACAATTACACCATCTACAACAGATGACATATCTACACCAACTTCAACAGCTGACACATCTACACCAACATCAGATAACAATAGACGAACACCAGATGACATTACTACATCTACAGCATCAGATGACAGTACTACAAAAACAATAACACCAGATGACAGTACTACAGCAGCAGCACCAGATGACTTTAATACACCAACAATAACACCAGATGACAGTACTACACCAACAATAACACCAGATGACAGTACTACACCAACAATAACATTAGATGACAGTACTACACCAACAATACAAGAAGACACTATAACACCAACAATAACACCAGATGACAGTACTACACCAAAAATAAAACCAGATGACAGTACTACACCAATAATAACACCAGATGACATTACTACAACAAAAATAACACCAGATGACAGAACTACACCAACAATAACACCTGATGACAGTACTACACCAACAATAACACTAGATGACAGTACTACATCAACAATACCAGAAGACAGTACTACACCAACAATAACACAAGATGACAGTACTATACCAACATTACCAGAAGACAGTACTACACCAACAACACCAGAAGACAGTACTACACCAACAATAACACAAGATGACAGTAATGACAGTACTACACCAACAACACCAGAAGACAGTACTACACCAACAACACCAGAAGACAGTACTACACCAACAATAACACCAGATGACAGTACTTCACCAACAGTGACACAAGATGACAGTACTACACCAACAATAACACCAGATGACAGTACTACACCAACAATACCAGATGACAGTACTACACCAACAATAATACAAGATGACAGTACTACACCAACAATAACACAAGATGACAGTACTACACCAACAATAACACCAGATGACAGTATTACACCAACAATAACACCAGATGACATTACTACAACAACAATAACACCAGATGACAGTACTACACCAACAATAGCACCAGATGACAGTATTACACCAACAATAACACCAGATGACATTACTACAACAACAATAACACCAGATGACAGTACTACACCAACAATAGCACCAGATGACAGTACCACACCAACAATACCAGAAGAGAGTACTACACCAACAATAACACTAGATGACAGTACTACACCAACAATACCAGAAGACAGCACTACACCAACAATAACACAAGATGACAGTACTATACCAACATTACCAGAAAACAGTACTACACCAACAACACCAGAAGACAGTACTACACCAACAATAACACAAGATGACAGTACTACACCAACAATATCACAAGATGACAGTACTACACCAACAATAACACCAGATGACAGTACTACACCAACAATAACACCAGATGACATTACTACAACAACAATAACACCAGATGACAGTACTACACCAACAATAGCACCAGATGACAGTACCACACCAACAATACCAGAAGACAGTATTACACCAACAATAACACTAGATGACAGTACTACACCAACAATACCAGAAGACAGTACTACACCAACAATAACACAAAGTGACAGTACTACACCAACAATAACACAAGATGACATTACTACAACAAGAATAACACCAGATGACAGTACTACACCAACAATAGCACCAGATGACAGTACCACACCAACAATACCAGAAGACAGTACTACACCAACAAAAACACTAGATGACAGTACTACACCAACAATACCAGAAGACAGTACTACACCAACAATAACACAAGATGACAGTACTATACCAACATTACCAGAAGACAGTACTACACCAACAATACCAGAAGACAGTACTACACCAACAATAACACCAGATGACAGTACTACACCAACATTACCAGATGACAGTACTACACCAACAATAACACAAGATGACAGTACTATACCAACAATAACACCAGATGACAGTACTACACCAACAATAACACCAGATGACAGTATTACACCAACAATAACACCAGATGACATTACTACAACAACAATAACACCAGATGACAGTACTACACCAACAATAGCACCAGATGACAGTACCACACCAACAATACCAGAAGAGAGTACTACACCAACAATAACAGTAGATGACAGTACTACACCAACAATACCAGAAGACAGCACTACACCAACAATAACACAAGATGACAGTACTATACCAACATTACCAGAAAACAGTACTACACCAACAACACCAGAAGACAGTACTACACCAACAATAACACAAGATGACAGTACTACACCAACAATAACACAAGATGACAGTACTACACCGACAATAACACCAGATGACAGTACTACACCAACAATAACACCAGATGACATTACTACAACAACAATAACACCAGATGACAGTACTACACCAACAATAGCACCAGATGACAGTACCACACCAACAATACCAGAAGACAGTATTACACCAACAATAACACTAGATGACAGTACTACACCAACAATACCAGAAGACAGTACTACACCAACAATAACACAAGATGACAGTACTACACCAACAATAACACAAGATGACATTACTACAACAAGAATAACACCAGATGACAGTACTACACCAACAATAGCACCAGATGACAGTACCACACCAACAATACCAGAAGACAGTACTACACCAACAAAAACACTAGATGACAGTACTACACCAACAATACCAGAAGACAGTACTACACCAACAATAACACAAGATGACAGTACTATACCAACATTACCAGAAGACAGTACTACACCAACAATACCAGAAGACAGTACTACACCAACAATAACACAAGATGACAGTACTTCACCAACAATACCAGAAGACAGTACTACACCAACAATAACACCAGATGACAGTACTACACCAACATTACCAGATGACAGTACTACACCAACAATAACACAAGATGACAGTACTATACCAACAATAACACAAGATGACAGTACTACACCAACAATAACACCAGATGACAGTACTACACCAACAATAACACAAGGTGACATTACTACAACAACAATAACACCAGATGACAGTACTACACCAACAATAACACCAGATGACAGTTCTACACCAACAATAACACCAGATGATACAACTACCACAACAACAGCACCAGATGATACAACTACCACAACAATAGCACCAGATGATACAACTACTACACACAGCACCAGATGATACAAACTACCACAACAGCAACAGATGATACAACTACCACTAAGCACCAGATGATATAACTACTACAACACAAGCAGATATTACTACAACACAAGCAGATATTACTACAACACAAGCAGATTTTACTACAACACAAGCAGATATTACTACAACACAAGCAGATATTACTACAACACAAGCAGATATTACTACAACACAAGCAGATATTACTACAACACAAGCAGATATCACTACAACACAAGCAGATATTACTACAACACAAGCAGATATTACTACAACACAAGCAGATATTACTACAACACAAGCAGATACTACTACAACACAAGCAGATATTACTACAACACAAGCAGATATTACTACAACACAAGCAGATATTACTACAACACAAGCAGATATTACTACAACACAAGCAGATATTACTACAACACAAGCAGATATTACTACAACACAAGCAGATATTACTACAACACAAGCAGATACTACTACAACACAAGCAGATATTACTACAACACAAGCAGATATTACTACAACACAAGCAGATACTACTACAACACAAGCAGATATTACTACAACACAAGCAGATATTACTACAACACAAGCAGATATTACTACAACACAAGCAGATATTACTACAACACAAGCAGATATTACTACAACACAAGCAGATATTACTACAACACAAGCAGATATTACTACAACACAAGCAGATACTACTACAACACAAGCAGATATTACTTCAACTGAAACGACAACGGAAACAACTACACAATGTGAGTATTACTTTATTTTACCTTTCGTAAATTCCAAAATAGAATGTTTGTTAGCAAAATAATTCTGATTTAGATAAACAAATAAAATGATTAATTTTATGCTTGAGAATAAATGCGTTACTTCAACCCATAGTCTGAGAAATAAGATGTTAAGGGGGCCGTCCATAAAGTACGTCACGCTCCAGGGGGGGTGTAAGAAAGTGTGACAGTTTGTGACAGGGGGAGGGGGGTCAGGCCATGTGTGACGTCACGCTGTTTTATATTAAATTTTGATTATTTTGTTAATAAAAAACAACATTTTTGTTCGAAAGTGTGACGTACTTTAGGGTGTGGTCCGAGATGTGTGACAGTGTGTGACAGGGGGAGGGGGGGAGTTAAAAATGGTCAAAAATAGCGTGACGTACTTTATGGACGGCCCCTAAGCTTCTATGTTGGTAAGGGGCGTGGAATTATTTTACTTGGCATCATAAAGAGATATTTGTATCAGTATTGGTAACTTTTTATCAGTCGCCTATTTAATCTTGAAAAAAGTGCTAACCATATCACAAGAAGAATATTATTTTAAATTTAATATTTTATGGTATTTTGGCCACCATGCTTCCCTTCCCTTACTCTTTAAGTCTCTACTTCGCAACTTTAAATTTGAATATATTGAATACAAATGAGAAGCTTTGAGCACACATCCCTCCATCCAATGTACACTCTTTGGTCTCTTTCCCCAACAATTGTAACATCAAACATGATGTCTTCAAATTTGAATGATTGACAGATAATATAAAAATGTAAACTATATGTACCGCTTGTTTAGTAATATTAATTTGTGAATACACAAAATAATTTGAATGATTTTTTTTGTATCATTAGTTTGTTTGTTTTCGTAAACTTAACTTTAAAATGTTTAATTACCATATCTCCTGATAATGAGCCTCATATGTGAGAAAAATCTGGCAAAATATTTTTTTAAGAGGACAGAGATTTAAAAAAAAACGTTTATTAAAAAATTACGCTATAGCATGTTAATATTATGTTCGAGATTTATTTAATTTTTAAAAAGGCGGTTACTGTAAAAGTTTATATCTTGAGCGTTTACCAAGTTTTATGTTCACTGTAAAACTTGGTAAACGCTCAAGATATAAACTTTTACACGATGGGCTCTTAACTCAATTAACTGTTAGCCGTTTGTATACTGTACCGTATTACGGCAGTGGTGTTGTACTGTATAAACAGGTACACATACGATAAGGCGATGCTCGGCGTATAAGACGACCCAGGACTTTTGACAAGATTTTTAGGTGTTAAAAATTCGTCTTATACTTTGGAATATACGATATATTGTTTAAAAACAATTTACTTTATTGACTTGTATTAAAAGCATTATTCAACATACGTATATATTATAGTAGCAGCGGTTTCATTTTTAAAAAAAATTCATATTACATTATAATTTAATATACATTTATTAAGACGTACAGTTACTGTAAAAGTTTATATCTTGAGCGTTTACCAAGTTTTATGTTCACTGTAAAACTTGGTAATACGGTACAGTATACAAACGACTAACAGTTTAACAGTTAATTGAGTTAAGACCCCATCGTGTGATGTGTCCGCACCAGCAAGAAGAAATAAATATGAAGTATTATGAAGACAGCGTCAAGAATAAAGTGTTTTCGAAGAGAGGTGGTCATATACTGCGAAAATAGCTTAAAACCTATACTTTTAACAGGAAAAGTAGAGGAGGTGGTCTTACACGCCCAGTCGTCTCATATGCCAGAATATATAATATATGGGAAACGTAAAAGTCTCGGAAAAGTCAGATTACTTATTACTTCCAATTACTACTTTACTTTATTTAACAGTTATTTTGTCAGTTCTATCGTTTTATTTACTCTATTTATTTTACCATTTTTAGCCCAACCTGTACAACCAGGTAAGTCATGTTATTTAATAAATAACACAAAATACATTATTTTTTAATCATTAACATTGGCATGCTAGTAAAATTGCACCTATGCTGGGTATGTTTAACTAATTAAAACAATAAATGTGACATGTGAAGAAGGGTGCCAAACAATAATTTGTAATGACAAAATGATGGATCAAAGACGTTACATACTATGTATTGTTGGGAAAGGCAATCCTCCGAATCCTGGTCCTATATTATTTTGTTGTTATCACACGGAAATACCTCAGTTATAAACAAATATGTCAATATTGACGCCATTTTCTTAATCAGTACATATCTATATTAATAAATGGCAACGTCCTCAATGACTCATCACTAATTCTCAAACTTTCCGTGTAGGTAGAAGCATGAAAATTTTGGGATGTTGTTGAGTACACTCCCGCAATAGTATCAGGTGAAAAAAATATTTAAATTATCACTCACCTGGGGGCCAGGGGGCCCAAATGTAGGTTTTTTTTCACCTTATACCAGCTAAATAAAAATTGTTTAAACTTTGGATACTGTGTAAATGGATTTTTACTAAACTTGGAATATAAAAACTTGATGGCCTATATTACAATACTATAGGGCATTAAAATTATATTTTTCATTCTTTTTTGTCGATATTGCCGATACCGATATTTTTTTTAGCCGATATTTGTTAGGACAAAAATAACAGCGGTCATATTTGATGACGTCATTCTTAAATTTATCACTCGTAATTATTAATATTTTATAATCTAGGGGTCTACTGATATGCAGTTTTGCCGATATTACCGATTTTTAAATTTTTAAAAATGTATTTGTCGAAACGAAGTTTCTGATGTGTTTACAAGTTCCAGATCATGACCTACATTGGACTCATGACAAAACGAACCGTCCTTTATAAAAAAAAATGTACAAGCAAAATTAGGAACTCCTTTTAAAACTTCAACTTTGACTAATAATTATTAATTCTAACCAATAGCTTAATACCTTTTGCACAATGCCACCTTTTATGAATGAAACAATGACAACAAAGTAATAGTAATAGAGTGAAAATGAGGTTAAAGGATGAATGGTTGCCTATGACAACAAGTCTGCACACGGTACATTTTGTTATTCCATACGAAACGAAATGTTTTAGACATCTGCGATTCTGCGTTCAGAATTTTGCTATTAGTGCAAATATGTAAACATAATGTTTACATGTTATCCATTTATTAGAGCAATTACGGTATACTTGGTATCGGCACTATTTACACAGTATTTCCGATTTTTCGAAAATCGGCCGATACCTAAGCAGTATAATGGCACAATGTATCGTGGCTGTACATATTAATACTAGGACTCTTTTGGCTATTTCAATACTGGTATCAGGGTCGATGTATTAATTTGTCGAGATATTGTAAATCTAAATGATAGTGTGTTTTTTTCCGTTTTTTTCTGTGGTCAAAATGTCACTCATTGTGTAATATCGGTGACGTCAATATCGGGACCTTTATATGGTACCGATACCGATATCTAGATATCGGCGCCGATATATATCGGTAGACCCCTAGTACATAACATACTGTAAATACTCATATATTTTGTAAACAGCAACAGATAAAACCAAAATATGAACTTTAATTTTCTGGTTTGCCACGAATTCTCATTTCAGAACTGTTAGCATTGGATGCATCCATTGTATTTAATTACAATGTAACTCCAGATGAATTGGATACTACCACAGCTGCCTACACAAATCTCAAAATCGACGCAGAAGATTTTGTACGTTCGCTAATAATTAAGAATTTTAGAAAAGTAATATTCAGTTAAGCTCTATGCAGTACAAGTTGCTGTTTTATTTTTAACAGAAAAGGTTCACAGTGTGGGAAAAAAACATTGCTAACTTTACTGTCCCTTGTAACATATTATAATATTAGTCTTCAGTAGGCCTGTCAATGGGAACCGGGGACCCGTTTCCGTGCAATTACCTTGTTATAAAAATTGCGCGCAGGTACCTGTTAAAATGTGGCTGAAATGTCTAAACATTGCGGCACGCTAAAATTTATCAAATTTTAAACTTTTCTTTTGAATTATATGATAAGAAATATGTTTAACACATGAAAAATGCTAAAGAAGAAGCATCTGTCAATGGGAAATACTATATGGTCCCGACAAACTACAAAGTATTTTGATACACCTTTTTCCTCTAATCATGAAACAAAAATTGTTAACACAAAAAGATTTTGGTTCTTTGAATAAATGAATGACAGGAAGTTAACTTGTCTTTGAAATACACCGGAAACATTGAGTTACCGCTTGAGAAGATCCAATGCTGTTTATCTACCCCCCCCCCACTCCTCCCTCCACTCATATCACCACAATACTTAAAAAGCACCTCATTCATTATTGTTTTTGTTTTTTTAAATATATATTTCAGTTGTTCAAAGATTTTCACTTTAATATAAAAAAAAATGAAAAAGTGTGTGTTTTTTTTTAAATCTGAACAAAAAGGGGTTGAAAATAATTTGGGTGGTGAAGTACAAAGCTACAAAGTTGTCAGTATTAAAAGTTGATAAATTAAATAGTTACTACCGCCGCCTAGCGGAGAATAACATTCAAGCTGCTGGGTCCGTATGACCTGACTAAATGTTCCGTCATTTAAGTTCACAATAGAATGTTGTCGGAAGCGTACTGTTGGCTACTGTGTGAAATGAGGGGCAAGGATGGTGGCTAGTTTGCATTGTATAGCGGCCATGGCCCCAAAATTTATGTGGCATTTTGAACGGGTAGCCCGGTACCCATTCAAAATTTGGACAGGTACCCAAGCAGCTTTTTTCAACAATATTGACAGCCCTAGTCTTCTGATAGGTCCCACTTAAACCTTAGTGTTTGTGTTGCTTACTTCTCTTAGACTTTTTAAAAAATTCAATCCCATCTAGTAAACCTCTTCTTTGTTTTGATTACCCCTTTTATACCTTGTCTTTGTGTCAATTTCCTTTCTTAGACAGTCTTATGTATCAGCTACCTATATTAGCCCATTCTTATTGGGAGATATACATTTCCATTTTTAGACAGGGCCGTCTTAACGCATAGGCCCGTTGGGCATTTGCCCGGGGGCCCACGAGTATAGGGGCCCCATGGGAATATGTTTATTTATATATATTATGTATATTTATTTTTTATTCCTGCGGGGAAGGTACCCAGCACTGTTTTTTTGCTCGGGGGCCCAACTGGTTTAAAGACGGCTCTGTTTTTAGGAACTCTATAAATAAGCTTAATTAAAAAAATACTTACTGGCAATTGGAAACATCCCTTTGCTTATTTCTTTTTACATTTATTAATTTTTATAACATTTTTATCAGATGTTTTCATTGTTTTTTGTTTGTTGTTTTTTTAGCTCTTTAGGAATTTAGGGTTAAATGCAAGTCTCCTAAGAGTGTCAGTGACAAGTTTAACTGTAGTGAGCTCATCTCCAACTGCACAAACTCTAAGTTTGATAAGAGAAAGACGGGCAATTTCTGAGTAAGTTATCAATAGATGTAAAAATACTCTATATATCCACCTTCATTCAAGCAGTACATCATCACATGTACAGTACATGTGATTTGTTTTAAAAAAAATTGAAGGCTCAGATTAGGTCTACAAATAATTGTCACTGGCACTAAAGAAAACCATCAAATTTTCATGTCATTCTCTTTTAAAGTTAAAACTATTGGAATTTTAATGATCATTATTGATTTAACTTTTACAATAATTATTTTTTACACCCCATTACCCTCAACATTCAAAGCTAAGAACAGTTTGTAACAGTATTTTCCTCAATACCACATTTAGGGACAAACCTTTTGTTTGGTTTAAACATGATAAAGGGAAATAACTGCTGCCATAAAATAAGAATTTTATCAACAGAGTTGGCGCCTTGAATGTCAGTTTTTCCTTGGAGATCAGCAGAAGTCCTGACGTCATCAACTCTGTGGCACACGCCTTCACCTTCATTCTCATAACAAATTTCGAGTTTAGAAACCAAACTGTCTCTCTCAGCAGTCTCAGTATCAATGGAAAGGAATGTAAGTCCTAAGCTAGAGTGGGGCAGTTTTAATTTCTACTTACAGGAGCTTCAAAGCATTTAATGGGTTAAAATCTCAACATGGTCCGTCATGGTACATGAGTCCATTCTGTAATCACATGTTTATCTCTTATTGATGAAATTCAATTAAATTCCAAAACAAATAAAAATAACCTACTGCCAGTATAATACAGAGCTGGCTCCCAGCCTAACATTATAAACATTGCCAGTGTAACACAATTTAAGATTGTTGGTGCATTTGTTATGAAATGGCAGAATATTCATTAATATATATTAAGCTCTAATGCTGCGGTTCCCAACCTACACAAAATTTATATGTTTCGGCGAATGCCTTCGTCAGTACAAATAACTTTCATAATTTATTAGTCAAGCCATAAGATTTTCTTCAGTTGATATACTTTTGTGTAGTTACTGCCAGTGGAACTCCATGTGAGAAGAGAGAAGTATTGGAACAATGTGAAGATGGAGAAGAGTGTGTGGAAGTAGGAGATAACTCTGAATGCAGGTGAGAGTTTACATTTTAATTGTTAACTCAATGAAAGAAAGTTGATGAAGAAAGGTCACAAAATATAATTGTCATTTTTATTTGCCATTTGTCTGAAAATTTATTAATTTTTTAAATATGTTACTTGAAATTCAACTTGAACTATCCCTTAACCCGTCGTTGGGGCACCATCGTGAACTGCTCACTATCTCACGCCATTTGTCCCGGTCCTGTGCTGCCCTTTGAGAGTCGCTGAATGACAGGCCGGTCCACTCTTTGATATCGTCTTCCCATCTCTTCATTTGTCTGCCTCTTTTCTTTCCTCCCTGGACTGTGCCTTGCAATATGATCCTTGCGAGACCTCCAGTTCTTGTCACGTGTCCGTACCATCGTAGTTTCCTCTTCTTAATGGAGGTGAGAAGGTCCTCGTAGGGGCCAATGACAGTACTTATTGTGTTGCGGACCGCTTCATTTTTGATGTGCGCTGTGTAGGAGATGTTCAATATATTTCTGAAACATCTCATCTCTAGCGCATTGATTCTTATTTGGAGGTCTGCAGTGAGCGCCCAAGGCTCACAACCATACAAGTAGACCGACATCGCCAGAGAGCGCATTAGACGGACCTTTGATCTCATGGAGAGTTTCTTGCTTTGCCAGATGTGCTTTAGTTTACTCAATGCTGCAATTATTTAGGCCACTCTGGCAAGAATTTCTGGCTTTGAGCCTTCGTCAGATATTGTGGCCCCTAGATATTTGAAGGTGGAGACCTCTTCAAGTTTTTGCCCGTTTATCCGAATCTCACTCGTGAATTTTGTCACATGTGATTAACATAATTTTGTGACGTAAGGTCACGTGAATGGTGGACGCGGGAAGAAAGGAGCATTCCTATTGGTTGAAAGTGTTGGGCGAGTAGTTGTTAGAAGACTTCCGGCAAGGAAGGAGGTAGTGTATGTGTGCGCCTCAAGATTTCCACGTTGTATTATCTCAAATGATATTTATGTGTACATAGTATATATATTAAAGTTGTTTTGTATAAACAAGTTCTTCAGTGAATTATTGTGCACAAGATTATGTACTGTGAGAACGCCTACAAAAAGAGTGACATATTTAATAGTTACAAATTTCTTATTTGCAATGACCTTTGTCTTTTCTGTGTTTATTTCCATGCCGTACGCCTTTGTTGTTTTCTCTAGCTTTGCAGGGAATTCTTTTAGTTCGTCCTCGCTACCAGATGTTACATGAGCTGTTAAATATTAAGAGCAATCTTAAATGTTTATCCTTAAAGTCTTTAGTGGGTTAGCATGTATTCTTTTGTGTGCTTTTTGTTCCCATGATAAAATGAGCAATCATACACATCTTGGTGTGCAATGAGGGAGTGCTAGATAAGATAGATCCACTACACAGCTATATATTTATAATAGCTATTTCATGTCTTCAGCAATTACATTTAATTTTACTCCAATCATTTACAAGACTTTAAGTCCTTTTTTCAACAGGGAATCAAATCAAAATACAACTACTACAGCAGTAGTAGAATCATCTACCACAGTACAGGATGATACAACTACCACAACAATAGCACCAGATGATACAACTACCACAACACCACCAGATGATACAACTACCACCACAACACAAGATGATACAACTACCACAACAATAGCACCAGATGATACAACTACCACAACAACACAAGATGATACAACTACCACAACTATAGCACCAGATGATACAACTACCACAACAACACAAGATGATACAACTACCACAACAACACAAGATGATACAACTACCACAACAACACAAGATGATACAACTACCACAACAATAGCACCAGATGATACAACTACCACAACAACACAAGATGATACAACTACCACAACAATAGCACCAGATGATACAACTACCACAACAACACAAGATGATACAACTACCACAACAATAGCACCAGATGATACAACTACCACAACAACACAAGATGAAACAACTACCACGACAATAGCACCAGATGATACAACTACCACAACAACACAAGATGATACAACTACCACAACTATAGCACCAGATGATACAACTACCACAACAACACAAGATGATACAACTACCACAACAACACAAGATGATACAACTACCACAACAACACAAGATGATACAACTACCACAACAATAGCACCAGATGATACAACTACCACAACAACACAAGATGATACAACTACCTCAACAATAGCACCAGATGATACAACTACCACAACAACACAAGATGATACAACTACCTCAACAATAGCACCAGATGATACAACTACCACAACAACACAAGATGATACAACTACCACAACAATAGCACCAGATGATACAACTACCACAACAACACAAGATGAAACAACTACCACGACAATAGCACCAGATGATACAACTACCACAACAACACAAGATGATACAACTACCACAACAATAGCACTAGATGATACAACTACCACAACAACACAAGATGATACAACTACCACAACAATAGCACCAGATGATACAACTACCACAACAACACAAGATGATATAACTACCACAACAATAGCACCAGATGATACAACTACCACAACAACACAAGATGATACAACTACCACAACAATAGCACCAGATGATACAACTACCACAACAACACAAGATGAAACAACTACCACGACAATAGCACCAGATGATACAACTACCACAACAACACAAGATGATACAACTACCACAACTATAGCACCAGATGATACAACTACCACAACAACACAAGATGATACAACTACCACAACAACACAAGATGATACAACTACCACAACAACACAAGATGATACAACTACCACAACAATAGCACCAGATGATACAACTACCACAACAACACAAGATGATACAACTACCTCAACAATAGCACCAGATGATACAACTACCACAACAACACAAGATGATACAACTACCTCAACAATAGCACCAGATGATACAACTACCACAACAACACAAGATGATACAACTACCACAACAATAGCACCAGATGATACAACTACCACAACAACACAAGATGATATAACTACCACAACAATAGCACCAGATGATACAACTACCACAACAACACAAGATGATACAACTACCACAACACCACCAGATGATACAACTACCACAACAACACAAGATGATACAACTACCACAACAACACAAGATGATACAACTACCACAACAATAGCACCAGATGATACAACTACCACAACAATAGCTCCAGATGATTCAACTACCACAACACCACCAGATGATACAACTACCACAACAATAGCACCAGATGATACAACTACCACAACACCACCAGATGATACAACTACTACAATAACAAAAGATGATACAATTACCACAACAACACAAGATGATACAACTACCACAATAATAGCACCAGATGATACAACTACCACAACACCACCAGATGATACAACTACCACAACAATAGCACCAGATGATACAACTACCACAACAACACAAGATGATACAACTACCACAACAACACAAGATGATACAACTACCACAACAATAGCACCAGATGATACAACTACCACAACAACACAAGATGATACACCTACCACAACAGCACCAGATGATACAACTACTACTACAGCACCAGATGATACAACTACCACAACAATAGCACCAGATGATTCAACTACCATAACACCACCAGATGATACAACTACCACAATAACACAAGCTGATACAATTACCACAACAACACAAGATGATACAACTACCACAACAATATCACCAGATGATACAACTACCACAACACCACCAGATGACACAACTACCACAACAATAGCACCAGATGATACAACTACCACAACACCACCAGATGATACAACTACCACAACAACACAAGATGATACAACTACCACAACAAAACAAGATGATACAACTACCACAACAATAGCACCAGATGATACAACTACCACAACAATGGCACCAGATGATACAACTACTACTACAGCACCAGATGATACAACTACCACAACTGCATCAGATGATACATTTACCACAACATCACCAGATTATACAACTACCACAACAATAGCACCAGAGTATATAACTACCACAACATCACCAGATGATACAACTACCACAACAACACCAGATGATACAACTACCACAATAACATCACCAGATGATACAATTACCACAACAATAACACCATATGATACAACTACCATAACACCGCCAGATGATACAACTAACACAACACAAGATGATACAACTACCACAACAATGGCACCAGATGATACAACTACCACAACAGCACCAGATGATACAACTACCACAACATTAGCACCAGATTATACAACTACCACAACATCACCATATGATACAACTACCACAACAGCACCAGATATTACATTTACCACAACAGCACCAGATGATACAACTACCACAACAATAGCACCAGATGATACAACTTCCACAACACCAGATGATACAACTACCACAACAATAGCACCAGTTGATACAACTACTTCTACACAAGCAGATACTACTACAACACAAGCAGATATTACTACAACACAAGCAGATATCACTACAACACAAGCAGATATTACAACAACACAACCAGATATTACTACAACACAAGCAGATATTACTACAACACAAGCAGATATTACTACAACACAAGCAGATATTACTACAACACAAGAAGATATTACTACAACACAAGCAGATATTACTACAAAACAAGCAGATATTACTACAACACAAGCAGATATCACTTCAACTGAAACGACAACGGAAACTACTACACAATGTGAGTACTACTTTATTTTACCTTTCGTAAATTCCAAAATAGAATGTTTGTTTGCAAAATATTTCTTATTAAGGTAAACAACCACCATGATGATTATTTTATACTTGAGAATAAAGCCGCTACTTCAACCCATAGTCTCAGAAATAAGTCGTTAAGCTTCTTACTATGGTGGTAAATGTATAACATATAAACAGGGTCCCGTGGACTAATTGGATTTCACGGCAGCTAAGTTTTTTTTATTCTTTCATTATATTCGTTTTTTTTTAATGTTTTTTTTATTATTTTAAATTACATACATATTTTATATGAATTGACAAATAAAATAAAATACAAATATTTGATTATAACAAATAAAATGTACATTATATATTATTTCTTAAACGTAAAAACCTTAATTATCTTCTGTTATGTTTAATATCATGTTTTGAATTGTTTGTCTAAACATGTGTTCTAATGTTATGTTTGTGTAACTGTGGTTATGGAAAAAAGCCTTAAGTCTGTGATGCCATATGTGTTTTCTGTACTGTGAAAGTATTTTTAAGCTTATTGTTTGTTGTTTCTTGTTTATAGAGTCTGGTATTATGTTTAGTGTTATTGCTTTGTCTATATCTACCTTGTGTATTGTGCCTGCTTGTATGAATTGTTGGAGTGTGTTTTTAGTTTGTAAAATTGTATTGCATGTGAGATATAAATGTTGTTCAGTCTCATCAGCTCCTGACCTACAGAGTGGACAGCCTATTCTTGCCCCTCTGTCTTTATAATTTCTTGATGAGACTGGTGTTGTATTGTAAATTAGTCTGTATGTTATTTCTTTTTCTTTATTTGGTATTTCTTTGATATGTGTATTTTTAAAAGTTTCCTCAGTGTTTGTAATTCCATAAACTTGTGTCCATTTAATTCTATTGTTCAGAGGTGTTGCTTGTCTTTTTATTAAATGTGTATATATTTCTTTGGTTGTTTTGTGTAATACTTCTTCATTACCTTTTATTGCTTTGATGCATGCTGTATGAAATTGTGATTGATTTCTACCCATGTAATGTGCAGTGCTGTTATCAATTGCTATTAAATGTCCTATTCTGATTCCTAAGTAATAATGTGTGAATGTATTTTCTGATCTTTTTTTAATGGCTTGTCCTATAAATTTTATTCTGAGTGCTTGTATTTTTGTTTGTATGTCTTGCAAGTTTATTCCTCCATTTAGCTTAGATTGTATTAGTGTTGTATGTTTGATATTGTGTATTGTTCCTTGGAATATTTGTGTACTATTCGTTTGTTGAGGAAGGCTCTTTGTTGTGTTTAAATTACGTCCTGTCAGGCTAACTAATACCCTGTTTATATTTTATACATTTACATATTTAAAAGCCTGGTTGCAGTCTCACCCCCATTATTTTATTTACTATGTTGGTAATGGACAAGGAATTATTTTACTTGGCATCAAAAATAGATATTTGTATCAGTGTGGTAATTTTTTATGTGCAAAGACACAAAAATGCTAAGAATAAGAATATTATATATTATATATTTACGCTCAATTATCACTGACGCCTAACGCTAAGGGAAATCACTCTGCTTTTTTTTAAATTTTGCGTTGTAAGCAGTGCTGATTGACTCAAATAATTATTTTTTGGTGCAGTAATTTGGTGCGCTGCTTTCTAAAATTAGTTTAAAAATCGTGTGGTGATTAGCACTGTAAAAATTATTATATAAATGCTTTGTTTAATTTTCAGGAATATTTCGTGTTTATCATACAAGGATAAGTTACTTGGGCTTTTGACATAAAAAATATAAAATAAAATAAAAAACCATTATAAAATACTTTTTGTACATTTATTAAGAAAGTTTAATATTACGTATTTATCATACAAGGACCAGTTAGTTGGGCTTTTGAAAAAGGTGGGCGCCGTAGGCACCCTTAAAAAAAGGGGGCGCCGCAGGCGCCACGGTGCCGCAGCACAAACTAGTTTTTAATATTTTATGCTATTTTGGCAGCCATGCTTCACTTCCCTTACTCTCTACTTCAAAAATTTAAATTTGAATATATTGTGGCCTGTGAACGCTGAATCACTTGCCAACAGTTTATGGGTATAGATTTAATATAAGAAAAGCTTTGAGCACACATCCCTCCCTCCAATGTACACTCTTTGGTCTCTTCCCCTTACAATTGTAACATCGTACATGATGTCTTCAAATGTGAATGACGGACAGATAATATAAAAATGTAAACAATATGTACCGCTTGTCTAGTAATATTAATTTGTGAATACACAAAATCATTTTAATGAATTGTTTTTGTTTCGTTAGTTTTTTGTTTTCGTAAACATAACTATAAAATTTTTATTTATCATATCTCCTGAAAATGAGCCTCATATGTGAGAAAAATCTGGCAAAATATTTTTTTTATTTAAAAAAAAACAACCTTTATTAAAAAATTACACTGTACTTATTTTTTAGATTTATTTAATTTTTAAATTTTTTTACAGTGAACATAAAAACTTGGTAAACGCTCAAGAAATAAAATTTTTCAGTAGTTGTACGTCTTACTAAATGTACATTAAATTAATATGAATTTAAAAAAAAATTTTTAACTGCTGCTACTATAATATATACGTATGTTGAATAATGCTTTACAAGTCAATAAAGTAAATGGTTTTTGAACAATATACCGTATATTCCAACGTATAAGACTAATTTTTAACACCTAAAAATCTTGTCAAAAGTCCGGGGTCGTCTTATACGCCGGGTATCGTCTTATCGTATTTGTACCTGTTTATACAGTACAGCACCACTGCCGTAATACCGTACAGTATACAAACGACTAACAGTTTAACAGTTAATTGAGTTAAGACCCCATCGTGTGATGTGTCCGCACCAGCAAGAAGAAATAAATATGAAGTATTATGAAGACAGCGTCAAGAATAAAGTGTTTTCGAAGAGAGGTGGTCATATACTGCGAAAATAGCTTAAAACCTATACTTTAACAGGAAAAGTAGAGGAGGTGGTCTTACACGCCCAGTCGTCTCATATGCCAGAATATATAATATATGGGAAACGTAAAAGTCTCGGAAAAGTCAGATTACTTATTACTTCCAATTACTACTTTACTTTATTTAACAGTTATTTTGTCAGTTCTATCGTTTTATTTACTCTATTTATTTTACCATTTTTAGCCCAACCTGTACAACCAGGTAAGTCATGTTATTTAATAAATAACACAAAATACATTATTTTTTAATCATTAACATTGGCATGCTAGTAAAATTGCACCTATGCTGGGTATGTTTAACTAATTAAAACAATAAATGTGACATGTGAAGAAGGGTGCCAAACAATAATTTGTAATGACAAAATGATGGATCAAAGACGTTACATACTATGTATTGTTGGGAAAGGCAATCCTCCGAATCCTGGTCCTATATTATTTTGTTGTTATCACACGGAAATACCTCAGTTATAAACAAATATGTCAATATTGACGCCATTTTCTTAATCAGTACATATCTATATTAATAAATGGCAACGTCCTCAATGACTCATCACTAATTCTCAAACTTTCCGTGTAGGTAGAAGCATGAAAATTTTGGGATGTTGTTGAGTACACTCCCGCAATAGTATCAGGTGAAAAAATATTTAAATTATCACTCACCTGGGGGCCAGGGGCCCAAATGTAGGTTTTTTTTCACCTTATACCAGCTAAATAAAAATTGTTTAAACTTTGGATACTGTGTAAATGGATTTTTACTAAACTTGGAATATAAAAACTTGATGGCCTATATTACAATACTATAGGGCAATAAAATTATATTTTTCATTCTTTTGGACCCGAGGACCCCTAATCTTTTTTTCTTAAACATTTAAGAAATTTTAACCATTCAATTTCACACAATTTTTTAAATACAAATATTGACAAACAAATATATCCATCAGATATCCCGATTGAAATAAACTGTTGTTTTAAACTTTAAATCTTACACCGATAGGGCCCCGCAGCCCTTAATTTAGTTTTTTTAAAGCCGTATTAATAGTATTTTTTTCATTCCACAGCCATTAAACTTTGGGAAGTTTTTGGGTATGCTAACATGAAGGTTTCTGGCATTAAAAGTTTTTAAAACACCACTTATTAGGGGCTGGCCTCCCGTAATGCCATTTTTAAACATGAGTTATATAAAACATTATTTTTTACACAGATGCTACTGGCTATATAGCTGAATTATTGACCAAATTTGATGTAAAAAATTACAATTCTATTGGTTAATGAACTCCTAACGTCTGTTCCTTTGGGGCCGGGGCCCAAAATAATTTATTTGTTTAACTTTTAACCCCTTTATCGGTTGTCCCGACTATAGTCGTCTTGATCTATTGACCTTTACACGGTAGACCCGACTATAATCTTCCAAATGATATTATGATCTGCAGTATGCAGCAGACCCGATTATTCTCGTCCAAAATGCTATGACGTAGTTACAGTGCCCAAAACTATGGGAAGCCATAGGCCTCAAAAATACCTAAATATTTTATGTTGATGGTTAAGAAACAATCAAATTTTTGTGTACACTACGACTTCTTAGGTCTACCGTACAGTTTTAGATTTATTCGCCAAATAAGGTTTAGTTAAAAATTTTTGATACCCAGTAAAGGGGTTAAAGCTTTATTTCCCATTAGATTTTAAACAATTTAAATAAATATAGACATGTATCTCCATAATGACCTAGATTAAAATCTTCAGGCCTTATGAGATATGCACATCATGCACCTAGTTTCCATGGGGCCATTAATGTAATTTTATTCCCCATTTAAATTTTACACGACCTTGACAAATATTGATAAAGAAGAATATCCATCATGATCCAGATTGAAAGCAATTGGTGTTAAGCGGGCTCTCAACGCTAACTGAAATCCTAATATTATGCTCCAAAGCACAGGTATTTTGCTAGTTTCAGTATATTTTCATAAATTTCACAAACACTGGAATGCATTACAGCATGTGTTGCCGGGGACAGCCACTTGGCTAGACTATCAGAATGTCGCTCAATTAACAACAGAATGTATGATCACGCAGTTGTTGTGCATGCTCATGAGTTCGCTCATTTAGTACACAGGGTAGAGACATTCACACAGAAGCCATTGAGGGACTGGATGCAAGGGAAACTTAAACTCCGGTATCAGAGTGGACCACTGTGGTACAAGTTGTGGTCTGCTTGCTAACTACTTGTCGGTCTTTCAGTGGCGCAAGTCACAAACAGGATGTTTTCGGCAGCTATTTGCAAATGCTATGTGATAAAATATTTAGTATTTGATGACTGATTATCGGACAATAAATATAACTTGTGCTGTGTTCTATCAATAAATAACATACTTTCATGTACTATACGTCCTCTTATTAGTATAATATAATTTGGGACCGGGATTCAGAGGATTGCAGTTTAGAACTAATAGTAATAGCTTAATTTTTCACCAACTTCAAATCTTTATTTAACAAAGAACATGTCTAATTTTGAAAGAGAACATTTAGCTGTGATCATATAGTATAAGCATAAGACATCAGAGCACAAACAAAATTTTACCTTAATATTTAATATTATTATCTTCTATCTAGCTTACATGTCATTCATATTATAAAGTGTGCTGAGTTTGAAAATAACAAAATATAGAGTTATTAGTTATTATCAACTGTTGGGAATTTTATTTATTTTTTAAGTTAATCCACAAACAATTATTAGGCACTTGGGTTTTGACCACATTTTTTTGCGCAAAATGGTGGCCTACACTTTTTTATTTATCGACAGTATTGTTATTTTGCTTGCAATAGCCCTTATTTAAAGGCACCTAAATAAACTCAACATGTCATCTGCCAATTAAATTGTGCACAATAAATTTAATGAAATTAATTTATAATTTCATTTATTTAATAATAAGAATATTAATGCTTGTAATGTAGATGTAGACTTCAAACTTCAGTTGTTATAATTTAAGATTGTCCAGTTAAAACTAAATAAATTAATAGATGGTCAGTTAAGTTTCACTCTTAACTTATTGTATTCAAAACACACTATGACTATTAATCAAATTATGACTTTGATTGATAGTAATTTAAAGATACCAGATTATTTTACTATAGTTTTATAAATTACATATTTACTTTAGGACATTAGTGTCATTAGTCGTAAATAGACATTTTATGAGTACGCTTGTAAGACAGTGAGACAGTACATTTAAAATACAGTAAAGACTACAACAAATAATTTGTTTAAAGCTAAAGTTTTTCATAATCCGATACCCATGTACTGTAACAGCTTAAAATATGCAAGAAATAATATCCCCATTTCATCAAATTACAGTATTAAACAATGATAAAAGGATTTTTTTTATAATTCATTTTCAAAAGAAATCATCACAGAATTTCAGTACTTGTGTTATAATCAGTCATATTTTGTTTTGTTTTTGTGTGCGTGGGGGGGGGGTGGGGGGTCAATGATACTACAGTGATTTGAAATGACTATTGCTGCTACAAGTCCAAATCCAAAGTTGTAATTATTAAATCAAAGAGGCACTTAAAAATAAGACGTTTACAATTTATTCAAAAGTTGGAAATGTAGTGACACATATTGTCCATAACATACTGTACGTACTCATTTATGTTGTAAACAGCAACAGGTCAAACCAAAATATGAACTTTAATTTTATGGTTTGCCACGAATTTTTATTTCAGAACTGTTAGCATTGGATGCATCTATTGTATTTAATTACAATGTAACTCCAGATGAATTGGATACTACCACAGCTGCCTACACAAATCTCAAAATTGATGCAGAAGATTTTGTACGTTCACTAATAATTAAGAATTTTAGAAAAGTAATATTCAGTTAAGCTCTAAGCAAGACAAGGTGCTGTTTTATTTTTAACAGAAAAATTTCACAGAGTGTGAAAAAACATTTCTAATTTTACTGTCCCTTGTAACATATTATAGTATTAGTGTTCAGTAGGCCTGTCAACAGGAACCCGGGTACCCGTTGCCATGCAATTACCTAGTTAAAAATTGGTCTCGGGTACTTGTGAAAATGTGGCTGCAATGTGTAAACATTGCGGCACACGAAAATTTATCAAATTAAAACTTTTCTTTTGAAATATATGATAAGAAATATGTTTAACACATGAAAAACGCTGAAGAAGAAGTATCTATCCACGGGAAATACTATGTGGTCCAGACAAACTACAAAGTATTTTGATACACCTTCTTATCTAATCATGAAACAAAAATTGTTTGACACAAAAAGATTTTGGTTCTTTGAATAAATGAATGACAGGAAGCTAACTTGTCTTTGAAATACACCGGCAACCTATATAAAAATATATATTTCAGTTCAAAGATTTTCACTTTAATAAAAAAAAATGAAAGAGTTTTTTTATATTTTTAATCTGAACAAAAAGAGGTTGAAAATAATTTGGGTGACGTATGACCTGACTAAATGTTCCGTCATGAAAGTTCACAATAGTATGTTGTCGGAAGCGTACGGTTGGCTACTGTGTGAAATGAGGGGCAAGGATGGTAGCTAGTTTGCATTGTATAGTGGTCATGGCGGCAAAAATTATGTGGCGTTTTGAACGGTAGCAGGGTACCCATTCAAAATTTAAACAGGTACACGGGCATCTTTTTTCAACAATATTGACAGCCCTAGTCTTTTGATAGGTCCCATTTAAAACTTAGTGTTTGTGTTGCTTATTTCTCTTAGACTTTTTTTAAAAAGTAAATCCCATCTATTAAACCTCTTCTTTGTTTTGATTACCCCTTTTATACCTTGTCTTTGTGTCAATTTCCTTTCTTAGACAGTCTTATGTATCAGCTACCTATATTAGCCCATTCTTATTGGGAGATATGCATTTCCTTTATTAGGCACTCTATAAATAAGGTTAATTAAAAAATACTTACTGGCAATTGGAAACATTCCTTTGCTTATTATTTCTTTTTACATTTTATTAATTTTTATAACATTTTTATCAGATGTTTTCATTGTTTTTTGTTTTTTTTTGTTTAGCTCTCCAGGAATTTAGGGTTAAATGCAAGTCTCCTAAGAGTGTCAGTGACAAGTTTAACTGTAGTGAGCTCATCTCCAACTGCACAAACTCTAAGTTTGATAAGAGAAAGACAGGCAATATCTGAGTAAGTTATCAATAGATGTAAAAATACTCTATATATCCACCTTCATTCAAGCAGTACATGTGATTTGTTTTAAAAAAATTGAAGGCTGAGATTAGGTCTACAAATAATTGTCACTGGCACTAAAGAAAACCATCAAATTTTCATGTCAATCTCTTTTAAAGTTAAAACCATTGGAATTTTCATGTCATTCTCTTTTAAAGTTAAAACTATTGGAATTTTAATGATCATTATTGATTTAACTTTTGAAATAATTATTTTTTACACCCCATTACCCTCAACATTCAAAGCTAAGAACAGTTTGTAACAGTATTTTCCTCATTACCACATTTAGGGACAAACCTTTTGTTTGGTTTAAACATGATAAAGAGAAATAACTGCTGCCATAAAATAAGAATTTTATCAACAGAGTTGGCGCCTTGAATGTCAGTTTTTCCTTAGAGATCAGCAGAAGTCCTGACGTCATCAACTCTGTGGCACACGCCTTCACCTTCATTCTCATAACAAATTTCGAGTTTAGAAACCAAACTGTCTCTCTCAGCAGTCTCAGTATCAATGGAAAGGAATGTAAGTCCTACGCTAGGGTGTGGCAGTTTTAATTTCTACCTACAGAAGATTGATAGCATTTAAGGGTTAAAAATCTCAGCATGGTACATGAGTCCATTCTGTAATCACATGTTTATCTCTTATTGATGAAATTCCAAAATGTATTATACAAAACCTACTCTGTGCACTCTGCCAGTATAACACAGAGCTGGCTGCCTGTATAACACAGAGCTGGCTGCCTGTATAACACAGAGCTGGCTGCCTGTATAACACAGAGCTGGCTGCCTGTATAACACAGAGCTGGCTCCTGTATAACACAGAGCTGGCTGCCTGTATAACACAGAGCTGGCTGCCTGTTTAACACAGAGCTGGCTGCCTGTTTAACACAGAGCTGGCTGCCTGTATAACACAGAGCTGGCTTCCTGTATAACACAGTGCTGGCTAACATAGTAAACATGACCAGAGTAACACAATTTAAGATAGTTGGTGCATTTGTTAGGACTTTTTTTTATAGTATTCAACTAAAGTTTAATTAAATTCTAAAACTTATTTATAATCACATTTCTTTTGTTTATATGAAATTAGATTTATTCCTATAAAATTCAGGGGAACCTAATCTTTCTGTGATAAACGTTTTCCGTTTTAATTTAATAAGTTTGTAGGTGGTATTCCAGTTGCTGATTGCACACTACCAATCTAGATTTTACCACCTGGATTGTGCTACATGAGAATACTGCCTTGTACACACATTGTTTATGATATATAACATGGATAATTATTTTGTAAAAAAAACAAGTAAATCATGTTTTGATCCACAGCTGTTAGAGATGGGGCTTTTGGCATGAAATAGAAGTCTGCTTCATTCTCTTGTACTATTGAAAAATACACAAATTGTGTATTTAAACAATAAATGGAAGCTTTATTAATTAACTAATAAAAATGTATATGTTTTGGCTAATGCCTTCGTCAGTACAAATAACTTTCATAATTGGTCAAGCCATAAGATTTTCTTCAATTGATATTCATTTGTGTAGTTACTGCCAGTGGGACTCCATGTGAGAAGAGAGAAGTATTGGAACAATGTGAAGATGGAGAAGAGTGTGTGGAAGAAGGAGATAACTCTGAATGCAGGTGAGAGTTTACATTTTAATTGTTAACTTAGTGGAAGAAATTTGAGGAAGAAAGGTCACAAATGTAATTGTCATTTTTATTTGCCATTGGTCTGAGTATTTATTAATTTTTTAAATATGTTACATGAGCTGTTAAATATTTAGAGCAGTCTCATTTTCAATTTAATTTAAGTCCATCTATATTTACTGTTTAAAATCCTAAAAGTCTTTGGTTGGCAAGCATGTATTCTTTTGTGTGCTTTTTGGTTCATGATAAAATGAGCAATCATACACATCTTGGTGTGCAATGAGGGAGTGCTAGATAAGATAGATCCACTACACAGCTATATATTTATAATAGCTATTTCATGTCTTCAGCAATTACATTTAATTTTACTCCAATCATTTACAAGACTGTTTAGTCTTTTTTTTCAACAGGGAATCATATCAAAATACAACTACTACAGCAGTAGTAGAATCATCTACCACAGTACAGGATGATACAACTACCACAACAACACAAGATGATACAACTACCACAACAACACAAGATGATACAACTACCACAACAACACAAGATGATACAACTACCACAACAACACAAGATGATACAACTACCACAACAATCACAAGATGATACAACTACCACAACAACACAAGATGATACAACTACCACAACACCACAAGATGATACAACTACCACAACAATCACAAGATGATACAACTACCACAACACACACCAGATGATACAACTACCACAACAAAGCACCAGATGATACAACTACCACAACAATAGCACCAGATGATACAACTACCACAACAACACCAGATGATACAACTACCACAACAATAGCACCAGATGATACAACTACCACAACAATAGCACAAGATGATACAACTACCACAACAATAGCACCAGATGATACAACTACCACAACATCACCAGATGATACAACTACCACAACAACAGCACCAGATGATACAACTACCACAACAGCACCAGATGATACAACTACCACAACAATAGCACCAGATGATACAACTACCACAACAACAGCACCAGATGATACAACTACCACAACATCACCAGATGATACAACTACCACAACATACACCAGATGATACAACTACCACAACAGCACCAGATGATACAACTACCACAACAATAGCACCAGATGATACAACTACCACAACAGCACCAGATGATACAACTACCACAACAATAGCACCAGATGATACAACTACCACAACAATAGCACCAGATGATACAACTACCACAACACACCAGATGATACAACTACCACAACATAGCACCAGATGATACAACTACCACAACAGCACCAGATGATACAACTACCACAACAATAGCACCAGATGATACAACTACCACAACAACACCAGATGATACAACTACCACAACAATAGCACCAGATGATACAACTACCACAACAACACAAGATGATACAACTACCACAACAATAGCACCAGATGATACAACTACCACAACAATAGCACCAGATGATACAACTACCACAACATACACCAGATGATACAACTACCACAACAGCACCAGATGATACAACTACCACAACAATAGCACCAGATGATACAACTACCACAACACCACCAGATGATACAACTACCACAACATCACCAGATGATACAACTACCACAACAACACCAGATGATACAACTACCACAACAACACAAGATGATACAACTACCACAACAACACCAGATGATACAACTACCACAACAACACCAGATGATACAACTACCACAACAACACCAGATGATACAACTACCACAACATCACCAGATGATACAACTACCACAACAACACCAGATGATACAACTACCACAACAACACCAGATGATACAACTACCACAACATACACCAGATGATACAACTACCACAACACACACCAGATGATACAACTACCACAACATACACCAGATGATACAACTACCACAACATCACCAGATGATACAACTACCACAACAACACCAGATGATACAACTACCACAACACACACCAGATGATACAACTACCACAACAATCACCAGATGATACAACTACCACAACAATCACCAGATGATACAACTACCACAACATCACCAGATGATACAACTACCACAACATACACCAGATGATACAACTACCACAACAACACCAGATGATACAACTACCACAACATCACCAGATGATACAACTACCACAACATCACCAGATGATACAACTACCACAACACCACCAGATGATACAACTACCACAACACACACCAGATGATACAACTACCACAACAACACCAGATGATACAACTACCACAACATACACCAGATGATACAACTACCACAACACCACCAGATGATACAACTACCACAACAATAGCACCAGATGATACAACTACCACAACAATAGCACCAGATGATACAACTACCACAACAGCACCAGATGATACAACTACCACAACAAAGCACCAGATGATACAACTACCACAACAACACCAGATGATACAACTACCACAACACACCAGATGATACAACTACCACAACAATAGCACCAGATGATACAACTACCACAACAATAGCACCAGATGATACAACTACCACAACAGCACCAGATGATACAACTACCACAACAGCACCAGATGATACAACTACCACAACAACACCAGATGATACAACTACCACAACACACACCAGATGATACAACTACCACAACACACCAGATGATACAACTACCACAACAATAGCACCAGATGATACAACTACCACAACATACACCAGATGATACAACTACCACAACACACCAGATGATACAACTACCACAACACACCAGATGATACAACTACCACAACAACACCAGATGATACAACTACCACAACAGCACCAGATGATACAACTACCACAACAACACCAGATGATACAACTACCACAACAATAGCACCAGATGATACAACTACCACAACAATAGCACCAGATGATACAACTACCACAACAGCACCAGATGATACAACTACCACAACAGCACCAGATGATACAACTACCACAACATCACCAGATGATACAACTACCACAACAGCACCAGATGATACAACTACCACAACAATAGCACCAGATGATACAACTACCACAACAATAGCACCAGATGATACAACTACCACAACACACCAGATGATACAACTACCACAACAGCACCAGATGATACAACTACCACAACAATAGCACCAGATGATACAACTACCACAACAAAGCACCAGATGATACAACTACCACAACAGCACCAGATGATACAACTACCACAACAATAGCACCAGATGATACAACTACCACAACAATAGCACCAGATGATACAACTACCACAACAGCACCAGATGATACAACTACCACAACATAGCACCAGATGATACAACTACCACAACAATAGCACCAGATGATACAACTACCACAACATAGCACCAGATGATACAACTACCACAACACACCAGATGATACAACTACCACAACATAGCACCAGATGATACAACTACCACAACAAAGCACCAGATGATACAACTACCACAACAATAGCACCAGATGATACAACTACCACAACAATAGCACCAGATGATACAACTACCACAACATCACCAGATGATACAACTACCACAACACACCAGATGATACAACTACCACAACACATCACCAGATGATACAACTACCACAACACACCAGATGATACAACTACCACAACAATGCACCAGATGATACAACTACCACAACAATAGCACCAGATGATACAACTACCACAACACACCAGATGATATACTACCACACAAGCAGATGATACATACCACACAAGCAGATATACTACAACACAAGCAATATACACCAGCACGATACAACTACCACAACACACCAGATGATACTACTACCACAACAACACACCAGATGATATACTACCACAACACAGCAGATGATACTACTACCACAACAACACACCAGCAGATATACTACCACAACATCACCAGCATGATACTACTACCACAACATCACCAGATGATACACTACCACAACAGCACCAGATGATACTACTACCACAACAAGCAGATGATACAACTACCACAACAATACACACAAGCATGATACATACTACCACAACAATAGCACCAGATGATACTACTACAACACAAGCAGATTATACAACTACTACTACACAAGCAGATATTACTACAACACAAGCAGATATTACTACAACACAAGCAGATATTACTACAACACAAGCAGATATTACTACAACACAAGCAGATATTACTACAACACAAGCAGATATTACTACAACACAAGCAGATATTACTACAACACAAGCAGATATTACTACAACACAAGCAGATATTACTACAACACAAGCAGATATCACTTCAACTGAAACGACAACAGAAACAACTACACAATGTGAGTATTACTTTATTTTACCTTTTGTAAATTCCAAAATAGAATGTTTGTTAGCAAAATATTTCTTATTAAGGTAAACAACCACCATGATGATTATTTTATACTTGAGAATAAAGCCGCTACTTCAACCCATAGTCTCAGAAATAAGACGTTAAGCTTCTTACTATGTTGTTAAGTGTATAACATATAAACAGGGTCCAGTGGACTAATTGGATTTCACCGCAGCTAAGTTTTTTCATTCTTTCATTATATTCATTTTATTTGTGTACTATTTGTTCGTTGTGGAAGGCTCTTTGCCGAAACGTTCGCTGTTGTGTTTAAATTACGTCCTGTCAGGCTAACTAATACCCTGTTTATATGTTATACATTTATTAATTTAAAAGCCTGGTTGCAGTCTCACCCCCATTATTTTATTTACTATGTTGGTAATGGACGAGGAATTATTTTACTTGGCATCAAAAAAATATATTTGTATCAGTGAGGTAACTTTTTATGTGCAAAGACACAAAAATGCTAAGAAGAAGAATATTATTTTTAATTGAATATTTTATGCTATTTTGGGCTCCATGATTCCCTTCCCTTACTGTCTACTTCACAAATTTAAATTTGAATATATTGAGGCCTGTAAACGCTGCATCACTTATCAACAGTTCATGGTCTGTTGACGCAATTATCTTCTGCATAGAAAGAGCGTCTGTATAGATATCTTAAGATAAGAAAAACTTTGAGCACACATCCCTCCCTCAAATATACACTCTTTGGTCTCTTCCCTTACAATTGTAACATCGTACATGATGTCTTCAAATGTGAATGACGGACAGATAATATAAAAATGTAAACAATATGTACCGCTTGTCTAGTAATATTTATTTGTGAATACACAAAATAATTTAAATGAATTGTTTTTGTTTCGTTAGTTTTTTGTTTTCGTAAAGTAAACGTAACTATAATATTTCTATTTATCATATCTCCTGAAAATGAGCCTCATATGTGAGAAAAATCTGGCAAAATATTGTTTTTATTTTAAAAAAAACAACCTTTATTAAAAAATTACACTGTACTTATTTTTTAGATTTATTTAATTTTAAAATTTTTTTACAGTGACATAAAAACTTGGTAAACGCTCAAGAAATAAAATTTTACAGTAATTGTACGTCTTACTAAATGTACATTAAATTAATATGAATTTTAAAAAAAATATTTTAACTGCTGCTACTATAATATATACGTATGTTGAATAATGCTTTACAAGTCAATAAAGTAAATGGTTTTTGAACAATATACCGTATATTCCAACGTATAAGACTAATTTTTAACACCTAAAAATCTTGTCAAAAGTCCGGTGTCGTCTTATACGCCGGGTATCGTCTTATCGTATTTTACCTGTTTATACAGTACAGCACCACTGCCGTAATACGGTACAGTATACAAACGGCTAACAGTTAATTGAGTTAAGACCCCATCGTGTGATGTGTCTGCACCAGCAAGAAGAAATAAATATGAATTATTATGAAGCCAGCGTCAAGAATCTTATCTTATCTTATCTGTTTACAGACGCTCCTTCTATGCAGAAGATTATTGCGTCCTACGCTTATCTATGGTTTGTGTTTAGTCCTGCATTTTTATTAGAGATTTAAATGTTGATAAAGTGTTGGTTTTCCTGGATTCTTCAGGCAACCCATTCCACGCCCGAATTCCGGACGGGAAGAAGGAAAACTTGTATGTGTTTGTTCTTGCATACGGAATAAGAAAGGTGTTTTTATCCTTATGTCTATCTGAGGGTTGTATTAAGTTATCTTTGTGTTGTATTTCTAAATTAGAATTAATTGCAATATGTATGATTACTACTTTGCTCTTGGTTCTTCTATCCTCTAGTGTTTCAAGGTTTAATGATTTAACTAATGGTGTTATTCTTGTCAGTTTTGAATATGCTCCAGTAATGAATCTGCCAGCTCTTTTTTGAATTTGTTCTAGTTTATCAATGTTTTCTTTGGTGGATGGGTCCCATACAGAAGATGCATATTCTAGTACAGGTCTCACCAAAGTGAGGTAGCATTTTAGTTTTATATCTCTATTACTATTACATTTGTTAAAGTTTCATTTTATAAAGCCTAAGGTTTTGTTTGATTTTTTAATAACTTCATTGACATGGGGATTCCATGATAGTTTCTCATTTATTAAGACTCCTAAGTATTTTGCATCTTTCGTTTGAGTCAGTTCTTTTCCATGAATGTAATATTTTGAATTTATTTGTTTCTTTTTCTTTGTTACTCTTAACAGTTGACACTTTTCTGGGTGGAAAGACATACTCCAGTTAGTTTCCCATTTTATCAATTCATCTAAGTCTTTTTGTAAAATTTTGCTGTCTTGTTCTGATTTAATTGTTCTATAGATTATACAATCATCAGCAAATAACCTAACTTTTGTACCTGTTGAGATGTTGTTGGGTAAATCATTTATATAAATTAAAAAGAGTAAGGGACCTAGCACAGTTCCTTGTGGAACTCCTGAGTTAACCTTTATTGGTGCAGATTTAGATCCATTAATTATTACAGTTTGCTCCCTGCCCAAAAGGAAGTCTTGGATCCAGTGATGTAAGGAACCTGAGATTCCAAAGTAGTTAAGTTTTTTAAGTAAACTAAGGTGGTGAACTTTGTCAAATGCTTTTGAGAAGTCTAGTAATATTGTATCTATTTGATCATTTTTGTCTAAGCCTTTTGATAGTTCATCTATTAAACCTATTAATTGTGTTTCACATGATCTGTTTTTTTAAAGCCGTGTTGATGTGGGCATAGGGCATTATATTTGTCAAGGTGGTTAACTATTCTACTATATATTATGTGTTCTAGTAATTTACAGGTGATACTAGTAAGTGATACAGGCCTGTAATTACTGTAAGAATAAAGTGTTTT
>CALYLW010001131.1:0-77205 GCA_944989445.1 Ampullaceana balthica
GTCGATAGTAGCAAAGAGTAGAGACAGAGTTAGGACAGCTGGAGTTAGATGTTTAGGAGAAAGTAGTTTAGAGTTAAAGGAAAGTCAGAAGCAGTGTAGGTTCATCGTGAACAGTGAGAAGTTAGTTACACAAGAAGAGTTTTAGTAAAAGAACAAGTCGGTTGGCACTCTTTGATTCTTGTTAACAAGAAGTCTAGTGTCAGCGGAGTGCCAGGCTAAAGAGCCTAAGTCAAAATATTAGTTCATCCGTTAGTTAGTTAGTAGTCAATTTTAGAGGTAAAGAAATTTACCAGTTTAACAGTTTAGGTTAAGTTATTCAAGGTTTTGAGTCCTGGTGTTAGTTAGCTTGTCAATTATTTACTCAGCCACTCTAGAGCGTTAGCACAAGGGCTAGGTGTAGCCCACACATTAGTGGGAGTTGAGTAGGAGTTATGTCTTGTGAGTGAGTAAGGTATATGATATAGTAAGTGAGTAGAGTATAGGAGTTAAAAGAAGAGTCAGATAGCACCACTAGTCCAAGTAGTGCTTATGAGAATGGAGAGGAGGGTAGTAGTTCATTAAGATATGCGATGAAGAACTTTTAAGTTGATAGAGCTATTTTAGAGAATAGGGAGAAAAAGTTTGCGAGGTAGCAAGAGTATGAGAGAGAGTAGAAGTGGGAGGTAGTGAGAGTAAGTTAGTGTAGGGTTGCACTCCGTATAAGTAGGAGGTATAGGACAGTGAAAGTAGTAAAGGAAAGATAGTTAAGGAGAGTTGAGAAACAGCGAGCAGTATTAGGTAGTCTAGTTATAGTTAAAGTAGTGTTAGCTTAGTAGTGGAGAGAGGAGTAGAGGCGTAATTAGAGAAAGTTTAAGTTTAGTGGACTAAGATAGGAGACAGAGTGAGAGAGGTTAAGTAGGGGATGTATAGCGGAGTGAGGAGTAGAGGTTTAGGTAGATAGTGATCAGGGGGAATTATAAGAGAAGTGAGTAGAAAAGTAGTTAGATTTAAGAGAAGAGAGAGGAAAGGCTAGAAGTGCAGAGTAAATTGAGTTAATGAGTAGTGTTTAGACAATTAAGGGATCTCATATCAGTGCGAGTGTGAATTAGTAGCTTACTATTATAGTAGTATACCTTGAGAGAAGATTAGTGGTAGCCCGGAGAAGATAGTATAAGTGCAGAGGAAAGTATGAAGAGTTTGGAGTTGAGGCTACAGTAGGCTATTTAGCGGGGAGTAGCGTTGTATAAAATAGTATTTTTAGAGTAAGAGGAGTTAGGGTAGAGAGTTCAGTCTAGAAGCGTAGTTAGCAGAGTGTTAGTAAGAGTAGTAAAAGGTGAAAGATTACTTTCCTAAGAGCGGAGTAATAAGATCTAGAGGAGAAAGAAGTATGCTTAGCGACTAGAAGAGTTCATTAGAGTACAGGAAGTAAAGTAACCAGTAGCAGTTAGAGAAGTAAGTAGGTAGTATAAGAGAGTACTTTGAGTTTGTAAGCATTTGTGAGAGTGCTTAAAGTAAAGTAGTTAATATTGAAGAGTAGAGTTAGTTGTCCTTTTTTAAGTAAGTAGGCACTGTTGAGCGGCCGGGAGTTGGTGAAAATAGTAAGGATAGTAAGGTAGAAGAGTAGTAGGGTAAGCGTAGAGCAATCCGTAGAGAAGAGTTTATAGGCTGAGTAGAAGTAGTTCACAGACTAAGTCGTAGTGAGTAATTTTGCTATATCTCGTAATGTTGGGTGAAGTAAGCTAGTGTGTAGAGAGTTTTAGGATTTAGAGTGAGCAGTAGTAGAGACTAGTGAGTTATAAGAGTTGCTAGTTCAGATTGCTTTTAGTTTTGAAGTATTTAAATGCTCTAGATTGAATTGAAGAGAAGTAGTAGTTGGAGCATATGTAGTTTGTCTGAGTTAGCTATAAGACTAGTAGTTCAGATAGAATTAGTAGTAGTAGTGAGCTTGAGTAGAGTTAGAAGTGTAAGTACCAGTTTCGTCGTAGTTATTAAGTAGAGTAGTTTAAGAGACGTTAGATTGCAAGAGATTAGGCGTGGTTCAGGAGTGCATAGTAGTAGACAAGTCAGTAGAGTTGGGGAGTAGCGTAGTAAGGTGCAGAAGTACCTAAAAGTAAGAGAGAGTTAGTCCGTAGGCCAAAGGAGCAAGAAAAAAGCTAGGAAGCATTTGGAAGTTAGCAGTGAGTAGAGGAGAGTTCTGAGTCTCGGTGAGTAGGTTACACTAGTAAGTATTTGTTAGGATTTAAAGTTCGATTAGTTTTGTAGTGTCTGCTGTAGAAAGTAGTCATGAGTCAGTGAGAGAAAGTAGCCTCAGAGAGTAGAGAGTAGGAATGTTTGAAGTGAAACAGCATGGCTCTCTAAAGTATAAAACTCTTAATCAGAAAAAAATCTAGCTCTAGTAAGTTCTAGTTGGAGAGAGTTTAGCTTAGTAACTAGAGTTTAGTAAGAGCAAGCGCGATCAAGAAAGAAGTAGTTAGAAGAGAGTGTAGTGTTACAGAGGAGTAGTAGAAAGAGGAGAGCCGAAGTAGTGTTTAAGTTGAGTAGGACAAAGTATTAGAAACAAGGAGTGGAGTAAAAAGAGATCTTAAATAGTTAGTAAGTAGGAGTTATCGAAGTTAGTATCAAAGAAGAAGAGAGTCAACCTAAAGTTGTAGTAGAACAAGAGACAGAGTAATAAAGTCTCCGTTAAGTGTTAGTAGAGGGGTGAAGAAGCAAATAGTACTAGGAGTGAGTAGTTGATAGGAGGGCCAGAACAATTAGTCATTTGTATTATTTTAGTGGAGGGAAGGTGTTAGAAGGGTTAGTATGATGAGTTCGAGCGAAGAGCGTAGGCCCAGAGTAGTAGAGTAGAGAGTTAGTAGAAAGAGAGAAGTAAGAAGGAGAGAAAGTAAGGATGAGGAAGGAGAGTATAATAGTTTAGTTGTAGAGTAAGTTAGTTATAATAGAGTGTAGAGAGTCATAGAGTGAGAAGACAAGGAGGGGGGTGAAGTCGTATTACAGAAGAGTATTAGTAAGAGTGGTAGTGTAGTGTAAACAATAGATAAGAAGAAGAGACCAGAAGGAGTTAGAGTAGAGTTTCTAGAAGATTTAGTAGGTTATGGTGTAAACCCGAGAAATATTAGTAGCCATTACAGAGAAAGAAGTAAGAGGATAGTACAAAGAAAATAGTATAACAGTAGTTATATATACAAGTAGTAGTAGATATGAGGTTGAAGGTTCTAGGTAGTTCTTTGAAGAGGAAATGAAAAGGTTTAAGGTATCAAGGAAGTAGTAGAGTCCTATAGAGTTGAGATTGTGTAGGTCCCAGATTTTAGGACAGTTAGTGGAAGTAGGTCTTAAGCTGTTACCAGTGGAACTGGATATTTATTTGAGGGTTTACTAAGTTTTAGAGAATTAGTTAGAGTATAGTATAGAGTGCAGTTCTGAGACACCCACTCTTAAGTAGATAAGAGCAGGAGAATTGTAAGTAGGAGACCTAGTAGCTCAGTAGTCAAGTTGAAGGAGGAGGAGATGTGTGCTTAGTAAAGTTCGTGAGTAGTAAGATTAGTAAGTAAGTATTCTTTGTAGGACATTGGAGTTTATAGATAGTCGTCAGTAGGAGAAGTAGTTAAGATTAGAGTAGTGAGTTAGAGCTCTAAAGCAGAGTAGAGTCGGAATAGTGAAGTTAGAAGGAGTGTTAGTTAGTGCTGAGTTCGTAGTCGGAGTTGTGATAAGTGAGACGTTCGTTGTTTTCAGAGTATAAGAAATTTTCTAGCTTTGGAGAGTCGGGCCAGACAGTTAGTATAAGAGAGAGTTAAGAATATATAGGTTATTAGGAGCAAGTAGCGTTTAGCACAAGAGAGAGTTATGAGTAGAAACCGTTAGGGTACAGAGAGAAGAGAGTTAAATTAGTAAGAAGTAGATTAAGAGACGTTTTGGTAGCAGGTAGTTTCAAGAGGGAGCGAGGTATAGTGAGTGAGTTTTGAGTATAAAAGTCAGAGGTAAAGCTAAGTTGATGGAAGAAGTAAGAGGAAAGAGTTAAAAAAGAGTTGGAAGATGAGTGGATTCGTATTCAGTATGAGATAGAGAACATTCAAGTTAGTAGGAATGCATGAAAGAATGAAGACGTAGAAGCAAGTTAACAGGTTTGTAAATTAGAGTTTTTGAGATAAGTGTACAGGAATAGAGAGTAAGGGGGATGGTAACTCTGAGAGAGTAGGAGTATAAGAGTAATGTAGTAGAGTCTGTATTAGAGTGAAATAAGTCGTTATAGGACGAAAAAGAGAGCTTGTAGATAAGAGGAAGTGAGTCTAATGAGAGTTTAGTGACGAGAATAGCGTAAGTAGCTTGAACTTATCAGCTTAGAAGAACAACAAGATTGCAGAGCAGAGTTATAGAGTTAGTTAGTATTGAAAGTTATTAGTAAGTAGTATACAGTTGAGATAGAAGTAGGATAGTGATAGATTTTGAATAAGTAAAGTTACGTTCGTGTAGTAGTTCATCCACAGCAAGCAAGAGAGTAGAAAAGTACGAAGAGAGTTAAGAAGATATAGTAAGTAGGTAGCGAAGAGCGATAGTAATGTTAGTAAGATTTTAAGTTAGTAATAGTGTAGTAGTAAGTGAAGAGAGCTTGTGAGAAGACTGATAAGAGTTTAGAGTAATAAGAAGTCTTTAGATTTTAGTGAGGCTCACGAGAAATAAGAACTGATATGGGAGTCCAAATGAAGAGAGTGGAGTAAAAAAGTAGATAGAGTAAAGATATTAAAGGTTAGTGGAGAGAATAGAAGATGCAGTTGAGTTTTATTTATTTGTAGAGTAAGTAATAAGAAGGGAAAAAGTTTAAGAGAGTCACAGAGTGAGTAGTCAGCAAATGATGATTGAGAGTGGTAGGCGTAGTAGAGATATAGAGTAGAGAAGGAACGAGGTCAGATGGTAGCATAGTTTTATCTCCATAAAGAGCAAATCGTTAGTTAGAGTTTTTAAAAAAAGCAGAGTCTCAACAAGTGGATAGTTGTAGTTAGAGAGTAAGAGTTAAATAGTAGTTAAATAGGATAGTGCTCTGTCGAGTAGAGCTGAATAGTATGAGGAAGAGAGTGGAGTCGAGAAAGTAAGAGAGAGTATGGACAGTCTAGAGATGAGTAGCGTTTGTTAGGTTAAGAGGAAGAAAATTAGTGTAAGGCAGAGAGTGTTTCAGGGGAGATCAGAGGAATATTTTTAAGCAGATTAAGTAGTCAAACCAGACATGTATTATAGTCAGTAGAACAAAAAGTTTAAGCAGTATTACTAGAGTAAAGTAAGATTATAGATTAGTACACTCAAGTGATAAGTAAGAGTAGAGAAGAGTAGATGTAGGAGAGTTGACGGTAAGAAGTAGAAGAAGTTATAGTAATAGATATAGTCGTGTTAGGATTGATAAGGAAGTAGGAGTCGGTAGTAGAGAATTGTAGAAAAGTATGTGTGCAAGTAGAAAGGTTAGTAGTAGAGAAGTCGATAGCAGTAAGAGATGTTTAATTAGTTAAAAGCTCAGGAAATGAGTAGGAGAAGAGTGTAGTTAGTAAGAGTTAGTCCAGTTTTTAGAGGCTAGAGTAGAGTAGTCTAGAGTTTTAGAAGTGTTAGTAAAAGTTAGGCTAGTAGGGTTTAGCAAGGGAGAGGAAAAAGAGTAGTTGAAGAGCAGTAGTAGTTGTTAGAAAGTAATTGGTAATAATAAAGAGTAAGTCGTAGAAGTGAGTGTTGCTAAGTATTAAGAGAGTTAGTTAAGTTTAGAGTGGAACGAGTGAAGAGGAAAGTAGTAATACTCGAGAAATTTTAGTAAGTTCTAAGTGTAAAGTTATTTAGGTCAGAAGAAATTAAGATAGTTGTCTAAGTTACAGACGGGAGACAGGGATGAGTAGAGAGTAGTTGAGAGTTAGGAGAGCTAGTAGAAATGAGAGATGTGCTAGTAGAGGAAATTAAAGTGAGCTAAGAACATAAAGTAGAGTAGGAGTAAGTTAGGAACGATTCCAACAGCAGGGACTATTTAAGAGGAGATGCCAGTTATTCAGAGTATGCGTACTAAGAAGGTAAGAAGAAGAGGGAGTCAAGAAGAAGTAGTAAGCTAGTAGGTAAGTTTAAGACAGTAGTATTAGATAGTATAAGTAAAAGGTTAAGTGCATAATGTATGGATAATGAGAGTCGGAGAGTACAGAGGTTAAGAGATCAAGTAGCAATAGAGTAGTAAGCGAGTGGTAGTGAAAGACAGAAGAAATAGTAGAGTAGTAATAATAGATAAGAGAGGAGGTGGTGTGCTAAAGATGAGATCGAGTTAGTTCGTTTAGAGGTGGAGAGAAGTAAGCGTAGTGAGAGTACGAGTGCAAAGAGAGAAATTCAGTAGTACCAAGAGTTTTAGAGAGAGTAGTCCAGCTAGTTTGAAAGATCATAGAGATCAAGAGTAGTGAGTGAGAGTTTTGAAGAGAAGACAAAATTAATTGAGAAGGGTAGAGAAGTAAAAGCTGATCTAGAAAGTCAGGAGGTTTAAGAAGGAAGAGGAGATCAGTCGTAGTTCTTAGTAAATAGACTAGAAGTAAGAGTAATAAGAAGTTAATGTGATTCAAGTTCGTTATTTAGTTTTCTAGTAAGGTAGAAGTAGGCAGTTAGTTTAGTTTTAAGTCAGAAAGAGTATTGAGTAAGTGTTCAGGTAAGGGAGTATTAAGAGGAGTAAGGTAGTAGGAAGAGAAGATAAATGGATAGTGATAGGAGTCGTTAAACTGACAGAGCTAGAGTAGAGTAGAGGTAGGACAAGTTATGGAAGTAGAGTTAGGAGACAGAAGAGATACGTAAGCGGTTAGTAGAGAGTAAGAAAAAAAAAAAAGTAGAAAAACCAGTAGATTTAGAGTGCTTATAAGAAGTAAGTTCTAGACTAGAAAGTAGAGGTAGGTAGTACACGATATAGGAGTAATAAGCAAAGTTTATAAGAAGTAGTAGAAGAAGGAGTTTATGAGACAGAAGTACTTTTATTAGGCATTCTAAGTAAGCGATTAGACGGAGGAGTAGAGTTAATAGTAGGAGGAGTCAGTAACTAGATAGAGTCAATAGTTTAGTAGGATGAAGACGGAGAGAGTTTTCCGAAAAGAGTTCTATCAAGGATGAAAGTTAATCCTTATGAATAGTATTATACATCAACCCCCCCCCCCCCCCCTACGTAATTTAGATCTAGGAGAGAGTAAAGTTAGCAGTAGCAGTAGGATCTTAGGAGATACCCACCCCGTGAGTAGTAGTTTTGACAGAGTATTGTAGTGATACACAACCGTCGGGGAGTAAGTTGTAGAAGAGGGGCGGTGGAGGTAGGTGGGTATGTGGTAAGTTGAGTTAGAGTTGAGTGGGAGATAAAGATGATAGGAGAAGTAGTTTAGTAACAAGTAGTAGTTGAAGTAGTAGTAGTCTACAAGTCGAGTAGGCATGTTCGTTGCAATAGTTAAGTTACACTGTGGATGACTTGTCTCCCCGGACAATGTCTCCTCGCGCAATGTCTCCCCGGGCCATGAACGCACGCATTTTCCTTCCGGAGCAAGCGGTCGTCTGACGTCACGCAGTTGACCATGAGAGTTCATGGTGAGGCACGGAAATTGTACCTACAAACCTCTTTGTATTGAACGGATTGTAAGAACGGATTTTAAACAGTTTTCTGTCGTCTTGCCCATGTTTCTGGCATTCGTTGTAAAAATAGTACTTAACATGCGTGAAAACACACTTGGCAAACCGACAATTAAAGAGCTATATGACAATTGCAGTATTTTGATATGAGTTAACACACAAACTTGCCTAACATCCTAAGAGACTTACAAATACTGGAATTAAACCAGGAAGCGAAACAAACTTTTGATTGACCATGTAAAAAGCTGTCGTGTTTTGTACCTTCAACTATGCTAATTTTAGCGTGATGATAAGTTTCAAGAAAAAGGAAGGTTGAGAAAAGTCTTTTGAGTGTGTGTTGGAGCAACTGCGATTACATCACTCCAACCTTTCACAACAAAATGGCTACTGTAATCGCATGCCGAGGGTCCGTTTGTATCCTGGCTATAGCCGCGTGACGCTCAACACTTTCCAACTTTAGAAGTATCCTGTCAGCAACCATGTACAATTATCCTGTTAGCAGCTATGAACAAATATCGTGCTGGCAACCATGTACAAGTATCGTGCTGGCAACCATGTACACGTATCGTGCTGGCAACCATGTAAAAGTATCGTGGTGGCAACCATGTACAAGTATCGTGCTGGCAGCCATTTAAAAGTATCGTGGTGGCAACCATGTACAAGTATCTTGTCAAAAATGACATCAGACAATGTTTCTGCGTCCAGTCAAATCAACGATTGAATTTAATCGATGACAAGTCATTTATTTCCCTGACATCCCGCCTTGTGACATCACCATCTACCGGATCAATAAACGTGTCCTTGCAAATGTCTCAGTGTTTCAGCTGGTAAACGGTTGTAGACCCCATATATGTTGTAAACAATCTCAGCACCCCACAGTACATTGTTAGTGACGAATCTTGAGCCAACTATCGGCTGATGAATTCAGCGGTTTACACAAATCTACGCGCTGACACCACAAAGTTGGTGTTTGTTGCTCACACTAAATTGGAGAGGTGTTGAAAGAACAAAACCGAAACATTTAGTTTGAGATTAGATCTATAAGTGCATGGTGCATACAATTAAAAGGTTTAAAATCTCTTTAAGGTTTCTCTGCAAACATCATTACAACTATGTGTAGTAGCTAAACTGTTACATCTATGTGACGTGGCTAAACTGTTACAACTATGTGACGTGGCTAAACTGTTACAACTATGTGACGTGATTAAACTGTTACGTCAATGTGACGTGGTTAAGTAAGTTTACCTAAGGAATGTCTGTGTGCTTGTGTCTATTATTATAATCTGCCTCAAATATTGGATGCATTCCATGAAAGTAGGAGACGCTAAATGGGATCATGTCACAGTAGGAGACACTAAATGGGATCCTGTCACAGTAGGAGACACTAAATGGGATCCTGTCACAGTAGGAGACACTAAATGGGATCCTGTCACAGTCATCGGGGTAGTGAGAGGACGAGAGCATTATGAAGTATTTTATAACAATCTATGCATCCCCTATACAGCCAGTATATCAGCAGTCCATCAGCAGTCAATGAGCAGTCCACAGTATGTCAACTATGCAAGACTCAACATCACCCCACCCCCACTATTCCCACTACATTACGTCATCCAAGCTCATTATTTTGTATGAATATGTTATATTATTGTCAACATATATTGATGCCGGTTGGGGAGATTTCACTTTTAAAAACAATAATAACTGATAAAAGATGAAATTTAAAAAAAAATACAAATCCAACGTAAATACGAGACAAAGCTAAACTCAATCCACAAGTTTCGGTATTTATGTACCATTCGAAGTTAGATAAGGCAGAGAGTCTTGAAGTATTTTAAATGAATGAACTTCCAGCCGTGTCAACTGATATGTATGTGTATGATAAGATAGAACGTAATGTCTTGTACCGAATTCATTGTCAACTGTCAACACATATACAATTGTTTCTAACATCGAAGATTTGGTGAATGACGTCATTGGATGGAACCTACGAATTGGAAGGAATGGATAACTGAATAAATTGTTATGTGGAAGTCGATTATTGATGAATTGTTATGTGGAAGTCGATTGTTGATGAATTGTTATGTGGAAGTCGATTATTGATGAATTGTTATGTGGAAGTCGATTATTGATGAATTGTTAGGTGGAAGTCGATTATTTAATGAATTTGTAAGATGGAAGTCGATTATTGACTGAATTGTCAGATGGAGGGTCGATTACTGAATTATCTATTAGGTGGAAGTCGATTATTGAATGAACTGTTAAATGGAAATCGATTATTCAATGAACTGTTGAATGGAGTTGATTATTTGATGAAATTTTGATGATTGAATTGTTAGGGAGAATTCGATTATTTAAATGTCTGTTTAGACGGAGTCGGCTTATGATAATCTTATTGAATGGAATTGATTGTGAAGAAAATGGTATCGTTTGGTTAAAAGTCGACTGGTGAATGATTTGTGTATTAGGTTGGTGATAAGAATATTTTTGTTGAAGTGCATGAAGTGATTGAAGTAGCATGTGAATATTTGTACATATGAGGCCATATATGATTGTATGTATAAAGCAATGCCATATATTGTAAACAGTCTGACTTTGACTTGTGCAAGTATGACTTATTGATACACTTAGTATGTTAATTGTATGATTATTTATTGTACATGTATTTATGTAAATACTATTTTCCATACCAAAAAAGTAAACTTTGATCAGACAGTATTAAAACACCTATTGTAGACTTGTGTTCGATTACACACACCTGTTTACTCTTTGATTTATGGATTAAATTGATTCACTTTGTTCCGGAACATGTGGTTATTTTTTTATTTTATTTTTTGTTACAACAAAACTTAAATTATAAATATAGGATTATAAACATTTTTGTTTCATTTCACGATCATTAAGTATGTGCTTTGTCCAATAATGATAATAAATATTTTACATCATCAAATTCTGTTGTGTTCCCACCTCAATTTTTTCGACGTTTACTTCTGATTGTACATATTGTAAACGAACTCTAGGACATGAATTGGAGCAAAATCAAAATATTAAAGGAATATGAACTTTTTATTAATATAATAGACAACTTAAACTAAGAGTTATATTTTTTAATCTGCTAGAAAAATAGAAATAATGGATTAAAGTTTTCCAAATAGACAGAAGTCAAAGTGTAATAATTGATGGATCATGGCAACAGTAAAGAGAGGAGCTTTGCCCAAAAAGTCCTTGACCACAAACTCTTCTTAAATTACATAAATGATTTATCCAATTGAATCTTGTGCGTGTGCGTGCGCGCCCGCGTGCGTGCGTGTGTGTGTGTGCGTGCGTGCGTGCGAGGTCTTAGAGGGTTTAATTAGAACATTCTCGGGCTTGGCGGCGCCCATCCCTCTCCAGGTCAGCGGAGGACTTTCTTAGCGTTAGTCATTCATCAACATTTTTATAGTGGCTTTAACGTGGGCTAGATCCCACGTCCCTCAGCTTGTGAGGCGAGCGCACTATTGACTTCGCTATCCAGTTATTCTTAACGGGAACAAAAATTGTGTTATTTGCTGATGAATATATATTTTATAGAACAATTAAGTTGGCACAAGATAACGAAATCTTTAACAAAATAATGAAGAAGTACGAAAATGAGAAAACCGATTGGGGTGTGTCTTTCCAATCAGAAAAATGTCAACTTTTAAAAAATGTATTTAAAAAATAGACAAATATTCACAAACTTTTTCTTTAACCCTCTACTGCATGAGATATAAAAATGTTGAGGAAAAAATCATTTAATGATTTATCACAGCCTCCTAGGACTCCAGTAGATTACTTCTGTAAAAAATATATTGGCATTGTTTATTATAACCGTTACATGGCATGTTGCCTACGGGCAACATTATGCATACGGAGATATTCCTTTCATAAGAACTACAAAAAGTATCTCTCCATGTTTCATACAAATTTCTGGGTAATAGTTCATGTTTATAGGATTACACTTGCTACAAGTAATATTAATTAAATTATATTGTTGATAATTGTTATTTAATGACAAAACACTCAGGTTTTTCTATGTAAAATATAACTTTTGTTGAAAATAATAAGAAATTACTGGAAAATTATTTTGCTGCAGCTCAACACAGATAAAGAGAGAGCTCAGCTAATCCAAATTAAAGATTAAGATTAATTAGAAATTATCATCGAATTCTCATGTTAATAAAGTTATTAAAATTGTTAAAAACTGAGGCCCTACAGAAAGAAACATTAATGAAAGAAAAATGGAGCATAAAATAAATGCTGTTCGTCTGTCGTAGTCAGTCAATCTGAAATTTTGATACATCGTTTTTATCATCGATACAAAACTGCCTGCAAAATTTCAGCTCGCAAGCTTACGAGAATGTGGGTTAAAAATCGATCCAAAGTTTTTTTCGACAAGCAAGCAAGGGTTCAAACAGACACCACGAGTTAATATAAAGGATTTAATAATAAATAAAAACCCTTAAAAAAAACCAAGGTTTTGACTATTAATCCTTTATGTACGAGACATAACTTAAAGAATGTTCATTATAATACGCAGCGCAAGACAATCCAAAAATACAAAATTTTAGTTACGTCTTGTAAAACGTGTTTAATATATTACGCACCGATCAGGGAATATGTTTATAAAAAGTATTGTCAATAAAATACGCACCAAATTGCGCGACAGGAAAGTATAAAAAGGTCGTTCAATATAATACGCACCGCGACACTCTATCTCAAAAATAAACATGATAAATGGAGATAAATAAAATAAATCTAAAAATTCAATAATTTAATTGAAGCAAATGCGATCGGTCTGAAATTTTGATACATTGTTTTTATCATCGGCACGAGTCTATCTGCAAAATTTCAGCTCACTAGCTTACGAGAAAGTGGGTTAAAAATCGATACAAAGTTTTTTTGACAAGCAAGCAAACAAGCAAGGAATCAACCAGACATCACGAGTTAATATAAAGGATTTAATAAGAAAAACCCGTAAAAAAACCAAGTTTTTGACTATAAATCCTTTATGTACGAGAAGTAATTAAAAGAATGTTCATTATAATACGCAGCGCCAGACCATCCAGAAATACAAAATTGCAGTTGTGTCGTAAAACATGTTTAATATAATGCGCACCGAACAGGAATATGTTTATAAAAAGAGCTGTCAATAAAATACGCACCTTATTGCGCGACAGAAAGGTTGTTCAATATAATACGCACCGCGACGCTCTATCTCAAAAAATAGCATGATACATAGGCATAAATAAAATAATATAAAAAATCAATAATTTAATTACGGTACATGCGATCGATCTGAAATTTTGATACATTGTTTTTATCATCGGTACAAAACTGCCTGCAAAATTTCAGCTCGCTATCTTGCGAGCAAGTGGGTTAAAATCAATCAAAAGTTTTGGCGACAAAGTCGGTCGGCCGCAGACACCACGAGTTAATATAAAGGATTTAATAAGAAAAACCCGTAAAAAACCAAGTTTTTGACTATAAATCCTTTATGTACGAGAAGTAATTAAAAGAATGTTCATTATAATACGTAGCGCCAGACCATCCAGAAATACAAAATTGCAGTTGTGTCGTAAAACATGTTTAATATAATGCGCACCGATCAGGAATATGTTTATAATAAGAGCTGTCAATAAAATACGCACCTTATTGCGCGACAGAAAGGTTGTTCAATATAATACGCACCGCGACGCTCTATCTAAAAAAATAGCATGATACATAGGAATAAATAAAATAATCTAAAAAATCAATAATTTAATTACGGTACATGCGATCGATCTGAAATTTTGTTACATTGTTTTTATTATTGGTACCAAACTGCCTGCAAAATTTCAGCTCGCTATCTTGCGAGCAAATGGGTTAAAAGTCGATCAAAAGTTTTGGCGACAAGGTCGGTCGGCTGCAGACACCACGAGTTAATATAAAGGATTTAATAAGAAAAACCCGTAAAAAACCAAGTTTTTGACTATAAATCCTTTATGTACGAGAAGTAATTAAAAGAATGTTCATTATAATACGCAGCGCCAGACCATCCAGAAATACAAAATTGCAGTTGTGTCGTAAAACATGTTTACTATAATGCGCACCGATCAGGAATATGTTTATGAAAAGAGCTGTCAATAAAATACGCACCTTATTGCGCGACAGAAAGGTTGTTCAATATAATACGCACCGCGAAGCTCTATCTCAAAAAATAGCATGATACATAGGAATAAATAAAATAATCTAAAAAATCAATAATTTAATTACGGTACATGCGATCGATCTGAAATTTTGATACATTGTTTTTATCATCGGTACAAAACTGCCTGCAAAATTTCAGCTCGCTATCTTACGAGCAAGTGGGTTAAAAATCGATCAAAAGTTTTGGCGACAAGGGCGGGCGGTCGGTCGGTCGGGCGGCCGCAGACACCACGAGTTAATATAAAGGATTTAAGAAGAGAAAATAGTATAATAAATTAGGCAATTAATTCTATTTAATTGCAACGTGGAAATACAACATAACAATTTAATACACCAGTTGTATAAAAAATTAGGATAAAAACAATTAAACAAACACAAATACTCTATATTCCCGTCTGGAATTAAGGCGTGGAATGTTATTTTAACACTAGTGTATTACCCGTTTTTCAGCTGAAATCTATTTATTTTGAAAAAAATTCAATTTTTTTAGGGCGCCTAAGGCGCCCACCTTTTTCAAAAGCCCAACTAACTTGTCCTTGTTTGATAAATACGAAATATTAAACTTTCTGAAATGCACACAAAGTATTTTATAATAGGAGTTTTTTATTTTTATTTTATAATTAACCATCATCAAATTCTCTTTTTACGTTGTTCCCTTTTCCAAAATTAAAATATGAGCTAAAACAATGACGTCATATACCTTTTTTTACAGCGCATCTTTAATTTGCACACCATTTGATGCATTGGTGCAGTAAATTGGTGCGCTGATTTCTAAAATTAGTAGCGTCACGGACAGACACTACAGACGTGACAGAGATTGCAAATTATGTATATTGATTGCAACCGTTGGCCTGACAGGAAATTTTATAGTAATTGACAAAAGAAGAGAACAAACAAATTTACACAAATAACAATTCTGGGATAGGAGGATGGAAAGTAAAAGTTTCCCGAATGGAAATTGAGCAAACAGCCATAAACTGTTTAAATCACAAAATTAAATGATAGCTACGTTAATGGATAGTTAAGTTGATGGATAGCTAAGTTAATGTATAGCTAAGTTGATGGATAGCTAAGTTGGTGGACAGCTAAGTTGGTGGACAGCTAAGTTGGTGGACAGCTAAATTGATGGACAGCTAAGTTAATGGACAGCTAAGTTAATGGACAGCTAAATTGATGGATAGCTAAGTTGATGGACAGCTAAATTGATGGATAGCTAAGTTGGTGGATAGCTTCGTTAATTGACAGCTAAGTTGATGGACAGCTAAGTTGACGGACAGCTAAGTTGGTGGACAGCTAAGTTGATGGACAGCTAAGTTGATGGACAGCTAAGTTGGTGGACAGCTAAGTTGATGGACAGCTAAGTTGGTGGACAGCTAAGTTGATGGACAGCTAAGTTGGTAAACAGCTAAGTTGATGGACAGCTAAGTTGGTGGACAGCTAAGTTGGTGGACAGCTAAGTTAATGGACAGCTAAGTTGGTGGACAGCTAAGTTGACGGACAGCTAAGTTAATGCACACCACCCGTTGTTACAGAAATCCTTGTCATGCCGTGTTTTAGTTGGAGGATCGAAAGGACATTTTCCAAATATAACGGAATTCGAAACTTTCAATAAAAGACTTAAGCTCTTATGCATGATGTATATCTAGAACAGGTCTAGTTGTAAATGTATATTATCTAGAACAGGTCTAGTTGTAAATGTATATTATCTAGACCAGGTCTAGTTGTAAATGTATATTATCTAGACCAGGTCTAGTTGTAAATGTATATTATCTAGACCAGGTCTAGTTGTAAATGTATATTATCTAGACCAGGTCTAGTTGTAAATGTATATTATCTAGACCAGGTCTAGTTGTAAATGTATATTATCTAGAACAGGTCTAGTTGTAAATGTATATTATCTAGACCAGGTCTAGTTGTAAATGTATATTATCTAGACCAGGTCTAGTTGTAAATGTATATTATCTAGAACAGGTCTAGTTGTAAATGTATATTATCTAGACCAGGTCTAGTTGTAAATGTATATTATCTAGACCAGGTCTAGTTGTAAATGTATATTATCTAGAACAGGTCTAGTTGTAAATGTTTAATATCTAGAACAGGTCTAGTTGTAAATGTATATTATCTAGAACAGGTCTAGTTGTAAATGTATATTATCTAGAACAGGTCTAGTTGTAAATGTATATTATCTAGAACAGGTCTAGTTGTAAATGTTTATTATCTAGAACAGGTCTAGTTGTAAATGTTTATTATCTAGAACAGGTCTAGTTGTAAATGTATATTATCTAGAACAGGTCTAGTTGTAAATGTATATTATCTAGAACAGGTCTAGTTGTAAATGTATATTATCTAGAACAGGTCTAGTTGTAAATGTTTATTATCTAGAACAGGTCTAGTTGTAAATGTTTATTATCTAGAACAGGTCTAGTTGTAAATGTTTATTATCTAGAACAGGTCTAGTTGTAAATGTTAATTATCTAGAACAGGTCTAGTTGTAAAGATATATTATCTAGACCAGGTCTAGTTGCACATTTCACGGTCTCCACTAGTGACTATAATTGAATTCATGATTACTATATATTAACTCCGACTATGATCAATTCATCATTTCACTGTCAGTTTTGTTTTGCTTTCAAAGAATGCGATATAATTTCCCCCCTCGTTGTTTCCTCATTCCAGATTCATAGAGTTCCTCGTGTTGACCTAACAGTCACATAATGGCAGTCAATATCCCGGTGATGACTTCCCAGAATCAAATCCCTGGGACCAAACCGCTGCAATAAAGCATTAGAGTACCATTAGACGCAGCTGCCTCATTGGCGGGGCCCTAATTAACTTTTGGGCATCTCTCCAGGACCATCAGCCGCCGATGGCTTCAGTCATTACGCTCCTGATTTATCGCATGGCGTCCTCCGCCTCCTAACCCGTGCGATGGTGGAGACCTGATCATAGATACAGACTGAAAAAAGACAGAGGGTGGGGAGGGGGGTTCATTGCGTGTTAATGGAAGTAGTGACATTCACAGAGACTATTAGCCTGCCCCAACCACAAGTGACCTTAAATAGATCACCAGTGGTCAAGCAGATAAGAATTTTCCATTTTTAATTAAAGTGACCACAAGAAACGCTCAACGCGGTCGGTGGATGGTACATTACAGATTGTTTATCTTAGGGAACAGAAGAGTTCTACGGTGCCAATGAGGGACATCACTCTCTTGTTTCAAGTAGTCGTGTTCATGTTGGTTAGAGAGTTAGTTACCCTTTAGAATCGCCTTCCTTTTCTTCCATATTTCCAAGGTTTTAATTTGTTATTTTGACATTTTTATCTTTTTATTGTCTGACATTTCATCACCTTCTATATCCTATGCAACAATCTTTGACATATCTGCCCATTCATCACACTGACATAACATCCTATGCATCAATCTTTGACTTATCTGCCCATTCATCACACTGACATAACATCCTATGCACCAATCTTTGTCTTATCTGCCCATTCATCACACTGACATAACATCCTATGCACCAATCTTTGTCTTATCTGCCCATTCATCACACTGACATAACATCCTATGCACCAATCTTTGTCTTATCTGCCCATTCATCACACTGACATAACATCCTATGCACCAATCTTTGTCTTATCTGCCCATTCATCACACTGACATAACATCCTATGCACTCATCCTCAAAACTCCTATTGGTTAAGAAATAACGCTGCGCTCTTTGATTGCGTGACGTCATTATTTATTGGATAAACGTCACACGTGGAGTACATTTTTAGAAGCATCATAAGGATTCTGTATGTTCTCGGTAATCGGCACTGGCAGAATCGGAGTTCTATGGGGAAAGTTTTGAGGGGGTGACACCAACCCTAGTGATGCCTCTGGTACCAATAATTCTAATAATGACTTTTATTTCAGAAGAAAATTTTCATTTTTGTCATATAATATTCATGTTCTCGCAAACAAAGATTCATTGTTAGGATGATACTACAGGCAAAATGGGTTCGTATAAAATGACATCAATTTTGAAAGATTTTCAAATAAATTATTTGAATCCTTTAGCCTACCACTTGGAGTTATTTTGAGATTCGTGTGCAGGACAAAATAGAACGTACACTGTAAATAGTTGTATAGATTAAATGATTCAACACAAAAATTGATTTAGTTCAATCAAAATATCTTGAAAGAGGTCACTTTAACATAAAATGTAAAAATGGCATGGGTCTTGTTGATTGTAAAACAGTCGCTGATGTGTTATCCAAAATTTAAATAAATACCTGGTTGAATCTCACCGATTTCAATCATTCTCTTCTCTAACAAACAATGGTGAAGGGTCTAACTAATTTTATCAAGCGTTTTTATAAAACTGGATGTCCCGTACCAACAAGACGTCATAGGGAGACATTCTATTCAGTTGATGCTACTGGAATAATATCATATAGATACTTGGAAACTGACAACATGCAGACAACAATGTATCAATTGGCGTTAATAATAATGTTATTTGAAAAATAATTTAAAATTTTTGAAAAACTGCAGGTTTGTTTCGACGGGTTTAAAAAGTGTTACTTTTTTTATCCATAGACGTGAAAGGGGGTTAGGGGAGGATTAAAACATATTGAAAATAATGACCAAAAGTAAATATTGCATGAAACTTCACCATTATTTGACATTTTGAACATCTTAATTAAAATTTCTTATTTTACAAAAGAGTGTGGAATTTTGGAAATTTTTATACTTTACTTAAAACAAAAGTTGCTTTTATTTGCACATTCTTCTTAATATATGCTAGATCATTGTAAAATATGCCTTCCGTTATTAAGTTATCTTTCAGTAATCTTTTTCTTTTAAAAAAATCCTTGAGTTTAAAGAATTTCAATAATTAAAAAACAAGTCGAGAAAAGATTCAGATTCATTCCAAATTTTAAAAAACGTCTTGGATATTGGTTCTTAAATTGTGTAATTTTCCTTCTTATTGCAATTTCCCAATGCTTTTCCTCTACAACTGCGTAGTAACGTACAAAAGACAATTTAAGAAATTTTGTCAAGCAGTAAAAAAAATAAATAATGCGTTTTGAGAAAAAACTTTTCCTTTATTCAACTAATAATTCATAATTTTGATTAAAAATAACAGTATTGTTACCCATACAATAAATAAAAGCTTTATGTAGAAAATGTTTCCGATTCTTTCTACCAATCGTCTTCGCGAGGGGTGAGACATGTATTTCCGGAAAGGGCAGAGAAGAAAGAATTACTTCTGTTCCAGAGGGGCGGACAACTCAGTCAAGTACTCCAAGCTGAGTTGTCAGCGCTTGATGTGCTCAAGAGCAAAATTTGTTCCCGTATTTTTTGCTTCTTTTCTGTCCAGCAGACAGATGTCTTGTTAGCCAGAGTGCGAGCTTTTCTGGGGGTCGAGCCAGCGTAGTTTTTTTCTTTCCTTTTTTTTTCGAAAGCTGCGCACTGAAAGACTAAAGCATTTGCACATGTTGGCGCACTTACACTTTTCAGCATCCCTGCGATGTTGTTACGTTCTTTCTTTCTTATTTATCAGAGAGTTCCACACACACTTTTAAATGTCTATATAATAAATACTTTTTGGGTTGGTTTTGTTGTTGTTGTTTTTTTTGTTTGTTTTTTTTTGTTTTTTTTTATTTTTTTGTTTTTAATCATTGATATTTTACCGTATTTCGGTTGATCAAGGCCAAATCTAAAGGTAAATTCGACAATTGACGTCAGGAGGTATTCTAGATTTGATTTATTATTTTTTCTGCCTACTTCCTGTTTCAAAGTTGACAGTTCTCAATTTTTTCAAAATGTACCTCTCGGCTAAATAGTTACTTTAAAGTTTAAACTAAACGTGTATTGAAGTTGTTGTGCTTATAGGTCCTCAAATTATATAAATATTAAATATTTAAGCTATAACACTTCTCAGTGACTCTAAAATTGACGTTTCCGACAAAATAAAACTTGTTGTGTCTTTTAACTTCGATTTTGATTTAACAATAGCTCAATTATGCAGCAGAAGGGCACATTTTAAATCATTGAGAACTGTCAACTTTGAATAACTATGAAACAGGAAGTAGACTTTTAAACAAATCCAGAATACCTCCGGAAGTCAACTGCAGTATCTACCTAATCTGAAATCTATTCAAACATGTTCAACATTAGTCTCCCTGCTTTCGTTTCAAAATCTATTTTCTTATCAGTATTTCTTATAGTTATATTCTAGAAATTAGGTTCCTCGAACAATATTTCGCAAGCTTGTTCTAAGGCGGCGTGTGGGAAAATCGTATCTTGTCTTATCTGTTACAGACGCTCCTCCTATACAGAAGATTATTGCGTCCTACGCTTGCTTATCCATGGTTTATGTCTAGCCTTATATTTTAATTAGAGTTTTAAATGTTGATAGAGTGTTCGGTTTCCTGGTTTCCCCAGGCAACCCATTCCACGTCCGATGAGGGGCAACCCATTCCACGTCCCATGAGGGGCAATCCATTTCACGTCCGTGGAGGGGCAACCCATTCCACGTCCGATGAGGGGCAACCCATTCCACGTCCGATGAGGGGCAACCCATTCCACGTCCGATGAGGGGCAACCCATTCCACGTCCGATGAGGGGCAACCCATTCCACGTCCGATGAGGGGCAACCCATTCCACGTCCGATGAGGGGCAACCCACTCCACGTCCGATGAGGGGCAACCCATTCCACGTCCGATGAGGGGCAACCCATTCCACGTCCGATGAGGGGCAACCCATTCCACGTCCGATGAGGGGCAACCCATTCCACGCCAGACGAGAATTTTTAAGAGTTTTATTCTTGAATAAAGAAAATACAAGTGTTTTCATCCCTGTCTATACAGAATAAAACAAGTATTTTTATCCCTATGTCTATACATAATAATAAAAGTGCTTTTATCCCGATGTCTATACAGAAAAAGAGAAGTGTTTTTATCCCCATGTCAATACAGAATAATACAATAATACAAGTGTTTTTCCCTATGTCAATACAGAATAATACAAGTGCTTTTATCCCGATGTCTATACAGAATAATACAAGTGCTTTTATCCCGATGTCTATACAAAATAATACAAGTGTTTTTATCCCTATGTCTATACAAAATAATACAAGTGTTTTTATCCCGATGTCTATACAGAATAATACAATAATACAAGTGTTTTTATCCCGATGTCTATACAGAATAATGCAAGTGTTTTTATCCCGATGTCTATACAGAATAATACAAGTGTTTTTATCCCGATGTCAATACAGAATAATACAAGTGTTTTTATCCCGATGTCTATACAGAATAATACAATAATACAAGTGTTTTTATCCCGATGTCTATACAGAAAAATACAAGTGTTTTTATCCCGATGTCTATACAGAAAAATACAAGTGTTTTTATCCCGATGTCTATACAGAATAATACAATAATACAAGTGTTTTTATCCCGATGTCTATACAGAATAATACAAGTGTTTTTATCCCGATGTCTATACAGAATAATACAATAACACAAGTGTTTTTATCTCGATGTCTATACAGAATAATACAAGTGTTTTTATCCCTATGTCAATACAGAATAATACAATAATACAAGTGTTTTTATCCCGATGTCTATACAGAATAATACAATAACACAAGTGTTTTTATCCCGATGTCAATACAGAATAATACAAAAATACAAGTGTTTTTATCCCGATGTCAATACAGAATAATACAAAAATACAAGTGTTTTTATCCCGATGTCAATACAGAATAATACAATAACACAAGTGTTTTTATCCCGATGTCAATACAGAATAATACAATAATACAAGTGTTTTTATCCAGATGCCTATACAGAATAATACAATAACACAAGTGTTTTTATCCCGATGTCTATACAGAATAATACAAGTGTTTTTATCCCGATGTCTATACAGAATAATACAAGTGTTTTTATCCCGATGTATATACAGAATAATACAAGTGTTTTTATCCCGATGTCTATACAGAATAATACAAGTGTTTTTATCCCGATGTCTATACAGAATAATACAAGTGTTTTTATCCCGATGTATATACAGAATAATACAAGTGTTTTTATCCCGATATCTATACAGAATAATACTAGTGTTTTTATCCCGATGTCTATACAGAATAATACAAGTGTTTTTATCCCGATGTCTATACAGAATAATACAAGTGTTTTTATCCCGATGTCTATACAGAATAATACAAGTGTTTTTATCCCGATGTCTATACAGAATAATACTAGTGTTTTTATCCCGATGTCTATACAGAATAATACAATAATACAAGTGTTTTTATCCCGATGTCTATACAGAATAAAACAAGTGTTTTTATCCCGATGTCTATACAGAATAATACAATAATACAAGTGTTTTATCCCGATGTCTATACAGAATAATACTAGTGTTTTTATCCCGATGTCTATACAGAATAATACAATAATACAAGTGTTTTTATCCCGATGTCTATACAGAATAATACAATAATACAAGTGTTTTTATCCCGATGTCTATACAGAATAATACAATAATACAAGTGTTTTTATCCCGATGTCTATACAGAATAATACAAGTGTTTTTATCCCGATGTCTATTCAGAATAATACTAGTGTTTTTATCCCGATGTCTATACAGAATAATACAACAATACAAGTGTTTTTTCCCCGATGTCTATACAGAATAATACAATAATACAAGTGTTTTTATCCCGATGTCTATACAGAATAATACAATAATACAAGTGTTTTTATCCCGATGTCTATACAGAATAATACAATAATACAAGTGTTTTTATCCCGATGTCTATACAGAATAATACAATAACACAAGTGTTTTTATCCCGATGTCTATACAGAATAATACAAGTGTTTTTATCCCGATGTCTATACAGAATAATACAAGTGTTTTTATCCCGATGTCTATACAGAATAATACAATAATACAAGTGTTTTTATCCCGATGTCTATACAGAATAATACAAGTGTTTTATCCCGATGTCTATTCAGAATAATACTAGTGTTTTTATCCCGATGTCTATACAGAATAATACAATAATACAACTGTTTTTATCCCGATGTCTATACAGAATAATACAAGTGTTTTTATCCCGATGTCTATACAGAATAATACAATAATACAAGTGTTTTATCCCGATGTCTATACAGAATAATACAAGTGTTTTTATCCCGATATCTATACAGAATATTACTAGTGTTTTTATCCCGATGTCTATACAGAATAATACAAGTGTTTTTATCCCGATGTCTATACAGAATAATACAAGTGTTTTTATCCCGATGTCTATACAGAATAATACTAGTGTTTTTATCCCGATGTCTATACAGAATAATACAAGTGTTTTTATCCCGATGTTTATACAGAATAATACAAGTGTTTTTATCCCGATGTCTATACAGAATAATACAATAATACTAGTGTTTTTATCCCGATGTCTATACAGAATAATACAATAATACAAGTGTTTTATCCAGATGTCTATACAGAATAATACAAGTGTTTTTATCCCGATGTCTATACAGAATAATACAATAATACAAGTGTTTTATCCCGATGTCTATACAGAATAATGCAAGTGTTTTTATCCCGATGTCTATACAGAATAATAAATAATACAAGTGTTTTATCCCGATGTCTATACAGAATAATACAAGTGTTTTTATCCCGATGTCTATACAGAATAATACAAGTGTTTTTATCCCGATGTCTATACAGAATAATACAATAATACAAGTGTTTTTCCCTATGTCAATACAGAATAATACAAGTGCTTTTATCCCGATGTCTATATAGAATAATACAAGTGCTTTTATCCCGATGTCTATACAAAATAATACAAGTGTTTTTTATCCCTATGTCTATACAAAATAATACAAGTGTTTTTATCCCGATGTCTATACAGAATAATACAAGTGTTTTTATCCCGATGTCTATACAGAATAATACAAGTGTTTTTATCCCGATGTATATACAGAATAATACAAGTGTTTTTATCCCGATGTCTATACAGAATAATACAATAATACAAGTGTTTTTATCCCGATATCTATACAGAATAATACTAGTGTTTTTATCCCGATGTCTATACAGAATAATACAAGTGTTTTTATCCCGATGTCTATACAGAATAATACAAGTGTTTTTATCCCGATGTCTATACAGAATAATACAAGTGTTTTTATCCCGATGTCTATACAGAATAATACAAGTGTTTTTATCCCAATGTCTATACAGAATAATACAATAATACAAGTGTTTTTATCCCGATGTCTATACAGAATAATACAAGTGTTTTTATCCCGATGTCTATACAGAATAATACTAGTGTTTTTATCCCGATGTCTATACAGAATAATACAATAATACAAGTGTTTTTATCCCGATGTCTATACAGAATAATACATAATACAAGTGTTTTATCCCGATGTCTATACAGAATAATACTAGTGTTTTTATCCCGATGTCAATACAGAATAATACAATAATACAAGTGTTTTTATCCCGATGTCTATACAGAATAATACAAGTGTTTTTATATATGCAGGACTTTTCTTCCCACCAAGTCCAAAAGAGACATTATTTTTAAATTGACATAACGAGTTCAGTAGTGTGTACATGTACAGTAGTGTGTACATGTACAGTAGTGTGTACATATACAGTAGTGTGTGCATGTACAGTAGTGTGTACATGTACAGTAGTGTGTACATGAACAGTAGTGTGTACATGTACAGTAGTGTGTACATGTACAGTAGTGTGTACATGTACAGTAGTGTGTACATGTACAGTAGTGTGTATGTTTACAGTAGTGTGTACATGTACAGTAGTGTGTACATGTACAGTAGTGTGTACATGTACAGTATAGTGTACATGTACAGTATAGTGTACATGTACAGTAGTGTGTACATGTACAGTAGCGTGTACACGTACAGTAGTGTGTACGTTTACAGTAGTGTGTACATGTACAGTAGTGTGTACATGTACAGTAGTGTGTACATGTACAGTAGTGTGTACGTTTACAGTAGTGTGTACGTTTACAGTAGTGTGTACATGTACAGTAGTGTGTACATGTACAGTAGTGTGTACATGTACAGTAGTGTGTACAGGTACAGTAGTGTGTACATGTTCAGTAGTGTGTACATGTACAGTAGTGTGTACATGAACAGTAGTGTGTACATGTACAGTAGTGTGTACATGTACAGTAGTGTGTACATGTACAGTAGTGTGTGCATGTACAGTAGTGTGTACATGTACAGTAGTGTGTGCATGTACAGTAGTGTGTACATGTACAGTAGTGTGTACGTTTACAGTAGTGTGCGCATGTACAGTAGTGTGCGCCTGTACGGTAGTGTGTGCATGTACGGTAGTGTGTGCATGTACGGTAGTGTGTACATGTACAGTAGTGTGTACATGTACAGTAGTGTGTACGTTTACAGTAGTGTGCGCATGTACAGTAGTGTGCGCATGTACGGTAGTGTGTGCATGTACGGTAGTGTGTGCATGTACAGTAGTGTGCGCATGTACGGTAGTGTGTGCATGTACGGTAGTGTGTGCATGTACGGTAGTGTGTGCATGTACGGTAGTGTGTGCATTTACACTTTTTACATGTAAAGTAGTGTGTACATGTACAGTAGTGTGAGGTATTTAACAATGATTATAGGAAATATAATTTCGTTTGTTTAACAAAATGTCCAAGGGGCCGTCCATAAATGACGTCACGCACCTAGGGGGTAGGGGGGTCCCCACATTTGTGATGATGAGTGATGAAGAGAAGGGGGCAGTTTAAGAATTGTGATGTCACGGCAAAAACGCTACTTCAAATCAAATTTCTACTTAAATATTCGATTTCTTACTATTTATGTGATGACGTTTTACATGGTTTGACGCTATTACGATATTAGAGTGCAGCCTAAATCTATATATATAAAAATCAAAGTATGTCTGTGTGTGTGTGTGTGTGTGTGCATGTCCTTTATAGCTGACTAAAACATTCATCCGATCGTCATGAAATTTTTGGAGACTGTTAAGTACCTACCTGGGATGGTAACTGGCAATTTTGTTTTCTAAATTTAACACTCATGGGGCACCGGGGGCCCATAATGTCATTTTTTGCTAATATGAGCTATATAAAAATTAGTTTAAGGGCTAGCTACTGTGTAAATTGTTGGATCTTAACCAAACTTTGTATATGACAACTTGATAGCCAATATTAAAATACTATAGGGCACTGAACTGCAAATAGTCATTCCTTTGGGGCTGGGGGCCAAAAAATTCAGATTTCTTAAACGTTTAAGATTTTATTCACCATTCAGTCATTAACAATCTTATCAAATAATGACACATGTATCCATTATTATACAAATTGAAATGAACAGGGGTTTTGAACTTTATATCTTGCACTGAATGGGCCACGGGGCCCTTAATGTCTTTTTTGATTATATAAGATATATAAAAATTAGTTTATGCGTTAGCTACTGAGTAAATGAATGGATCTAAACCAAAATTTCAATACAAAAACTTGGTAGCCCATATTAAAATACTATAGGGCACATAACTTCAAATGTACATTCCTTCGGGGCCGGGGGCCCCCAAATGTCTTTTCTTCGTATATGTTTAATTTATTTTCCCCCATTCAATTTTTGACGATCTTGAGGAATATATTTATGAGGAAACTTAATTAAATGAAAAGATTTTTGAAATTTACATATATCACCAAATGGGCCTAGGGGCCCTAAATGTCTTTTTTTCTTATATACATCTATATATATAAAAATCAAAGTATGTCTGTGTGTGTGTGTGTGTGTGTGTGCATGTCCTTTATAGCTGACTAAAACATTCATCCGATCGTCATGAAATTTTTGGAGATTGTTAAGTACCTACCTGGGATGGTAACTGGCAATTTTGTTTTCTAAATTTAACACTCATGGGACACCGGGGTCCCATAATGTTATTTTTTGCTAATATGAGCTATATAAAATTAGTTTAAGCGCTAGCTACTGTGTAAATTGTTGGATCTTAACCAAACTTTGTATATGACAACTTGATAGCCAATATTAAAATACTATAGGGCACTGAACTGCAAATAGTCATTCCTTTGGGGCTGGGGCCCCAAAATTTCACATTTCTTAAACGTTTAAGATTTTATTCACCATTCAGTCATTAACAATCTTGACAAATAATGACACATGTATCCATTATTATACAAACTGAAATGAACCGGGGTTTTGAACTTTATATCTTGCACTGAATGGGCCCCGGGGCCCTTAATGTCTTTTTTTGCTTATATAAGATATATAAAAATTAGTTTATGGGTAAGCTACTGAGTAAATGATTGGATCTTAACCAAAATTTGTATACAAAAACTTAGTAGCCCATATTAAAATACTATAAGAGACAAAACTTCAAATGTCCATTCCTTCGGGGCTGGGGGCCCCAAATGTCTTTTCTTCGTATGTGTTTAAGATATTTTTGCACATTCAATTTTTCACGATCTTGAGGAATATATCTATGAGGAAACTGAATTAAAATGAACAGGTTTTTGGAATTAACACGTTTCACCGAATGGCCCCGGGGGCCCCTAAATGTCTTTTTTCCCCTTATATTAGCTGTAAAAAATTAGTATTAGCTTAAAATACTGAGAAAATTAATAGCTCTTGACCCAAATTAGTATATAAAAACTCAATTGTCTATATTTTATTACTATAATGCACTGAACTCCTACGTTTCATTCCCTCGGGGCAGGTGACCCAAAATGTCTTTTTTAGTGAATGTTTAATGTTTTATCGTCCATTCAATTTATAACAATATTGAGAACTATAAACATATGTATGTATTTTGAAATTATTCAAATGAACATGTCTTTCGCACTTTATTTCTTCCAATAATTGGGCCCTGGGGCCCTTAATGTCGTTTTTTGCTTATACGAGCTTTATAAAAATTAGTTTATGGGTTTGTTACTGAGTAAATAATTGGATCTTAACAATAATTTGTATACAAAAACTAGGTAAGCCATATTAAAATACTATAGGGCACAGAACTTCAAATGTCTATTCCTTCGGGGCTGGGGACCCAAATGTCTTTTCTTCGTATATGTTTAAGATATTTTTCCGCATTCAATTTTTCACGATTTTGAGGAATATATCTATGACGAAACTGAATTAAATTGAACAGGTTTTTGAAGTTGACATCTTTCACCGAATGGGCCCATGGGCCCCTAAATGTCCCATTTTTTAAACACTATATTAGCTATATTAAAATTAGTTTAAGCGCTAAATAATGAGCAAATAAATGGATTTTGACTAAACTTAGAATATAAAAACTTAAGAACCTAGATTATAATATTACAGGGCACTGAACTCCTAATGTCCATTCCCACGGAGCTGGGGGCCCCAAATGTCATTTTTACTGCACAGTAATAATTTATTCCCCTATCAATTTTGACAGAAATATTGAGAAATTTAGCTTGACTACAATGGCAATAAAAAATTTAATTCTCACTCATTTTTGACAGGGCCCCTTGCCTTAATATCTTTTTTAATTTTGTAAGCTTTAAAATTATTAATTTATTTATCCGTTTGGTAGGAAACTTGGATTTTATTTATTTGCAAACTTCCGCGAAGGTTTCTGGCATAAATGTTTTTAATATATGCCACTCATTCACTCATTGGTTTCTTTAAACTTAATCATTTTACCGAGATCGTTGCAACGCACGACGGGTCTGCTAGTCTATATATATAAAAATCAAAGTATGTCTGTGTGTGTTTGTGTGTGTGTGCATGTCCTTTATAGCTGACTAAACCATTCATCCGATCGTCATGAAAATTTTGGAGACTGTTGAGTACCTACCTGGGACGGTAACTGGCAACTTTGTTTTCTAAATTTAACACTCATGGGGCACCGGGGGACCCATAATGTCATTTTTTGCTAATATGAGCTATATAAAAATTAGTTTAAGCGCTAGCTACTGTGTAAATTGTTGGATCTTAACCAAACTTTGTATATGACAACTTGATAGCCAATATTAAAATACTATAGGGCACTGAACTGCAAATAGTCATTCCTTTGGGGCTGGGGGCCAAAAAAATTCACGTTTCTTAAACGTTTAAGATTTTATTCACCATTCAGTCATTAACAATCTTGACAAATAATGACACATGTATCCATTATTATACAAATTGAAATGAACAGGGGTTTTGAACTTTATATCTTGCACTGAATGGGCCCAGGGGCCCTTAATTTCTTTTTTTTGATTATATAAGCTATATAAAATTAGTTTATGCGTTAGCTACTGAGTAAATGAATGGATCTAAACCAAAATTTGAATACAAAAACTTGGTAGCCCATATTAAAATACTATAGGGCACATAACTTCAAATGTCCATTCCTTCGGGGCCGGGGCCCGCAATGTCTTTTCTTCGTAAATGTTTAATGTATTTTCCACCATTCAATTTTTCACGATCTTGAGGAATATATCTATGAGGAAACTTAATTAAATGAAAAGATTTTTGAAATTTACATATATCACCAAATGGGCCCAGGGGCCCTAAATGTCTTTTTTTTCTTATATCTATCTATATATATAAAAATCAAAGTATGTATGTGTGTGTGTGCATGTCCTTTATAGCTGAATAAACCCTTCTTTCGATTGTCATGAAATTTTTTGAGACTGTGGAGTACCCAACTGGGATGGTAACTGGCAAACATTTTTTCTAAATTTAACACTCATTGGGCACTGGGGGCCCATAATGTCATTTGTTGCTTATATGAGCTATATAAAAATTAATTTAAGCGCTAGCTACTGTGTAAATTGTTGGATCGTAACCAAAATTTGTATATAACAACTTGATATCAAATAATAAAATACTATAGGGCACTGAACTCCTAATAGTCATTCCGTTGGGGCTGGGGGCCTAAAAAGTCCCATTTCTTAAACATTTAAGATTTTATTCACCACTCAGTTATTATCAATCTTGACAAATAATGACACATGTATCCATTATTATACAAGTTGAAATGAACAGGGGTTTTGAACTTTATATCCTGCACTGAATGGGCCCTGAGGCCCTTAATGTCGTTTTTTGCTATATAAGCTATATAAAATTAGTTTATGCGTTAGCTACTGAGTAAATGAATGGATCTTAACCAAAATTTGAATACAAAATCTTGGTAGCCCATAATAAAATACAATAGGGCACAGAACTTCAAATGTGCATTCCTTCGGGGCCGGGGGCCCAAAAATGTATTTTCTTCGTATATGCATACGATATTTTTCCACATTCAATTTTTCACGATCTTCAGGAATATATTTTTGAGGAAACTGAACTAAAATGAACAGGTTTTTGAAATTAACATCTTCGTACAAAGGGCCCATGGGCCCCTAAATTTCGTTTTTGTTCTTATATTAGCTGTATAAAAATTAGTATTAGCGTAAAATACTAAAATAATTGACCCATTTTAACATATAAAAACTCAAGGGTCTATATTTTATTACGATAGGGCACTGAACTCCTAATTTTCGTTCCCTCTCGGCAGGGGGCCCAAACTGTTATTTTTAGTAAATGTTTAATATTTTATCGTCCCTTCAATTTTTAACAATATTGAGAAATATAAATAAATGTATGTATTTTGAAATTTATTCAAATAAGCATTTGTTTCGCACTTTATTTCTTGCAATAATTGGGCGCTGGGGCACTTAATGTCGTTTTTTGCTTATATGAGCTATATAAAATTAGTTTATGTGATAGCTACTGAGTAAATGAATGGATCTTAACCAAACTTTGTATATAAGAAATGTCCAATCGTTCAGGGCTGGGGGCCCCAAAATGTTTGTTTTTTCGAATATGTTGGAGATATTATTTGCCATTCTATTTTTAACGATCTTGAGAAATATATCCATGATGAAACTGAATTTAAATAAACATGTTTTCAAAATGTACATCTTGAACCGAATGGGCCCCGGGGGCCCCTTAATGTATTTGTTGCTTATATTATCTATTTAAAAAATGGTTTAATTGTTAGATAAGGAGCAAATAACTGGATTGTGACCAAACTTGGTATATTAAAAAAGCTTAAGAGCTTTTATTAAATTACTATAGGGCACTGAACTCCTTATGTCAATTTTCTCGTGGCTGGGGGCCCTCAATATGTTTTTTACTAAACTTTTAATATTGTATTCCCCATTCAGTTTTACACGATATTGAGCAATATAGGTAAATATATTTATATATTTGTTATGATTTGATTGAAATGAACAGATTTTCGAACGTCATATGTTAAACAGATGGGCCCGGTGGCCCTTAATGTAATTTCTTTTTTATCTATATGTATTCCTTTTTAATGAGATCGTTGCAACGCACGACGGGTCTGCTAGTACATACTAAAATGACGATAAAGTGATTTGAAACATTCTCATTTTCAAATAGAAAATGCATCTTTTAAGGGGGGGGGGCGCTCACAGCTTTGTGACGTCATATTGGAAGAGGGGTCTAAGTTTTTGTGACGAAGTTTGACGGAGGGGAGGGGGGGGTAAAATCGTCCAAAATCGTTTGACGTCATTTATGGACGCCCCCCTATTCAATTCAATCACTCAAATTTTGTTGACCTAGTTTTTAAAACAATGTCTTACCCAAGTTGGCTACCAAATGATATTGATATGATATCGAAGGTTTTAAAAAAGAAATCTTTTCTATGCAATAGTTTGAAATTTAGGGATGGGAAATCAATGTCGACTTGATTCATAGAGACCTCACTTTAAAAATGGACAGGAAATGGATGACCAAGGGGGATTTAAGTTTTTATTTATTTATTTTTAAAAAAAAATGTTATATATGAAGATTGAAATTATCAAACCAATTTCCTTAACTCATTTTAAAGTGCGATTAAAGTATTTTAAAGATAAATAATAATTTTGACGAAAACAAAACGTTAAAAAACTGGCTCATGAAATCATTACATCACTGACATTTATTTCATCGTTTATCAGTGACGCTACCAGATGTCGGGTCGACCTAAGGGATCGTATGACTTAAACAACAGGGGTCCGTTACACGGAACCATGTTTGTTTGTTTGTTGTTGTTGTTTTTTGTTTTTTTTCGTTTAACTTTTCAGTTTCTTGCCTCTACCGAACCGCCAACTGAACTCATTTGGAGAGCCTCACAATTCTTTGACCAGCGACTAAGACCCAACCAAGCGCTCTTAGAACAGATTTCAGACTTCTTTGATTAGCCTGTCGTTGTGCCTGCCCTTTGGCCTCTATTAACCCCCTCCCATTATATCTGCGCCACGTCCGCTCATCTCTCGTCCACACAATCACCGTCGTTTTCCAACTTGCTAATAGCGAGGCCTTCTCAATTACGACTGACCCCTACCCCACCCCACATCTGACGGTAACTCCGCCCGTGAGCAACATTGAATGCCTCCATTTCGCGGTCGATCCTGTGTCACCAGGGGCGTCGACGATAAGGTGGGTCGGACGGACCACCCCCATACCCCCACACCAACAAAAAAAGAAGATATATACTTTTGTTTTCATTTCTCACGTTTTTGTTTCATTTCTCTCCACTCATTGGTTACACTCAGTCTATCATAGCTCCCTGGTACAGATTAGTGCAGCCATCCTAGGGCCATCACTCAAACATTTTTTATTTTCCCCTCTTGAATACATGACCAACTATCCACCCAACACCGTCAGCTGGATTGGTGTAGTTGTATGACGTATGTCCTATTGTCCTAAGCTTATTGGCGTAGTTGCATGACGTATGTCCTATTGTCCTAAGCTGATTGGCGTAGTTGTATGACGTATGTCCTATTGTCCTAAGCTGATTGGCGTAGTTGTATGACGTATGTCCTATTGTCCTAAGCTGATTGGCGTAGTTTTATGACGTATGTCCTATTGTCCTAAGCTGATTGGCGTAGTTGTATGACGTATGTCCTATTGTCCTAAGCTGATTGGCGTAGTTGTATGACGTATGTCCTATTGTCCTAAGCTGGTTGGCGTAGTTGTATGACGTATGTCCTATTGTCCTAAGCTGATTGGCGTAGTTGTATGACGTATGTCCTATTGTCCTAAGCTGATTGGCGTAGTTGTATGACGTATGTCCTATTGTCCTAAACTGATTGGCGTCGTTGTATGACGTATGTCCTATTGTCCTAAACTGATTGGCGTAGTTGTATGACGTATGTCCTATTGTCCTAAACTGATTGGCGTAGTTGTATGACGTATGTCCTATTGTCCTAAACTGATTGGCGTCGTTGTATGACGTATGTCCTATTGTCCTAAGCTGATTGGCGTAGTTGTATGACGTATGTCCTATTGTCCTAAGATGATTGGCGTAGTTGTATGACGTATGTCCTATTGTCCTAAACAACAAAAGTAGCATGTTTTGTTATAGCTTTAACGTTGCCCTTCAAATGTGTTAAATTATAAATAATATACGAGTTATCCAAATACTTTAAAAAAATGAATGCAACTTACTCGACCATTTATTGTTTTCATGATATGTGGGCTCCCCCTAGTAATGTCATATCAACGCCCCTGAATACACTCGTGTCACGACACAAACCCCTACCCCCACCCTCCCCTCCTCTGACCCCCTCCCACCCCAACCGTTCACAATGTCTAATAATGAGTGTCAAGTTCTCCCTGGCTGACGGTCCGGTCCACCCAGGGTCCGGTTACAGGATGAGGGCAGAACTAAACCGTTGGACCAACAAAAAGGGGCTGACACGGAGGACTAATGCTGGGCTGCTCGGGTGGACACGAAATGGCCAGGCGTCGCATTCTAATTTCCAGAGATTGAATGGTCAGGACGGCAAAATGATTTCATTCAGTTGTACCAATAAACCATTGCCGACTGTCACCCTGTAGCACTGGCAGGGCGTGATACTAGCTTTAAATCATTGACTTCCAAAATATCTTGCTTGCAATTATTTTTATTCTTCTTTATATTACACTTGAAATTGTGCTTAAGCGTCTTCAAGTTTTATTTTCGTACAGGTTTGGGATTGCATATTATTAGTGTTTCGATGTTGTTGTTCTTTCTATATATGCTCCCAATCGTCTAAATCTTCCATTGTTTAATAGAGTACTATTCTTTATCATACTGTAAAGTTGATTGCATGCAACTACTTTGATCCAAGGTTGAGATTCTGTCGACAATGAAAAAAGTAACTGTTTATTAACATATATATCTATATATTAGGACTGCGGAAACTAACGATTAATTAATAGATTAATCGTTAAAAATTAATCGATTAAAACTAATTTGATCAATAAAAATTCGATTAAAATTTAAGAAATTATTTCTAATATTTTTTTTCCAATTTATTAATAATTTATATTTTTATTCCTGACATACTTTTCCACGTATTATTATTTATTTAGACGTGCATACGTAAACAAAAAGGTTTTTCTTCCTTATTTCTTGCATAGCAGAACGAATCTGCTGTGTTACGTCACAAAATTTGGGAGCAATGGAATTACCGCGACTTAACCGATTTCGCGCAATAATGAATCGCAACTTAACGGGATCTATATATGGGTCATAAAAATATAATTTATCGAAATTAATCGATTAATTTTTTCCCGATTGATCGAACACATTTTTAATCAGCACCAGCTCTAGTATATATACACAGGTCCTTATAGGTCTTAAAGCTTCTTGTCCATCATACCTTTCGAATGGCCTGTTGACCAATGTCAGTGCTGATAAACCCGAGCTGGACAGGTGTTGCCATCATAAAATGAAATATTTCCAGTTCGTCTACATTTAAAAATGAAAACTGAGAGAATTTGAATTTTAAAAAAAATAATAAAAAAATTTTGTTACATTAAATAATCACGAATCGTGTAAACGCCTTTGTTGATTTTAAATTGTTGTTGTTGTTGTTGTTGTTTTTTTTTAAACTTTCCAATCCAGCAGGTGTCCATAAATGACGTCACACACCTAGGGGGAGAGGGGGTCACACTTTTGTGACGATGCGGGACGAGGGGAGGGAGGGGGTTGAAGAAATGTGACGTCACATCAAAAGGGTAACTTGAAATAAAACTTCCACTGAAATATTTGGTCGCTTACAATTTATTTAATGACTTTTTTTTCCTTTTTTTCTTTAAAAAATAAAAAAAATCAGTGCTTCTCAATGTGCCAGTCGGTAGGCCATCAGACGCTGGTTGGCGTATGCTATCAAGACACGAAAATTAAATCTAATTATAATTATCCTTAAGTTTGAGAATCCACAAGATAACATATGAAATTGTTACACTGCGTCGTTTGATGCTGACATCAAAGCATTTGTGATGTAACGGCAGCTCCGTTTGGATCTCTCATGGCAGGAGTCGTAAAACTTTTTTTGCCCGTTACCCCAAAATATACAAGTTTATGTATGCGTTACGCACTCTAGGTCCTGCTCATATGACTCGGGGATTTAGGGGAGTATCTTTAGCCCCCCCCCCACTACTGGCGAGTTTTACAAGCATGACAAGTGTCTAAAAATGATCTGAATAGGATTATGTGTCGATATTTTAAGTCAATATCCTTTTTCTTTAAAAGGGGAAAAAAAGGGGGGGGGGAATCTATTTGATAGAATTAAAAACATTTTAAGTTTGATATAATTGTTCGATTGGTTTTTGGTCAAACGTCCCTGGCCATTCTAGTCTTCTAGATCAGTGCTTCTCAAAGTGGTGGTCCGCGGACCGGTGCCGGTCAGTGGGCCATCCGCTGCCGGTCCGCAGATGTTCTCAAAAAAAGGACAGAAAAATTGTCAGTGCAGGGAAAATAGTGCACCGGTCCCTGGTGAAATGGAAAAAATTCCTGCTGGTCCGCAATACAAAAAAGTTTGAGAAGCACTGTTCTAGATATAATGGTAAATGAGCCCATTTAAAATTAGTCAAGTATTCATTAACTTTATTGAATGCACCGAATTCTTGACATCGCAATTCGAGAGGAGCACAAAACAACTGTTCTTCTTAGCTCAGTTTTTAAGGCATTAATTTTAAATATCACAGAAATGATGCGTGATAAGGACAAGTCATGTGGATTAAGATTATTGTCACTCGTGTCAATATAAATGAAAGTATGGTAGATTTATGTGTCTTCATATAGTGCGTAGGTAAGAAATCTACATAGTTGTCAATTTTTTTTAAAAAATGCATTTTCTGAAAGGAACCGGTTTAATAATGTACATATGTTCCAAGCGTACACGTACACATGACGTATTTTAATATATCTAGCGGATTGTAGTGGATGTTATATGTCCCAAATGAGTCTGCATTACCCCCAAGAATTCCCTTTTTGACCCCAGTGCAGGTTATTTACCTCTGTTCGCAGACCTCTTTCTTACGGGATGCCCGTCACTCAATTGTGGGATTTTTTTTAAATACATTTTTTAAATAATTTTTTTTCTAAACACAGACGTTAACCGTGATGATTAATAGTCAATGTTTAATTTGTATGCATTAAAATAAAATATAAGTTAAGGATGTTAACACAGTTATTTTTCTGAAGGCCGGTTAAAAGTTTTTTTTAAATGCTTCACGCGGGTTACGATATTACAATGTAGATCTTCACTAAATAAATAATAAATACTTAAATGACAATAAAAGTGATTTGAAACATACTTATTTTCAAATAGAAAATAAATTTGTTGTTTTTTTTTGTTTGTTTTTTTGTTTGTTTTATTTGTTTGTTTGTTGTTTTTTTTTGGGGGGGGGGAGATTTGTGACGTATTTTTAGAGGGGGGGTCTACGTTTTTGTGACGACGCGTGACGAGGGGGGGAGGGGGTCAAAAATCGTCAAAAATCGCGTGACGTCATTTATGGACGGCCCCCCACTTGCTGTTTAAATGTGCCATTATTTGTTTCTTTTTATAGCCGACTAAATAATGGCATGTGCAATACGGAAATGTTACAAAACAAGAGATGCCTCATTTTTACTTTACAGTTACAGTAGCACATGATCAGTTACACTAGCACATCATCAGTTACAGTAACACATGATCAGTTACAGTAGCACATGATCAGAGCCACAATTCATGCTTCCCTAACCCACGAATTATGCACAGCCACTTTTACGCCCCTGATATAACAAATTATTATAATGTCCAAATCTTTCTACATTAATGACATGATGCTATATTTTCTTTAAAACAAATGAAAATATTAAACACTAGATGTAAGAAATGCGTTTAGCTTTGATGTCGGTGATCTAATGTTTAGCTTTGATGTCGGTGGTCTTATGTTTAGCTTTGATGTCGGTGGTCTAAGGTTTAGCTTTGATGTCGGTGATCTAATGTTTAGCTTTGATGTCGGTGATCTAATGTTTCACGCTATGGAACTAAACATGACCCCACAGGTTGTTTTATAACTCCCTAATTATTATAGACATGGAAGTTGAAAGTTAGATCTCTATTTTCAGAGTCTTTTTGTTATGTGTTTTTTATTAATGTATATATAAGCTATAAATTAATGATCAGTGTTACAAATGTAACAGAAAAGTTATTTTTAAAAATTGGACAGCCATACGTAACGATGATTACTATAACAAATATAATTTAAAGGGGGACTACTAAAGATAAAACATATTTTCATTTTGATGATTATCCTTGTTTGGAGCCACAACATATATAAAAAATTGAAATAATAATGATATTAAAAATTTAAAAAAACAGCGAATCCTTCAAATAACACCAGCTTTGCTCTCTACTCTAGACGACACTTCTTTGTTGAACATTTCAATGCTATACGAAGGCAGATTGTTGTCTATGTGCAGGTCGTCCCTCTTCTTTACCGCCTTGAAATGTTGTCTATGGGCAAGCTTTTTTTCTGTCTAAGAGAAGTATAAATATTGCAATTACTAAGAGCTTGCCTTGAAGTTTTATTTTCTTGTGTTGGTTCCTTTTTTTTTCTGTCTCTTTTTAAAAGACTGGTTAGTATTGCTTCTGTATGACGTTCAACAATAATTGTTATTTCTACTTGTACACTCTGATGGTGAGTAGTGTACGTCATAGATATTATGATCAAGTGTTATGTTTAGTGAATATTTCATCTATTTAATTTTTTTTTGTATGGTGTTGGATGTTTTTTCAGTTCGTATTTTTTATATTTGTTTTTGTTTTTAAAATAATATTAATGAAGTTTAAACTTTTTCTCTAATTGGTTTTTCAAAAGTCTGAAATGCTTATGTTTTGTTATGTTCTCCCTCTATGCAGAAGATAATTGCGTCCACAGACCATGACAGATGAGCTGTTGACAAGTGATGCAGCGTTCACAGGCCACGGCTTTGTGGGTTCCACGCATTACCCAGCCGCCTAACTAGTGTTAGGTACCCATTCGGAGCTGAGTGACTCAGGGAGGCCCTAGGCTGGAACAAATCCTGCCTTCACATGGATTCGAACCTGTGACCATCGGTACGCCAGTGGAGCGCGCTGCCACTCGACCACCGCGTCCCATATATATATATTTGGTTATGTTCTCTCAGAATTTTGCTGAAATCCACCCCTACCACCCAGCCCGCCCCAGCCCACAGATTATAGCAAGCCACAGACACGCACCACTTGGCCATGATAACTTCACTAAAGGGCCTAGAAGGGGGCTCACACAATTAGCCAGTGTCGTCTGTATGGCTATATTTGCCCTTGGGACAAAACTCAAATCTAATTAAGTTGAAACCCTGCCAACAACACTATGGGGATTAGAGGCAAGTAGTTGCCCCAGGGCGGACCAGCTCGTGGAAACAGTGTGGAGGATACGGACATGATTGATAAACAGCTCCATCATTAATTTAAACAGGGGTTCTCGGGATTTTTAACAACAACCTCAGTTAAAACATATTTTAGTGCTATGAATTTTAAAAATAAATTAATGACAGAGCATTTTTATAAAAAGAAAGGGTTTTGTTTCATCAAGATGTATTTTTCTTCAGGTAACATTAACATATTGTTTCTTGGGAAAAGGAGAATTAGAAATAAAGAATTCAACAAGTTTTAAATAGAAGAAATGAAAAGCAAAATATCTGCGCTCAATGGCATTGTAGAAATTATGACAAGCACATTTGGTGCTTAGCCTTTTCTTGTGTTGTATTTTTTTTTAAGTTTAAATATTTATTTGATTTGTCTAAGCTACAATAGGGTGTGTTTAGAAAATATTATAGATCAGGGGCGTGAAAAACTTGTGAGTTTCCGTAACAAATAGAAAAATATGATAGTACCACTAATATGGAGTCTTATAAAGTGCTTTACTTGAATGTATGTTCAGTTGTAGACTATTGTTTTGAGTTAGAATAACAAGGCTCTATGTGATATTTTGGTCGATTTTCGTAGTCCTATTTAGATGTAGAACCTTGTTATTCTGTACTCCCTACAAAATTTTCTAAAGATACAGCTTTCATATTTTTTTACCATGATAGATTAATACATTGTCCATAACCCAGGGGCTATAACTCATCTTTGTCACAAATTTGACGTAGAGCCTTGTTATTCTAAGGGGGTGACTTGGTTCTGACAATCTATTCATAGCAACGAATAATGAACTTGTATTAATCATAACTTATCTATAATGACTCCATGGTCTATTTGTCGAACTCTTCTGTTTTGCCTCCTGTATGTCTATGACTCTACTGTCTGTGTCTATGACTCTACTGTCGTGTCTATGACTCTACTGTCTGTCTCTATGACTCTACTGTCCATGTCTATAACTGTACTGTATGTGTCTATGACACTACTGTCAGTGTCCATGACTCTACTGTCCGTGTCTATGACTCTATTGTCTGTTTCCATGGCTCTACTGTCTGTGTCTTTGACTCTACTGTTTGTGTCTATGATTCTACTGTCCGTGTCTTTGACTCTACTGTCTGTGTCTATGATTCTACTGTCCGTGTCTTTGACTCTACTGTCTGTGTCTATGATTCTACTGTCTGTGTCTATGATTCTACCTTTTGTGTCTATGACTCTAGTGTATGTGTCTATGACTCTGCTGTCTGTTTCCATGGCTCTACTGTCTGTGTCTTTGACTCTACTGTCTGTGTCTATGATTCTACTGTCCGTGTCTTTGACTCTACTGTATGTTTATTTGACTCTACTGTCTGTGTCTATGACTCTGCTGTCTGTTTCCATGGCTCTACTGTCTGTGTCTATGACTCTGCTGTCTGTTTCCATGGCTCTACTGTCTGTGTCTATGAATATACTGTCTATGTCTCTATCCGCTAAGAATATTTTTGTGAATCAAATGCCCATGTATACCATCCTCTGTCCTTGTACCTGACCAGTATGTCCAAACCTCTTACATTAATATCAACGTTTTCTGAATAATACACATAATGGTGACAATGGTGAACCTTGCTAAGTCTGAACAATCGAGGACCATAAACTAAAAGTATCTCTTTATTGAATCATGATGGTAGTATTGTGATGTTTCATTATGTTTCCAATTCATAAACATTGACATTTAACAATTGTTACTGCCGAAATACATTATAAATGAGTAAGTGTAAGGCAGGTATGTCCGATATCGCTACAACTTTATATGTTTTAAAGCCATTCTTAAAAACAACAGGGTAAAAATTACGAGTTATCTTGATTTTTGAAATTCGTGTCGAGCAAACTAATGATGTCGGTCGTACGAGGTGTGAAAACAACTTTCATTCCCGCTATCCGTGGATATAGGAAACAGGTGGCACGCGGGAACTTTGCTGACTCCGTTGCAAGGATGTCTGGAAAAAATCGTCTTCAAGTTGCACTGATGTGCCCCTGGTGTTACCTCCCTTTGAAACGGGGCGGATAACTTTGTCACGTCCCTCGCTCTCAAATTACCCCGGCAGGGACGGCATTAATTCCCTTTAATACGGGTATCAGTACCCTCCAGGTCGGACGCTGCAAACATGAAAATCGCTGGGGCACAATTAGCCGACACACATGTTTTCTCGTTGAGTTACTCCCCTTCAGGTGAAACTGATTCTTTGAACTGGAACGGGAGCCCCCAACTCGGAGATGAAATGGAGGCGGTGACACAAAGGGAGTTAATGAAGAGTCTTCTTAGCATTCACGCATTTTGTTGGCAATGGTGGGGGTCAATATTTTTATTTGAAACCAGAGACCAGAAAACCAGTTTTCTCTCTTGTTTGTCTGCTGGTAAGTTGGGAGTCGCCAGACCGAGCTGCGCGGACAAACAGTAAGTTTCATAGCAAGGGGAACAAGGAACAAGTTTCACAGCTAGGGAACAAGGAACAAGTTTCACAGCTAGGGGAACAAAGAACAAGTTTCACAGCTAGGGGAACAAGGAACAAGTTTCACAGCTAGGGGAACAAGGAACAAGTTTCACAGCTAGGGGAACAAGGAACAAGTTTCACAGCTAGGGGAACAAGGAACAAGTTTCACAGCTAGGGGAACAAGGAACCAGTTTCACAGATAGCGCACGGACTCCATCAAGGGTGTCAATGTGTTAAAAGTTAACACGGCAGGGGCAAAACAGTTTCCATAACTCTTCTTCCTGTTTTATTTCATTTGTTTTATAAAATAATATATATTTTTTACATTGCATATTTTCCCATGAAATACTTTAGTACATACGCAGTTCATAGGCCCATTATTTTTTAACTACCAATTAAAAAGAGTGTAAAAAATATTAATAATATATTTATAAGACGAAAAAAAAAGGGGAGAGGAAACGAAGCACTATTAGCAATTATTATTTCTGAAATGCATATTTTATTAAATAGCTTTAGTAGATGGGAAGTTAGCGTCTTGCTGTAGGTGTTGTTACTTGGTAAAGGACGTAACCTCTTGCTGTAGGTGGTGTTACTTGGTGAAGGACTAACGTCTTGCTGTAGGTGTTGTTACTTGCTGAAGGACTAACGTCTTGCTGTAGGTGGTGTTACTTGGTGAAGGACTAACGTCTTGCTGTAGGTGTTGTTACTTGGTGAAGGACGTAACGTTTAGCTGTAGGTGTTGTTACTTGGTGAAGGACGTAAACTCTTGCTGTAGGTGGTGTTACTTGGTGAAGGACTAACGTCTTGCTGTAGGTGGTGTTACTTTGTGAAGGACTAACGTCTTGCTGTAGGTGTTGTTACTTGGTGAAGGACTAACGTCTTGCTGTAGGTGGTGTTACTTGGTGAAGGACTAACGTCTTGCTGTAGATGTTGTTACTTGGTGAAGGACTAACGTCTTGCTGTAGGTGGTGTTACTTGGTGAAGGACGTAAACTCTTGCTGTAGATGGCGTGACTTGGTGAAGGACGCAACGTCTTGCTGTAGGTGTTGTTACTTGGTGAAGGACTAACGTCTTGCTGTAGGTGTTGTTACTTGGTGAAGGACTAACGTCTAGTTGTAGTTTGTGTTACTTGGTGAAAGACTAACGTCTTACTGTAGGTGGTGTTACTTGGTGAAGGACTAACGTCTTGTTGTAGGTGGTGTTACTTGGTGAAGGACTAACGTCTTGCTGTAGGTGGTGTTACTTGGTGAAGGACTAACGTTTTGCTGTAGGTGGTGTTACTTGGTGAAGGACGTAAACTCTTGCTGTAGATGGTGTTACTTGGTGAAGGACGCAACGTCTTGCTGTAGGTGTTGTTACTTGGTGAAGGACTAACGTCTTGCTGTAGGTGTTGTTACTTTGTGAACGTCTTGCTGTAGGTGTTGTTACTTGGTAAAGGACGCAACGTCTTGCTGTAGGTGTTGTTACTTGGTGAAGGACTAACGTCTTGCTGTAGGTGTTGTTACCTTGTGAAGGACGTAACGTCTTGCTGTAGATGGTGTTACTTGGTGAAGGATCAACGTCTTGCTGTAGGTGTTGTTACTTGGTGAAGTACTAACGTCTTGCTGTAGGTGTTGTTACTTGGTGAAGGACGTAACGTTTAGCTGTAGGTGGTGTTAATTGGTGAAGGACTAACGTCTTGCTGTAGGTGTTGTTACTTGGTGAATGACTAACGTCTTGCTGTAGGTGGTGTTACTTGGTGAAGGACTAACGTCTTGCTGTAGGTTGTGTTACTTGGTGAAGGACTAACGTTTTGCTGTAGGTGGTGTTACTTGGTGAAGGACTAACGGCTTGCTGTAGGTGTTATTACTTGGTGAAAGATTAACGTCTTGCTGTAGGTGGTGTTACTTGGTGAAGGACTAACGTCTTGCTGTAGGTGTTGTTACTTGGTGAAGGACTAACGTCTTGCTGTAGGTGTTGTTACTTAGCGAAGGACTAAAGTCTTGCTGTAGGGGTTGTTACTTGGTGAAGAACTAACGTCTTGCTGTAGGTGTTGTTACTTGCTGAAGGACTAACGTCTTGCTGTAGGTGTTGTTACTTGGTGAAGGACTAACGTCTTGCTGTAGGTGTTTTTACTTGGTGAAGGACGTAACGTTTAGCTGTAGGTGGTGTTATTTGGTGAAGGACTAACGTCTTGCTGTAGGTGGTGTTACTTGTTAAAGGACTAACGTCTTGCTGTAGGTGTTGTTACTTGGTGAAGGACTAACGTCTTGCTGTAGGTGGTGTTACTTGGTGAAGGACTGACGTCTTGCTGTAGGTGTTGTTACTTGGTGAAAGATTAACGTCTAGCTGTAGGTGGTGTTACTTGGTTAAGGACTAACGTCTTGCTGTAGGTGTTGTTACTTGGTGAAGGACGTAAACTCTTGCTGTAGGTGGTGTTACTTGGTGAAGGACTAACGTCTTGCTGTAGGTGTTGTTACTTGGTGAAGGACTAACGTCTTGCTGTAGGTGGTGTTACTTGGTGAAGGACGTAAACTCTTGCTGTAGGTGGTGTTACTTGGTGAAGGACTAACGTCTTGCTGTACGTGGTGTTACTTGGTGAAGGACGTAAACTCTTGCTGTAGATGGCGTGACTTGGTGAAGGACGCAACGTCTTGCTGTAGGTGTTGTTACTTGGTGAAGGACTAACGTCTTGCTGTAGGTGTTGTTACTTGGTGAAGGACTAACGTCTAGTTGTAGTTTGTGTTACTTGGTGAAAGACTAACGTCTTACTGTAGGTGGTGTTACTTGGTGAAGGACTAACGTCTTGCTGTAGGTGGTGTTACTTGGTGAAGGACTAACGTCTTGCTGTAGGTGGTGTTACTTGGTGAAGTACTAACGTCTTGCTGTAGGTGGTGTTACTTGGTGAAGGACTAACGTCTTGCTGTAGGTGGTGTTACTTGGTGAAGTACTAACGTCTTGCTGTAGGAGGTGTTACTTGGTGAAGGACTAACGTCTTGCTGTAGGTGGTGTTACTTGGTGAAGGACTAACGTCTTGCTGTAGGTGTTGTTACTTGGTGAAGGACTAACGTCTTGCTGTAGGTGGTGTTACTTGGTGAAGGACTAACGTCTTGCTGTAGATGTTGTTACTTGGTGAAGGACTAACGTCTTGCTGTAGGTGGTGTTACTTGGTGAAGGACGTAAACTCTTGCTGTAGATGGTGTGACTTGGTGAAGGACGCAACGTCTTGCTGTAGGTGTTGTTACTTGGTGAAGGACTAACGTCTTGCTGTAGGTGTTGTTACTTGGTGAAGGACTAACGTCTAGTTGTAGGTTGTGTTACTTGGTGAAAGACTAACGTCTTACTGTAGGTGGTGTTACTTGGTGAAGGACTAACGTCTTGTTGTAGGTGGTGTTACTTGGTGAAGGACTAACGTCTTGCTGTAGGTGGGGTTACTTGGTGAAGGACTAACGTTTTGCTGTAGGTGGTGTTACTTGGTGAAGGACGTAAACTCTTGCTGTAGATGGTGTTACTTGGTGAAGGACGCAACGTCTTACTGTAGGTGTTGTTACTTGGTGAAGGACTAACGTCTTGCTGTAGGTGTTGTTACTTTGTGAAGGACTAACGTCTTGCTGTAGGTGTTGTTACTTGGTAAAGGACGCAACGTCTTGCTGTAGGTGTTGTTACTTGGTGAAGGACTAACGTCTTGCTGTAGGTGTTGTTACCTTGTGAAGGACGTAACGTCTTGCTGTAGATGGTGTTACTTGGTGAAGGATCAACGTCTTGCTGTAGGTGTTGTTACTTGGTGAAGGACTAACGTCTTGCTGTAGGTGTTGTTACTTGGTGAAGGACGTAACGTTTAGCTGTAGGTGGTGTTAATTGGTGAAGGACTAACGTCTTGCTGTAGGTGTTGTTACTTGGTGAATGACTAACGTCTTGCTGTAGGTGGTGTTACTTGGTGAAGGACTAACGTCTTGCTGTAGGTTGTGTTACTTGGTGAAGGACTAACGTTTTGCTGTAGGTGGTGTTACTTGGTGAAGGACTAACGGCTTGCTGTAGGTGTTATTACTTGGTGAAAGATTAACGTCTTGCTGTAGGTGGTGTTACTTGGTGAATGTCTAACGTCTAGCTGTAGGTGGTGTTACTTGGTTAAGGACTAACGTCTTGCTGTAGGTGTTGTTACTTGGTGAAGGACGTAAACTCTTGCTGTAGGTGGTGTTACTTGGTGAAGGACTAACGTCTTGCTGTAGGTGTTGTTACTTGGTGAAGGACTAACGTCTTGCTGTAGGTGGTGTTACTTGGTGAAGGACGTAAACTCTTGCTGTAGGTGGTGTTACTTGGTGAAGGACTAACGTCTTGCTGTACGTGGTGTTACTTGGTGAAGGACGTAAACTCTTGCTGTAGATGGCGTGACTTGGTGAAGGACGCAACGTCTTGCTGTAGGTGTTGTTACTTGGTGAAGGACTAACGTCTTGCTGTAGGTGTTGTTACTTGGTGAAGGACTAACGTCTAGTTGTAGTTTGTGTTACTTGGTGAAAGACTAACGTCTTACTGTAGGTGGTGTTACTTGGTGAAGGACTAACGTCTTGCTGTAGGTGGTGTTACTTGGTGAAGGACTAACGTCTTGCTGTAGGTGGTGTTACTTGGTGAAGTACTAACGTCTTGCTGTAGGTGGTGTTACTTGGTGAAGGACTAACGTCTTGCTGTAGGTGGTGTTACTTGGTGAAGTACTAACGTCTTGCTGTAGGAGGTGTTACTTGGTGAAGGACTAACGTCTTGCTGTAGGTGGTGTTACTTGGTGAAGGACTAACATCTTGCTGTAGGTGTTGTTACTTGGTGAAGGACTAACGTCTTGCTGTAGGTGGTGTTACTTGGTGAAGGACTAACGTCTTGCTGTAGATGTTGTTACTTGGTGAAGGACTAACGTCTTGCTGTAGGTGGTGTTACTTGGTGAAGGACGTAAACTCTTGCTGTAGATGGTGTGACTTGGTGAAGGACGCAACGTCTTGCTGTAGGTGTTGTTACTTGGTGAAGGACTAACGTCTTGCTGTAGGTGTTGTTACTTGGTGAAGGACTAACGTCTAGTTGTAGGTTGTGTTACTTGGTGAAAGACTAACGTCTTACTGTAGGTGGTGTTACTTGGTGAAGGACTAACGTCTTGTTGTAGGTGGTGTTACTTGGTGAAGGACTAACGTCTTGCTGTAGGTGGGGTTACTTGGTGAAGGACTAACGTTTTGCTGTAGGTGGTGTTACTTGGTGAAGGACGTAAACTCTTGCTGTAGATGGTGTTACTTGGTGAAGGACGCAACGTCTTACTGTAGGTGTTGTTACTTGGTGAAGGACTAACGTCTTGCTGTAGGTGTTGTTACTTTGTGAAGGACTAACGTCTTGCTGTAGGTGTTGTTACTTGGTAAAGGACGCAACGTCTTGCTGTAGGTGTTGTTACTTGGTGAAGGACTAACGTCTTGCTGTAGGTGTTGTTACCTTGTGAAGGACGTAACGTCTTGCTGTAGATGGTGTTACTTGGTGAAGGATCAACGTCTTGCTGTAGGTGTTGTTACTTGGTGAAGGACTAACGTCTTGCTGTAGGTGTTGTTACTTGGTGAAGGACGTAACGTTTAGCTGTAGGTGGTGTTAATTGGTGAAGGACTAACGTCTTGCTGTAGGTGTTGTTACTTGGTGAATGACTAACGTCTTGCTGTAGGTGGTGTTACTTGGTGAAGGACTAACGTCTTGCTGTAGGTTGTGTTACTTGGTGAAGGACTAACGTTTTGCTGTAGGTGGTGTTACTTGGTGAAGGACTAACGGCTTGCTGTAGGTGTTATTACTTGGTGAAAGATTAACGTCTTGCTGTAGGTGGTGTTACTTGGTGAAGGACTAACGTCTTGCTGTAGGTGTTGTTACTTGGTGAAGGACTAACGTCTTGCTGTAGGTGTTGTTACTTAGCGAAGGACTAAAGTCTTGCTGTAGGGGTTGTTACTTGGTGAAGGACTAACGTCTTGCTGTAGGTGTTGTTACTTGCTGAAGGACTAACGTCTTGCTGTAGGTGTTGTTACTTGGTGAAGGACTAACGTCTTGCTGTAGGTGTTTTTACTTGGTGAAGGACGTAACGTTTAGCTGTAGGTGGTGTTACTTGGTGAAGGACTAACGTCTTGCTGTAGGTGGTGTTACTTGTTGAAGGACTAACGTCTTGCTGTAGGTGTTGTTACTTGGTGAAGGACTAACGTCTTACTGTAGGTGGTGTTACTTGGTAAAGGACTGACGTCTTGCTGTAGGTGTTGTTACTTGGTTAAAGATTAACGTCTTGCTGTAGGTGGTGTTACTTGGTTAAGGACTAACGTCTTGCTGTAGGTGTTGTTACTTGGTGAAGGACGTAAACTCTTGCTGTAGGTGGTGTTACTTGGTGAAGGACTAACGTCTTGCTGTAGGTGTTGTTACTTGGTGAAGGACTAACGTCTTGCTGTAGGGGTTGTTACTTGGTGAAGGACGTAAACTCTTGCTGTATGTGTTGTTACTTGGTTAAGGACTAACGTCTTGCTTTAGGTGGTGTTACTTGTTGACGGACTAACGTCTTGCTGTAGGTGATGTTACTTGGTGAAGGACTAACGTCTTTCTGTAGGTGGTGTTACTTGGTGAAGGACTAACGTCTTGCTGTAGGTGGTGTTACTTGGTGAAGTACTAACGTCTTGCTGTAGGTGGTGTTACTTGGTGAAGGAGTAACGTCTTGCTGTAGGTGGTGTTACTTGGTAAAGGACTAACGTCTTGCTGTATGTGTTGTTACTTGGTGAAGGACTGACGTCTTGCTGTAGGTGGTGTTACTTGTTGAAGGACTAACGTCTTGCTGTGGGTGGTGTTACTTGGTGAAGGACTAACGTCTTGCTGTAGGTGGTGTTACTTGGTGAAGGACTAACTTCTTGCTGTAGGTGGTGTTACTTGGTGAAGTACTAACGTCTTGCTGTAGGTGGTGTTACTTGGTGAAGGACTAACGTCTTGCTGTAGGTGGTGTTACTTGGTGAAGTACTAACGTCTTGCTGTAGGTGGTGTTACTTGGTGAAGGACTAACGTCTTGCTGTAGGTGGTGTTACTTGGTGAAGGACTAACGTCTTGCTGTAGGTGTTGTTACTTGGTGAAGGACTAACGTCTTGCTGTAGGTGGTGTTACTTGGTGAAGGACTAACGTCTTGCTGTAGATGTTGTTACTTGGTGAAGGACTAACGTCTTGCTGTAGGTGGTGTTACTTGGTGAAGGACGTAAACTCTTGCTGTAGATGGTGTGACTTGGTGAAGGACGCAACGTCTTGCTGTAGGTGTTGTTACTTGGTGAAGGACTAACGTCTTGCTGTAGGTGTTGTTACTTGGTGAAGGACTAACGTCTAGTTGTAGGTTGTGTTACTTGGTGAAAGACTAACGTCTTACTGTAGGTGGTGTTACTTGGTGAAGGACTAACGTCTTGTTGTAGGTGGTGTTACTTGGTGAAGGACTAACGTCTTGCTGTAGGTGGTGTTACTTGGTGAAGGACTAACGTTTTGCTGTAGGTGGTGTTACTTGGTGAAGGACGTAAACTCTTGCTGTAGATGGTGTTACTTGGTGAAGGACGCAACGTCTTGCTGTAGGTGTTGTTACTTGGTGAAGGACTAACGTCTTGCTGTAGGTGTTGTTACTTGCTGAAGGACTAACGTCTTGCTGTAGGTGTTGTTACTTGGTGAAAGACTAACGTCTTGCTGTAGGTGTTTTTACTTGGTGAACGACGTAACGTTTAGCTGTAGGTGGTGTTACTTGGTGAAGGACTAACGTCTTGCTGTAGGTGGTGTTACTTGGTGAAGGACTAACGTCTTGCTGTAGGTGTTGTTACTTGGTGAAGGACTAACGTCTTGCTGTAGGTGGTGTTACTTGGTGAAGGACTGACGTCTTGCTGTAGGTGTTGTTACTTGGTAAAAGATTAACGTCTTGCTGTAGGTGGTGTTACTTGGTTAAGGACTAACGTCTTGCTGTAGGTGTTGTTACTTGGTGAAGGACGTAAACTCTTGCTGTAGGTGGTGTTACTTGGTGAAGGACTAACGTCTTGCTGTAGGTGTTGTTACTTGCTGAAGGACTAACGTCTTGCTGTAGGTGTTGTTACTTGGTGAAGGACTAACGTCTTGCTGTAGGTATTTTTACTTGGTGAAGGACGTAACGTTTAGCTGTAGGTGGTGTTACTTGGTGAAGGACTAACGTCTTGCTGTAGGTGGTGTTACTTGTTGAAGGACTAACGTCCTACTGTAGGTGTTGTTACTTGGTGAAGGACTAACGTCTTGCTGTAGGTGGTGTTACTTGGTGAAGGACTGACGTCTTGCTGTAGGTGTTGTTACTTGGTGAAAGATTAACGTCTTGCTGTAGGTGGTGTTACTTGGTTAAGGACTAACGTCTTGCTGTAGGTGTTGTTACTTGGTGAAGGACGTAAACTCTTGCTGTAGGTGGTGTTACTTGGTGAAGGACTCACGTCTTGCTGTAGGTGTTGTTACTTGGTGAAGGACTAACGTCTTGCTGTAGGGGTTGTTACTTGGTGAAGGACGTAAACTCTTGCTGTATGTGTTGTTACTTGGTTAAGGACTAACGTCTTGCTTTAGGTGGTGTTACTTGTTGACGGACTAACGTCTTGCTGTAGGTGGTGTTACTTGGTGAAGGACTAACGTCTTTCTGTAGGTGGTGTTACTTGGTGAAGGACTAACGTCTTGCTGTAGGTGGTGTTACTTGGTGAAGTACTAACGTCTTGCTGTAGGTGGTGTTACTTGGTGAAGGACTAACGTCTTGCTGTAGGTGGTGTTACTTGGTAAAGGACTAACGTCTTGCTGTATGTGTTGTTACTTGGTGAAGGACTGACGTCTTGCTGTAGGTGGTGTTACCTGTTGAAGGACTAACGTCTTGCTGTGGGTGGTGTTACTTGGTGAAGGACTAACGTCTTGCTGTAGGTGGTGTTACTTGGTGAAGGACTAACTTCTTGCTGTAGGTGGTGTTACTTGGTGAAGTACTAACGTCTTGCTGTAGGTGGTGTTACTTGGTGAAGGACTAACGTCTTGCTGTAGGTGGTTCTACTTGGTGAAGTACTAACGTCTTGCTGTAGGTGGTGTTACTTGGTGAAGGACTAACGTCTTGCTGTAGGTGGTGTTACTTGGTGAAGGACTAACGTCTTGCTGTAGGTGTTGTTACTTGGTGAAGGACTAACGTCTTGCTGTAGGTGGTGTTACTTGGTGAAGGACTAACGTCTTGCTGTAGATGTTGTTACTTGGTGAAGGACTAACGTCTTGCTGTAGGTGGTGTTACTTGGTGAAGGACGTAAACTCTTGCTGTAGATGGTGTGACTTGGTGAAGGACGCAACGTCTTGCTGTAGGTGTTGTTACTTGGTGAAGGACTAACGTCTTGCTGTAGGTGTTGTTACTTGGTGAAGGACTAACGTCTAGTTGTAGGTTGTGTTACTTGGTGAAAGACTAACGTCTTACTGTAGGTGGTGTTACTTGGTGAAGGACTAACGTCTTGTTGTAGGTGGTGTTACTTGGTGAAGGACTAACGTCTTGCTGTAGGTGGTGTTACTTGGTGAAGAACTAACGTTTTGCTGTAGGTGGTGTTACTTGGTGAAGGACGTAAACTCTTGCTGTAGATGGTGTTACTTGGTGAAGGACGCAACGTCTTGCTGTAGGTGTTGTTACTTGGTGAAGGACTAACGTCTTGCTGTAGGTGTTGTTACTTGCTGAAGGACTAACGTCTTGCTGTAGGTGTTGTTACTTGGTGAAAGACTAACGTCTTGCTGTAGGTGTTTTTACTTGGTGAAGGACGTATCGTTTAGCTGTAGGTGGTGTTACTTGGTGAAGGACTAACGTCTTGCTGTAGGTGGTGTTACTTGGTGAAGGACTAACGTCTTGCTGTAGGTGTTGTTACTTGGTGAAGGACTAACGTCTTGCTGTAGGTGGTGTTACTTGGTGAAGGACTGACGTCTTGCTGTAGGTGTTGTTACTTGGTAAAAGATTAACGTCTTGCTGTAGGTGGTGTTACTTGGTTAAGGACTAAGGTCTTGCTGTAGGTGTTGTTACTTGGTGAAGGACGTAATTTCTTGCTGTAGGTGGTGTTACTTGGTGAAGGACTAACGTCTTGCTGTAGGTGTTGTTACTTGGTGAAGGACTAACGTCTTGCTGTGGGGGTTGTTACTTGGTGAAGGACGTAAACTCTTGCTGTAGGTGGTGTTACTTGGTGAAGGACTAACGTCTTGCTGTAGGTGTTGTTATTTGGTGAAAGACTAACGTCTCGTGTAGGTGGTGTTACTTTGTGAAGGACTAATGTCTTGCTGTAGGTGCTGTTACTTGGTGAAGGACTAACGTCTTGCTGTAGGTGTTGTTAATTGGTGAAGGACGTACCGTCTAGCTGTAGGTGTTGTTACTTGGGGAAGGACTAACGTTTTGCTGTAGGTGGTTTTACTTCGTGAAGGACGTAAATTTTAGCTGTAGGTGGTGTTACTTGGTGAAGGACTAACGTCTTGCTGTAGGTGGTGTTACTTGGTGAAGGACTAACGTCTTGCTGTATGTGTTGTTACTTTTTGAAAGATTAATGTCTTGCTTTAGGTGGTGTTACTTGGTGAAGGACTAACGTCTTGCTGTAGATGTTGTTTTTTGGTGAAGGACGTAACGTCTAGCTGTAGGTGTTGTTACTTGGTGAAGGACTAACGTCTTGCTGTAGGTGTTGTTACTTGGTGAAGGACGTAACGTCTAGCTGTAGGTGTTGTTACTTGGTGAAGGACTAACGTCTTGCTGTAGGTGGTGTTACTTGGTAAAGGACTAACGTCTTGCTGTATGTGTTGTTTTTGGTTAAGGACTAACGTCTTTCTTTAGGTGGTGTTACTTGTTGACGGACTAACGTCTTGCTGTAGGTGGTGTTACTTGGTGAAGGACTAACGTCTTTCTGTAGGTGGTGTTACTTGGTGAAGGACTAACGTCTTGCTGTAGGTGGTGTTACTTGGTGAAGGACTAACGTCTTGCTGTAGGTGGTGTTACTTGGTGAAGGACTAACGTCTTGCTGTAGGTGGTGTTACTTGGTAAAGGACTAACGTCTTGCTGTATGTGTTGTTACTTGGTGAAGGACTGACGTCTTGCTGTAGGTGGTGTTACTTGTTGAAGGACTAACGTCTTGCTGTGGGTGGTGTTACTTGGTGAAGGACTAACGTCTTGCTGTAGGTGGTGTTACTTGGTGAAGGATTAACGTCTTGCTGTAGGTGGTGTTACTTGGTGAAGTACTAACGTCTTGCTGTAGGTGGTGTTACTTGGTGAAGGACTAACGTCTTGCTGTAGGTGGTGTTACTTGGTGAAGTACTAACGTCTTGCTGTAGGTGGTGTTACTTGGTGAAGGACTAACGTCTTGCTGTAGGTGGTGTTACTTGGTGAAGGACTAACGTCTTGCTGTAGGTGTTGTTACTTGGTGAAGGACTAACGTCTTGCTGTAGGTGGTATTACTTGGTGAAGGACTAATGTCTTGCTGTAGATGTTGTTACTTGGTGAAGGACTAACGTCTTGCTGTAGGTGGTGTTACTTGGTGAAGGACGTAAACTCTTGCTGTAGATAGTGTGACTTGGTGAAGGACGCAACGTCTTGCTGTAGGTGTTTATTACTTGGTGAAGGACTAACGTCTTGCTGTAGGTGTTGTTACTTGATGAAGGACTAACGTCTAGTTGTAGGTTGTGTTACTTGGTGAAAGACTAACGTCTTACTGTAGGTGGTGTTACTTGGTGAAGGACTAACGTTTTGCTGTAGGTGGTGTTACTTGGTGAAGGACGTAAACTCTTGCTGTAGATGGTGTTACTTGGTAAAGGACTCAACGTCTTGCTGTAGGTGTTGTTACTTGGTGAAGTACTAACGTCTTGCTGTAGGTGTTGTTACTTTGTGAAGGACTAACTTCTTGCTGTAGGTGTTGTTACTTGGTAAAGGACGCAACGTCTTGCTGTAGGTGTTGTTACTTGGTGAAGGACTAACGTCTTGCTGTAGGTGTTGTTACCTTGTGAAGGACGTAACGTCTTGCTGTAGATGGTGTTACTTGGTGAAGGATCAACGTCTTGTTGTAGGTGTTGTTACTTGGTGAAGGACTAACGTCTTGCTGTAGGTGTTGTTACTTGGTGAAGGACGTAACGTTTAGTTGTAGGTGGTGTTACTTGGTGAAGGACTAACGTCTTGCTGTAGGTTGTGTTACTTGGTGAAGGACTAACGTTTGGCTGTAGGTGGTGTTACTTGGTGAAGGACTAACGTCTTGCTGTAGGTGTTGTTACTTGGTGAAGGACTATCGTCTTGCTGTAGGTGTTGTTACTTAGCGAAGGACTAACGTCTTGCTGTAGGGGTTGTTACTTGGTGAAGGACTAACGTCTTGCTGTAGGTGTTGTTACTTGGTGAAGGACTAACGTCTTGCTGTAGGTGTTTTTACTTGGTGAAGGACGTAACGTTTAGCTGTAGGTGGTGTTACTTGGTGAAGGACTAACGTCTTGATGTAGGTGGTGTTACTTGGTGAAGGACTAACGTCTTGCTGTAGGTGGTGTTACTTGGTGAAGGACTGACGTCTTGCTGTAGGTGTTGTTACTTGGTGAAAGATTAACGTCTTGCTGTAGGTGGTGTTACTTGGTTAAGGACTAACGTCTTGCTGTAGGTGTTGTTACTTGGTGAAGGACGTAAACTCTTGCTGTAGGTGGTGTTACTTGGTGAAGGACTAACGTCTTGCTGTAGGTGTTGTTACTTGGTGAAGGACTAACGTCTTGCTGTAGGGGTTGTTACTTGGTGAAGGACGTAAACTCTTGCTGTAGGTGGTGTTACTTGGTGAAGGACTAACGTCTTGCTGTAGGTGTTGTTATTTGGTGAAAGACTAACGTCTCGTGTAGGTGGTGTTACTTTGTGAAGGACTAATGTCTTGCTGTAGGTGCTGTTACTTGGTGAAGGACTAACGTCTTGCTGTAGGTGTTGTTAATTGGTGAAGGACGTAACGTCTAGCTGTAGGTGTTGTTACTTGGGGAAGGACTAACGTTTTGCTGTAGGTGGTTTTACTTGGTGAAGGACGTAACGTTTAGCTGTAGGTGGTGTTACTTGGTGAAGGACTAACGTCTTGCTGTAGGTGGTGTTACTTGGTGAAGGACTAACGTCTTGCTGTATGTGTTGTTACTTGGTGAAAGATTAATGTCTTGCTTTAGGTGGTGTTACTTGGTGAAGGACTAACGTCTTGCTGTAGGTGTTGTTACTTGGTGACGGACTAGCGTCTTGATGTAGATGTTGTTTTTTGGTGAAGGACGTAACGTCTAGCTGTAGGTGTTGTTACTTGGTGAAGGACTAACGTCTTGCTGTAGGTGTTGTTAATTGGTGAAGGACGTAACGTCTAGCTGTAGGTGTTGTTACTTGGTGAAGGACTAACGTCTTGCTGTAGGTGGTTTTACTTGGTAAAGGACTAACGTCTTGCTGTATGTGTTGTTACTTGGTTAAGGACTAACGTCTTGCTTTAGGTGGTGTTACTTGTTGACGGACTAACGTCTTGCTGTAGGTGGTGTTACTTGGTAAAGGACTAACGTCTTTCTGTAGGTGGTGTTACTTGGTGAAGGACTAACGTCTTGCTGTAGGTGGTGTTACTTGGTGAAGTACTAACGTCTTGCTGTAGGTGGTGTTACTTGGCGAAGGACTAACGTCTTGCTGTAGGTGGTGTTAATTGGTGAAGTACTAACGTCTTGCTGAATTTGGTGTTACTTGGTGAAGGACTAACGTCTTGCTGTAGGTGGTGTTGCTTGGTGAAGGACTAACGTCTTGCTGTAGGTGTTGTTACTTGGTGAAGGACTAACGTCTTGCTGTAGGTGTGGTTACTTGGTGAAGGACTAACGTCTTGCTGTAGGTGTTGTTACTTGGTGAAGGACTAACGTCTTGCTGTAGGTGGTGTTACTTGGTGAAGGACGCAATGTCTTGCTGTAGGTGTTGTTACTTGGTGAAGGACTAACGTCTTGCTGTAGGTGTTGTTACCTTGTGAAGGACACAACGTCTAGCTGTAGGTGTTGTTACTTGGTGAAGGACTTACGTCTTACTGTAGGTGTTGTTACTTGGTGAAGGACTAACGTCTAGTTGTAGGTTGTGTTACTTGGTGAAAGACTAACGTCTTACTGTAGGTGGTGTTACTTGGTGAAGGACTAACGTTTTGTTGTAGGTGGTGTTACTTGGTGAAGGACTAACGTCTTGCTGTATGTCACGTGTGAATCACATGATTTGTGACGAAGAGGTCACGTGAGCAAAAGCGCGGGAGATGACGCAGAAGGTTCGAGGTCATCATCAGTTGTCAGAGAGGTTCCGTAGTTTAAGGACGGAATGTGTGTGTGCCTCAAGACTTCCACGTTTTATAACCTCAAATATATATTTATGTAAATAGTATACATATTAAAGTTGTTTTATTGAAACAAGTTCTTCAGTGGATTATTGTGCACAAGATTCTGTATTATGAGAACGCCTACTAAAGAGTTACATATAAAATATAGTTACAGTTACATTGGTGTCGAAGTGAAAGTGATTGCCATTAAGCATAAGTTCTAAGTGAACACAGTACAAGAAATTTTATAAAGGAGGTTTTGTGGAAGTGACAAGTATTGGATATTTCAAAAAGGAAAGTATTCATTAAAAGAAGAAATATTAGCAGCTATCGTATTTTGTGAATATTCAAGTTCGTAAGAAGCTGTGAATAAAATTTTGTGGTTCAAGGAAAATACAAGAATATTTCAAGATGGCGGCATAAACGCACATGGTCACGGCGTGCGATGTATACAACTAGATCGCCTAGTTGGTTCTACGTCACATTCAACGACAGTACAAGTATACTACACAGTGCTGGAATCTGGGTCGTGTAGGCTTACTGTATGGTGACACACGGTGAATATATATAGGTCGTGACGTCAACAAGCTCACTGCTAGTTGATTCCAGGAAATATTTGTAAACATAACTGGAACTTGGAAGGCTATGGACTATTAACAAGTGTCAGTGTGAATTATAACTAAAGGAACGGAATTTTTATCCATTTATTGTGTGAAGAGTTTGATAATTGCAATTTTGGATTAATGGAGTGAACTAAATTGTTTAAAAACTACTCGAAAATTGAAAATTTAACCAAGTGACTTTTATTCAAAACGATTGGACCATTTAATATGTTTTGTCAATCTGAGGGAGCGTATATATAAAGTATACTTAAGATCCCGTGTGAGGATTCTTTTGTTGTCTCATCTTGTCAAGACTAAATTGCATGGTTTAGACGTGTCACTTATTTGAACTTAACATTTTGAATTCAAGATTTTTCATTTGGAAGATTTATAACTTTATCAATATATACCTACATTCCTTATCGAATTGCTAGACTCATATTATTCAATCAAACAAAACATGGATTACTACAAAGAGTTCACTGCCATAGCTAAAGAGATCGGACTAAAGGGAAAAGAAATGAGAGATTTCATTGAAGAAAAAGTAAGCATTGCTGAAGAAAAAGAGAAGCTAAGAATAGCTGAAAAAAAAGAAAATCAAAGAATTGCTGAAGAAAAAGAAAGCTAAAAAAGCTGAAGAAAAAGAAAATGAAAAAAGAGGCTGAAGAAAAAGAGAGGCAAAGACTAATAATTGAAAGAGAAGAAAGAGCTGCAAAAAGAGAACTTGAACAAACTTCAAAATGACAAGTTAAAATTACAACTTGAGTTAGAGAGTAGAGGCCACAATCCTGGTAATGAAACAAATAGAAGGTCAGCACCAAGGGATACTATCAAAGTAAGAAAATATGATAGCCAGAAAGAAAAAATGGATGTTTATCTGGATTATTTCGAATCCATAATGGCTATGAAAGGCTATAATGAAGAAGATTGGCCAGCACAATTGATGACTCAACTAACTGGAGAAGCATTTGAAGCTTACAACAGTATAGCCAAAGAAGACAAAAGCATATATAAAAATGTCAAGAAGGCACTTCTATGTCATTTTGGAAAGTCAGAAAATGATTATAGAAAAGAATTTCATGAAATGAGAATCAAGATGGACAAAGATCCACAGATCATAGTGCATGAAGCACAAGTCAAATTAACAAAATGGCTGGAACTGACAGCAATAGATACGAGCAATCCAAAGGCCATACTAGACATGGTGTTAATTGACAAGTTTTTAGAAAATGCAACACCAACTCTATTCACATATTTAACTGATAAGAAAGTTCGTACTCAAGCAGAGCTAACAAATGCATTACGAACATTCAAAGACTCTCATCCGAATGTGGAAATGGATAAGAGACAAGACATATTTGCAGCAATACAAATTAAAAGTCAAGAAAAAAGGCAAGGTATGAGAAACCAGAGTCTGCCAAACCAAGGCAACAGACAGTCTATTTGCTGGTACTGTAACAAGCCAGGACATATGGCGAAGCAGTGTTACCACAATAAAGGACAACCAAATAGGGTGTCACCTAATGGCAGCCCTATAAGAAAGAAAACAGAAGAAAAATCAAGACAAGATCACTTTGAAAACAAAGGTAGACAAGCATGGAGAGAAAAATATAATCATAATTCCAGACATAGAGATTATGATCAAGATAGACAATCATGGAGAGAAAAATATAATCATAATTCCAGACATAGAGATTATGATCAAGAAAGACAATCATGGAGAGAAAGAAATAATCATAATTCCATAAATAGAGATTATAATCAAAGCAGAAGATCATGGAGAGGCAAATACAATTTTGATTCCAGAAAAAGAAATTATGATCAACCATGGAGAAAGAATGAAAACCAAGACATGAATGATAGAAAAAAATGAATCAAGAAGAAACAAGAACTTGTGACACTTTAGCCACTATTAAAAATCAAGTATATGATAAAAGGAATGAAGACCATAGTAGCAGAGATAAAGATGGTACTGGTGAATCTGAAACCATTTGTGTGAAATCATCTGAATTAGGAAGAACAATTGGTTGTGTATTAAGCAAAATCAAAGACACAGATACAGACAATATTTTTCAGATAAAGTTTCTGACAGTGACTCATCTGGTCGAAATTCTATTGAACTATCAGGAAGCAAAAATGACATCTCAAAAGCTAAGCAACTGATTCAAGATGCTGGAATTGATATTGTGAATGAACATAATCGAAGTCATGGTTGGTGAATTTATTGAACATTTAACAGTCTGAAGAAACATTCAAAGCCCATCGATTTGAATTCATACTCGTCAATTGAAGAATGACTATCTTTGAACTAGGCTATGCTATTAGCCGACTACAAATTTGACATTAAACCTGTGAAGGGAAAGGACAATGTGGTTGCAGACATATTGAGTAGAATGACAATAAATAAAGACATTCTGTGAATTCCTACACTGATAAAACCAGAGACTGTATTAAAAAGACATTCTGTGAATTCCTACATGATAAAACCAGAGACTGTATTAACATTAGTCTGTGAATTCCTAAAGGATACAACCAGAGACTGTAGTTATATTAATATTTTTATTTGTTTGAACAATGGACAAGGAACAGTGTTTGAATTCCACTGGATTATTAGTTAATTTTAATAATATTGATTGTTAAAAAATATTTTAATTACACAAATTTACAGATGTGTTTAAAATTCCATTTTCATTTTTTCAGCACAGGTAGACGACTGTTGCAGTCCTACAGATTTTTTTCATTAATTTTTTATGTTTAGACTGTTGCAGTCCTACAAATTTTTCCTCTTGATTTGTTATGTCCAGATGTTGTATGTAAGGCAATGAATGTCCATTGATGATAAATATTTGAAATTTGAATATAGATATAGATTGATTTGATTTTATGAAGACCAAAAATGTTGTATTTCATAAACATTTTTTTTGAAGGATGGGGGTGAATGTCACGTGTGACTCACATGATTTGTGTCGAAGAGGTCACGTGAGCAAAAGCGCGGGAGATGACGCAGAAGGTTCGAGGTCATGGGGAGTTGTCAGAGAGGTTCCGTAGTGTAAGGACGGAATGTGTGTGTGCCTCAAGACTTCCACGTTGTATAACCTCAAATATTTATGTTATGTAAATAGTATACATACAGTATTAAAGTTGTTTTATTGAAACAAGTTCTTCAGTAGATTATTGTGCACAAGATTCTGTATTGTGAGAACGCCTACTAAAGAGTTACATATAAAATATAGTTACAGTTACACTGCAGGTGGTGTTACTTGGTGAAGGACGTAAACTCTTGCTGTAGATGGTGTTACTTGGTGAATGACTAACGTCTTGCTGTAGGTGGTGTTACTTGGTGAAGGATGTAAACTCTTGCTGTAGACGGTGTTACTTGGTAAAGGACTAACGTCTTGCTGTAGGTGTTGTTACTTGGTGAAGGACTAACGTCTTGTGTAGATGGTGTTACTTGGTGAAGGACTAACTTCTTGCTGTAGATGGTGTTACTTGGCAAAGGACTAACGTCTTGCTGTAGGTGGTGTTACTTGGTGAAGGACTAACGTCTTGCTGTAGATGGTGTTACTTGGTGAAGGACTAACGTCTTGATGTAGGTGTTGTTACTTGGTGAAGGACGTAAATTCTTGCTGTAGGTGTTGTTATTTGGTGAAGGGCGTAAACTCTTGCTGTAGGTGGTTTTACTTGGTGATGGACTAACGTCTTGCTGTAGGTGGTGTTACTTGGTAAAGGACGTAAACTCTTGCTGTAGACGGTGTTACTTGGTAATGGACTAACGTCTTGTTGTAGGTGTTGTTACTTGGTGAAGGACTAACGTCTTGCTGTAGATGGTGTTACTTGGTGAAGGACTAATGTCTTGCTGTAGATGGTGTTACTTGGTGAAGGACGTAAACTCTTTCTGTAGGTGTTGTTACTTGGTGAAGGACGTAAACTCTTGCCATAGGTGGTTTTACTTGGTGAATGACTAACGTCTTGCTGTAGGTGTTGTTACTTGGTGAAGGACTAACGTCTTGTTGTAGGTGTTGTTACTTGGTGAAGGACTAACGTTTTGCTGTAGGCGGTGTTACTTGGTGAAGGACTAACGTCTTGCTGTAGGCGGTGTTACTTGGTGAAGGACGTAAACTCTTGCTGTAGGTGGTGTTACTTGGTGAAGGACTAACGTCTTGCTGTAGGTGTTGTTACTTGGTGAAGGACTAACGTCTTGCTGTAGATGGTGTTATTTGGTGAAAGTCTAACGTCTTGCTGTAGATGGTGTTACTTGGTGAAGGAATAACGTCTTGCTGTAGATGGTGTTACTTGGTGAAGGAATAACGTCTTGCTGTAGATGGTGTTACTTGGTGAAGGATTAACGTCTTGATGTAGGTGTTGTTACTTGGTGAAGGACTAACGTCTTGCTGTAGATGGTGTTACTTGGTGAAGGTCTAACGTCTTGCTGTAGATGGTGTTACTTGGTGAAGGAATAACGTCTTGCTGTAGGTGTTGTTACTTGGTGAAGGACTAACGTCTTGTTGTAGGTGTTGTTACTTGGTGAAGGACTAACGTCTTGCTGTAGGTGGTGTTACTTGGTGAAGGACGTAAACTCTTGCTGTAGGTGGTGTTACTTGGTGAAGGACTAACGTCTTGCTGTAGGTGTTGTTACTTGGTGAAGGACTAACGTTTTGCTGTAGGCGGTGTTACTTGGTGAAGGACTAACGTCTTGCTGTAGGTGTTGTTATTTGGTGAAGGTCTAACGTCTTGCTGTAGATGGTGTTACTTGGTGAAGGAATAACGTCTTTATGTAGGTGTTGTTACTTGGTGAAGGAATAACGTCTTGCTGTAGATGGTGTTACTTGGTGAAGGAATAACGTCTTGCTGTAGATGGTGTTACTTGGTGAAGGTCTAACGTCTTGCTGTAGATGGTGTTACTTGGTGAAGGAATAACGTCTTGCTGTAGATGGTGTTACTTGGTGAATGACTAACGTCTTGCTGTAGATTATGTTACTTGGTGAAGGACTAACGTCTTGCTGTATGTGTTGTTACTTGGTGAAGGAGTAACGTCTTGCTGTAGGTGTTGTTACTTGGTGAAGGACGTAAACTCTTGCTGTAGGTGGTTTTACTTGGTGAAGGACTAACGTCTTGCTGTAGGTGGTGTTACTTGGTAAAGGACGTAAACTCTTGCTGTAGGTGGTTTTACTTGGTGAAGTAGTAACGTCTTGCTGTAGGTGCTGTTGCTTGGTGAAGGACTAACGTCTTGCTGTAGGTGTTGTTAATTGGTGAAGGACGTAACGTCTAGCTGTAGGTGTTGTTACTTGGGGAAGGACTAACCTTTTGCTGTAGGTGGTTTTACTTGGTGAAGGACGTAACGTTTAGCTGTAGGTGGTGTTACTTGGTGAAGGACTAACGTCTTGCTGTAGGTGGTGTTACTTGGTGAAGGACTAACGTCTTGCTGTATGTGTTGTTACTTGGTGAAAGATTAATGTCTTGCTTTGGGTGGTGTTACTTGGTGAAGGACTAACGTCTTGCTGTAGGTGTTGTTACTTGGTGACGGACGTAAACTTTTGCTGTAGGTGGTGTTACTTGGTAAAGGACGTAAACTCTTGCTGTATGTGGTGTTACTTGGTAAAGGACTACCGTCTTGTTGTAGGTGGTGTTACTTGGTGAAGGAATAATGTCTTGCTGTAGATGGTGTTACTTGTTGAAGGACTAACGTCTTGCTGTAGGTGTTGTTACTTGTTGAAGGACTAACGTCTTGCTGTAGGTGTTGTTACTTGGTGAAGGACTAACGTCTTGCTGTAGATGGTGTTACTTGTTGAAGGACGTAAACTCTTGCTGTAGGTGTTACTTGGTGAAGGACGTAAACTCTTGCTGTAGGTTTTGTTACTTGGTGAAGGACGTAAACTCTAGCCATAGTTGGTTTTACTTGGTGAATGACTAACGTCTTGCTGTCGGTGTTGTTGCTTGGTGAAGGACTAACGTTTTGCTGTAGGTGGTGTTACTTTGTGAAGGACTAACGTCTTGTTGTCGGTGTTGTTGCTTGGTGAAGGACTAACGTTTTGCTGTAGGTGTTGTTACTTTGTGAAGGACTAACGTCTTGTTGTCGGTGTTGTTGCTTGGTGAAGGACTAACGTTTTGCTGTAGGTGGTGTTACTTGGTGAAGGACGTAAACTCTTGCTGTAGGTGGTGTTACTTGGTGAAGGACTAACGTCTTGCTGTAGGTGTTGTTACTTGGTGAAGGACTAACGTTTTGCTGTAGGTGGTGTTACTTGGTGAAGTTCTAACGTCTTGCTGTAGATTGTGTTACTTGTTGAAGGACGTAACGTCTTGCTTTAGATGGTGTTACTTGGTGAAGGACGTAACGTCTTGATGTAGGTGTTGTTTCTTCGTGAAGGACGTAACGTCTTGCTGTTACTTGGTGAAGGACTTTAGACTTTTGATAATTACCCACATTATCTACTTAGTGTTTCACGGCTTTGGTAGCCTGCAAATATGGTGTGCATCACTACCATGCCATCTTTCCCTTTACCCACCAATAGATTTCAAGTTGGCGAGGAGAAACGTTTCAAAGGATTCATTTAGTTTAGGAAACAAGGCGGCTGTGAGTAGCATTGAACCCTCATAGCCGTGGCCTGTGAGCGCCTCGTTACTTGCCAACAGAAAAGCATGGTCTATGGACGCAATTATCTTCTGTATAGAAGGAGCGTCTGTATAGAAAAGACAAGACAAGACACATTTTAAAAAAATATGATTTTAAAAAAAATTCTATGTCTTCTATTTCATCAAAAGAAGATGGCATTAAAGTCTAAAGTTCTCTATCACCATAAGAATATCAATAAATTCAATAGCTTAGCAAGGGGCGTACATAAGTTTAGACCTGACAGTGGCGGAACGATCCTTCCACGACAAAACACATATCCCAAACACACACACACACCACACACACACATCACACCACAAACACACTTGGCATAATGTACCACCCCTTTTATTAAAAGTCACTAATAGATCCTTAGCCACAAGACTACGGTCATCAAGGCAATCAGTGACCTGTGGTTTTACAAGAGATTTTCTGTGATGTTTGGCAGGGGATTTCTAGAAGGTTTGTGTCAACAATTGTGAACAGTGAACAAGGTTGACAACAGGATTGTAAAATACTAGGGCTGCGGAATATAACGATTAATTTCTCGATTAATCGCTAATTTTTTTTATCGATTAAAATTATTTTAATCGACAAAAATTCGATTAAAGTTAAAGAAAATATTTATAATATTTTTAAATTTTTTATTAATAAATAATTAATTATTACTAATTAATAATAATTTTTACATTTTTTACGTGCAAACTTCTCCCGCGTAATATTGTTAATTAATGTGGACCAGCAGACGTCAACTAAAGATGGCTGACAGCATCAGCGCAGTTAAATTTAAATATATAACTGGAAAGTTGAGCAAATATTTTGTTTTTAATCTAACTGCGGATGGCAAAGTCGAAGATTGTAAAAAAGTGTACTGTGTTCACTGCCATTAACAATTCTCTTTTAAAGGATCAAATACATCGCTGACGTACCACCTTCAGCGCAAACATACAATCAAGTATCAACACATTGTCATAAAATTTAGTTCAAAATATTCTTAATGTTCAATGTCTGTAAGACAGGGGAAATAACTCAATAAAATAAAAAAGTCAATGACCTGTTTTTGTTACTCCCCTTGAAATGTTCAGTTTAATGACGTCATAAATTTCTATGTTTGGCTTTAATCGAAATTAACTATTAATTAATAATTAATTTGTCATGAGTTAACTATTAAATTTAAATTAATCGATAACAGCCCTATAAAATACTCACCGTTTTGTGGAAGTTGAAAAGAAATATTCAAGATTACGTCTTTTTATCTTAAACTATATATACATATTAATTTAAACAATATAAAAGCCCAAGTCACTCACTGTCTCCGTAACGCTGAGGGACATTTGTACAACAGTCGATAGCAGTTAAAAAAGAAAGGTATCATTTTGGTTTCGAGATTAACGGAGCCTGTGGTTTTTCTCGCTGTAAAATATTATATGACGTCAATTACCCAAACAATTATTATAAAACTAGGGGTTGTAGGGCTCCTATGGCGCCCACTTTCTTTTGGTCAAAACCCCAAGTAACTTATCCTTGTTTGATAAATACGAAATATTAAACTTCCTGAAATGTACACAAAGTATTTTATAATTATAAATCCGCAAATCCTATTTTTACGTCGCTCCCTTTCCAAAATTAAAACATAAGCTAAAACAATGACGTCATATAATATTTTTTACAGCGTGTCTTTAATTTATAATTATTTTGAACACCTTTTGATGCACACCTTATATTAAATATAAGATAAAACAACGACGTCATAGCCTCCCACATCCAGTGAGCTAGTGATTGACTTAGACTATTATTTTATTTACTAGCGTATCACCCGTCAAAAATGACTGAAACTTTCAAAATAAATACACATCAGATTAAAAAATAAAGTAATACAGAACTTTCATTTATTTTATTTATTTTTATTTGATTCATTTATTATCATATTGAACAATTTTATGCGGAACGTTCGAAAAGTGATATTTTTGGTGCAGCACTATAAAACAAAATCGATCGCAGCGCCACTTAACAGCATTACAAATTTCGCAGCGCCACCTAGTTACATCCATACAAACAGACAACGGGAATTATGTATATTGATACTTTTTGTACATTTCAGGAAGTTTAATATTTCGTATTTATCAAACAAGGATAAGTTACTTGTGGTTTCGACGAAAAAAAAGTGGGCGCCATAGGCGCCCTACAACCCCTAGTCATAGAATAAGAAGTGGAATAGATTTCAGTTATATATATATTATAATATTTATTATATATATATATATATATATATATATATATATATATATATAATAAATATTATAATATATGTATATTTCTTAGGGCTTCGGAAATTAACGATCAATTTCTCAATTGATCGTTAAATATTTTAACGATTAAATTTTTTTAACGATTAATTGACCCACCACTTATAAATGTACTGGAAGTCAAAAAGTATAATATTTTGGCCGATAAATATAAACTAATTTCCGGACGATTACACAAACATTTTGGTTTTAAACTATTGACTGACGTGAATGTTCAAAATTTTGATAAAGGTTATTATTTCCATTGAGAGAAATCGTTTGCCTGCCATGCAATGTTCCCACTAAGTCTAAGCTTCGTTGGTCCGTGTGCAAAGTTTAAAAAAAAATTCGTGTGCAAAGTTGCACAACGTCCATTTTTTGTGCAATATTTTACAAAATTTGCTGAATGTGATTCTAAAATTCTGCGTGGCGTCGGTCAAATATTTGTGCAGCCGCGCTGCTTAAAGGGAACATTGCTACCATGGTTCTAACACTTCGCTTACATACCACCTGCAAACAAAACATACATAAAGTACATGTATCAGCAAATTCAGCTGTGACAATCGACACCCTAGAGTACAATTGTCCAACTCGGGTGGTTACATTGTCAATAAGACCCACTCATTACTTGAACCAAAGAATATCAATACACCTGTCTGTTTGCGTTGCTGGTTAAAACTTAAAAGATTTCATATAAAGAAGACATTCAAGTGTTAATTCGATTTTCGACAAGTATTTTAATAAATGTTACTTACTTAAGACACCATAAATTTCAATTTTTGGCTGTAATCGAAATTAACGATTAATTAATCGTTTATTTTTCAAAAGTTGTTAATTAAGTTAGAATTAATCGTTAACAGCCCTAATAATAATACAAGATTAATAACTCATACATTTTGTCATTTTATTCTCCAAACTCAACAAGCTATTCAGTGTTTCAAGCCATGAAGTAAATAAAAGGGGGGACAACACAGGAAATTATAATCAGCCGTTTAAAAATAGACTGTTATCGGACTTTGATGCATGTGGCTCACGTAAAAATTTGGAGATTGATAATAATAATTGCAACAAAGGAAAAGTCAGAGTTAGTCGTACCGTGCACATCAAGAGTATGTCAGATAGTAGAGCAGCCTAAGAGATTTGCTGGCAGAGACCAAATTACAGCAGGATCACTGGCCGGTTAAGACTTATGATATATGTTGTAAGGAATGACCTGTTAGCTAGAGGAGGTATTCCAACTATCGTGCAAAGCGGGGGGCCTAATGACAGTCAACAAAAGTCGATGGATAGTTGATTTGACAGGATAATAATTGGATGTTTTATTGGATGTATCAATAAAATTCTTTGCTATGGATGAGTGTACTGTCAAACAAGTCATGGCATCCATCTATCAGGTAATTCATATGTTAAACGATCAGAACATTGGGGCCGTCCATAAATGACGTCACGCACTTAGGGGGGAGGGTGTCCACACATTTGTTACGATGTGTGACGAAGGAGGAGGGGTGTTTGAGAAATGTGAAGTCACATCAAAACTCGAAACTTTAAATAAAAATTCCCAGTAAATATTTGAGCTCTTACAACTTATTTTATAACGTTTCACATGGCTTCACGCGTGTTACGATATTAGAATGCCACCTAACACTAAATACATTCTTAAATGACAAAAAAGTAATCTGAAACATGCTCAGAAGGGGGTGTGGCAAAGCTTTGTGACGTCATATTTTTCTAAGTTTTTTTGACGATGCGTGACGAATGGGGGAGAGGGAGTGAAAAATCGGCCAATATCACGTGACATCATTTATGGACGACCCCATTTTATAAAAGAAGAAAAACATAGTGAGAACATACAAGAACATAAAAGGTCATAGTATGTAACACGTCCCTCTCTTGGGGTAAAACTACAAGGCGGCGGCACACATTAACTTTATTCTCATACAAAATGGTATGTGATATAGAACACTTGGTGTTGCTGAGTAATAGTGTTATGATGAGGGTGAACTTTACATTGATGAAATAAACAATCATTCTGTTTCTTATAACGATTTAAATATTACAGTGATACAAATTACATTTAAAACATCTCCAGAACTTATCACAATAATATTTGTTTATTTGTTTGGAAGCTCTAAATCAGGGGTTCTGATGTAATAGAAATCTACCCCTTTGTAAGACCACTATTAATAATACTGTTGTTCAATTTCGAAAATTAAAATTACCGAAAATGTTAGTTAAGGGGCCCTCTGAGGCCGTCAACTACAATTTGAGAATACCTTTTGTAAATAAAATAGGGTTGAACATTTCACAAAATAATTTTTTCTCCAAGTTCGCGCATTTCATAAATATGAAATAATCGTTAATCAATTGGTCACGCGTGGCCAGGTTTTTTGTAATCATTGCGCGTTCTTCTCAGACGATTGTTTATGTCATCTGCCTCATCTGACAAGTTCCTGGAATGTATGGTTCCAGCTGTGGCAACCCAACTGTTTGTCAGTGATTCTCGCCATACGTCACAAGTCATTAGGAGGGTGACAGTTCCCCGGGGCAGTCAGCCAGTGGTGGACATCGTCGTAGACCTGAGCCGGTGACCTCGTGTGAGCGGCCTTGCACAGTTGGCACGCCAAGGACGTGTTGGGGTAGGACACCAGATATCTGAAGAAACAATTTGTGCTATTTTTAGCTGCCCAATAATATCCCAGATAATAATTGGAGATGCCATTCATTGAAAATCGTAAACAAAAATATTTGCTTTTCGAAAGGAAAAACATTACTTAAAAATAATTTGAAAAGGGATGCAATCAAACAACAAACCAAGAAACTAAAGAAAATTGAAGGAGATTGAATTTTTGAAATCCGACCGGAGCCGGATTAGGCAGGATTTATGAAGTGAAGTGAAGTGACAAGATCTGGAGGTCTCGCGAAGACTATATTGCAAGGCACAGTCCAGGAAGGAAGGAAAAGAGGCAGACAAAGGAAGAGATGGGAGGACAATATCAAAGAGTGGACCGGCCTGTCATTCAGCGACTCTCAAAAGGCAGCACAGGACCGGGACAAATGGCGTGAGATAGTGTGCAGTTCACGATGGTGCCCCAACGACCCAACGACGGGTTAAGGGATAGTTCAAGTTCAAGTTCATGAAGTGAAATCCTGCCGAAGCCGGAGTCGGATTTGTAAAAATTGCCTGATTCCGGATTTGCCGGGACCAAAATCCGGTCCACCCCTAATAGAATTAGAGATCGTCTAATGCGCACCTGTTCTTTTCTCTCAACAATCGTATATAAGCCTCCTTGTCCCGTGACAGCCGATGTAAATATTGGGCCAGACTCTCAGGGCTGACAAAGTGCTTGGAGTTGATGAAGGCGCCCTTGGGGAACATCGCGTCGTAGTCGGCGCCGCCCCTGACCACCGGGACCACGTCAGTGTCATCGAACATATTAAAGAATTTCTCCGACACGTACTGGCGACACAGAGAGTTCTCAAAGGACAGGTAGAACCTGCAGGAAGATAGCAAGTTGAGGGGGGAGGGGACAGGGAATACATTTTGGTTAAGAGAATCTTTATCTCAGAAAACTTCGTAATGCCACAAAGAAAATGTAAACAGTTATTTGTTTTCGAGATTCATTGAAGTAAAGTTTTATTTTTGGGCTCTCATTTTTTGGTCCAACTTATGAAACTTTAGAAGAGTTGAGTTTTTAAATAAAAGTATTAAGATATAGAGGTAAAAATATTTGAAATATTGACTTTCTTTACGTAATTAATTTTAATAAAATGTAATGTATATTCAACTTTTAAATCTATTACATAAAATGTGATTTAAATTTTTTTAATCATTATTTTCCCATCCCTCAGCACCCAGTCCTGCAGTCCACAACTTTTCTCGCTGGATCTCGCTTCAAGTTGGAAGAGCAAACGCTCCGTATCGCTTCGTGCAATGTATAACTTCTTCATAGGAGGAGTTATGTGGAGGAGACAAAGGAAAATGAAATGATGCTGTTTAAAAAAAAATGTTATCGAAACATTTGAATCAACCTACTTGTAGGATCTTGTGAGCAGACCTAGACACTGGTCCTTCAGTCCCCCCATGGCGTAACCACGTGACCCACATGTCCGGTTACCGCATGCGCCGTAGATGTGAATGTCCACATGTGGCATCATCCGTCGGACATAGGCCTCACGGTTTGACCGGGTCTGGCAGTGACCTACGAACCATGCCACGTCGTATTTCTTGGTCTTGTAGATTGTGTCTGGAACCAAGAAACACGTGACAATTTCTTCATGTTAAAATTTGAGACATCATTTTAAAAATTTGGAAAACCTTTGAATATACAAAATCTAATTAATTGAATATGTTTTACAGATGGACGTTTCAATTATAGCTTAACTATTAATTTTTGAAAGCAGAAATCAACGGCAAATAACACAAAAACAAATTATAACGTACAATTAGTGCAGTAACTTAAACAAAAGAAATAGAGTTACGGCATATGGTCTGTTACAAACGTTTTGAGTACAAATTCAATTATTTAAGCAATTCAGATTATACTTGAATACTGGAACTCGTAGATAACTGTTAAAATATTATTGTTGACAAAATATATTCAGTCTTAGGAAATTTTTAAAAGTTTAACCTAGATCTAGAAATTCAAATCTATTATATTAACAAAAAGCAGTTGTTGTTTTTTTCAAGTCAATAATAATATGGAGTATATTTTTTAACTTGATTAAGTGGTGAACGGAAATGAATCAAAAGGGATACCAGGTCGTAAATATTTAATGGTCTTAATAGTTTTGGCACGATCTAGAAATGAAATTCGATTGAGGAATACTCTCTAATTTTTAAATCTTATTCTGTAAAAATAATATGAAATGAAGTTTTAAAAAATATTTAAAAATTATTTCTTAGAGAAGAAGATTTGGAAGCTGAAGAAAGTAAGTATGGAATATTAACAGTAAATAAAAGCATATTAAAAACTTCAACTTGGATTAAACGTTATTCAATTTCTTGTTTTGGGGCTCGGTTTTAAAACGATTTTAAATAAACCAACTATCAATTTGATTGGTGGATGTGATTTTAAACCTACCTATCATAAGTTTGGATATGTGGGTGCAATTGTAAACAAACCTACCATAATCTTTGATTGGTGGATGTGGTTTTTCCACCAGGATGCCATATGGACTCCAGAAGGTCGAGTCATTTCTGTAAGTCCTTGTCCAATTGAATTTCTTGTTAAACTTCACATCTTTGAGGTAGAAGAAGCGATCGTCGTTAACTGGTTCTTTAGAGTACATGAGCCATCTGTGACAGATTGGGAGACAAAGTGAGACAGAGCGAGACATGGTAGGATATGGTGAGACAGAGTGAGACATGGTAGAATATGGTGAGACAGAGTGAGACATGGTAGGCTATGGTGAGACAGAGCGAGACGTGGTAGGATATGGTGAGACAGAGCGAGACGTAGTATGATATGGTGAGACAGAGCGAGACATGGTAGGCTATGGTGAGACAAAGCGAGACGTGGTAGGATATGGTGAGACAGAGCGAGACGTAGTATGATATGGTGAGACAGAGCGAGACATGGTAGGCTATGGTGAGACAGAGTGAGACGTGGTAGGATATGGTGAGACAAAGTGAGACATGGTAGGATATGGTGAGACAAAGTGAGACATGGTAGGATATGGTGAGACAGAGCGAGACATGGTAGGATATGGTGAGACAATACGAGACAACAAAAACAAGACATGGTAGGATATGGTGAGACAAAGTGAGACATGGTAGGATATGGTGAGACAAAGTGAGACATGGTAGGATATGGTGAGACAAAGTGAGACATCGTAGGATATGGTGAGACAATACGAGACAACAAAAAGACATGGTAGGATATGGTGAGACAGAGCGAGACATGGTAGGATTTGGTGAGACAGGGCGAGACATGGTAGGTGATGGGGAGACAGAGCGAGACATGGTAGGATATGTTGAGACAGAGCGAGACATGGTAGGATATGGTGAGACAGAGCGAGACATGGTAGGATTTGGTGGGACAGAGCGAGACATGGTAGGATATGGTGAGACAGAGTGAGACAGAGCGAGACATGGTAGGATATGGTGAGACAGAGCGATACGTAGTATGATATGGTGAGACAGAGCGAGACATGGTAGGCTATGGTGAGACAGAGTGAGACGTGGTATGATATGGTGAGACAGAGCGAGACGTAGTATGATATGGTGAGACAGAACGAGACATGGTAGGATATGGTGAGACAGAGCGAGACATGGTAGGATTTGGTGGGACAGAGCGAGACATGGTAGGAAATGGTGAGACAGAGTGAGACAGAGCGAGACATAGTAGGATATGGTGAGACAGAGCGAGACGTAGTAGGATATGGTGAGACAGAGCGAGACGTAGTAGGATATGGTGAGACAATACGAGACAACAAAAACAAGACATGGTAGGATATGGTGAGACAAAGTGAGACATGGTAGGATATGGTGAGACAAAGTGAGACATGGTAGGATATGGTGAGACAAAGTGAGACATGGTAGGATATGGTGAGACAAAGTGAGACATGGTAGGATATGGTGAGACAAAGTGAGACATGGTATGATATGGTGAGACAGAGTGAGACATGGTATGATATGGTGAGACAGAGCGAGACAGGGTAGGATATGGTGAGACAGAGTGAGACAGAGCGAGACATGGTAGGATATGGTGAGACAAAGTGAGACATCGTAGGATATGGTGAGACAATACGAGACAACAAAAAGACATGGTAGGATATGGTGAGACAAAGTGAGACATGGTAGGTTATGGTGACACAATACGAAACAACAATAAGACATGGTAGGATATGGTAAGACAATACGAGACAACAAGAAGACATGGTAGGATATGGTGAGACAAAGTGAGACATGGTAGGATATGGTGACACAATACGAAACAACAACAAGACATGGTAGGATATGGTAAGACAATACGAGACAACAAGAAGACATGGTAGGATATGGTGAGACAAAGTGAGACATGGTAGGATATGGTGACACAATACGAAACAACAAAAAGACATGGTAGGATATGGTAAGACAATACGAGACAACAAGAAGACATGGTAGGATATGGTGAGACAAAGTGAGACATGGTAGGATATGGTGACACAATACGAAACAACAAAAAGACATGGTAGGATATGGTAAGACAATACGAGACAACAAGAAGACATGGTAGGATATGGTGAGACAAAGTGAGACATGGTAGGATATGGTGACACAATACGAAACAACAACAAGACATGGTAGGATAAGGTAAGACAATGCGAGACAACAACAAGACATGGTAGGATATGGTGAGACAAAGTGAGACATGGTAATATAAGGGGAGACAATACGAGACAACAACAAGACATGGTAATATAAGGGGAGACCAATCATCTTCCGGGTGTATTTAGCATCGGCTAAACTTGCACGCTCCTACTCGGTACTCGGCATCGGCTACACTTGCACGCTCCTACTCGGTACTCGGCATCGGCTAAACTTGCACGCTCCTACTCGGTACTCGGCATCGGCTAAACTTGCACGCTCCTACTCGGTACTCGGCATCGGCTAAACTTGCACGCTCCTACTCGGTACTCGGCATCGGCTAAACTTGCACGCTCCTACTCGGTACTCGGCATCGGCAAAACTTGCACGATCCTACTCGGTACTTGGCATCGGCTAAACTTGCACGCTCCTACTCGGTACTCGGCATCGGCTAAACTTGCACGCTCCTACTCGGTACTCGACATCGGCTAAACTTGCACGATCCTACTCGGTACTTGGCATCGGCTAAACTTGCACGCTCCTACTCGGTACTCGGCATCGGCTAAACTTGCACGCTCCTACTCGGTACTCGGCATCGGCTAAACTTGCACGCTCCTACTCGGTACTCGGCATCGGCTAAACTTGCACGCTCCTACTCGGTACTCGGCATCGGCTAAACTTGCACGCTCCTACTCGGTACTCGGCATCGGCAAAACTTGCACGATCCTACTCGGTACTTGGCATCGGCTAAACTTGCACGCTCCTACTCGGTACTCGGCATCGGCTAAACTTGCACGCTCCTACTCGGTACTCGGCATCGGCTAAACTTGCACGCTCCTACTCGGTACTCGACATCGGCAAAACTTGCACGCTCCTACTCGGTACTCGGCATCGGCTAAACTTGCACGCTCCTACTCGGTACTCGGCATCGGCAAAACTTGCACGATCCTACTCGGTACTTGGCATCGGCTAAACTTGCACGCTCCTACTCGGTACTTGGCATCGGCTAAACTTGCACGCTCCTACTCGGTACTTGACATCGGCTAAACCTGCACGATCCTACTCGGTACTCGGCATCGGCTAAACTTGCACGCTCCTACTCGGTACTCGGCATCAGCTAAACTTGCACGCTCCTACTCGGTACTCGGCATCGGCTAAACTTGCACGCTCCTACTCGGTACTCGGCATCGGCTAAACTTGCACGCTCCTACTCGGTACTCGGCATCGGCAAAACTTGCACGATCCTACTCGGTACTTGGCATCGGCTAAACTTGCACGCTCCTACTCGGTACTCGGCATCGGCTAAACTTGCACGCTCCTACTCGGTACTCGACATCGGCTAAACTTGCACGCTCCTACTCGGTACTCGGCATCGGCAAAACTTGCACGCTCCTACTCGGTACTCGGCATCGGCTAAACTTGCACGCTCCTACTCGGTACTCGGCATCGGCTAAACTTGCACGCTCCTACTCGGTACTCGACATCGGCAAAACTTGCACGCTCCTACTCGGTACTCGGCATCGGCTAAACTTGCACGCTACTACTCGGTACTCGGCACTCGGCAAAAAAATCCTATTCGTTACACCCTTAGTAATACTGTGACTTAACAGTTACTCTCGATGAGACATACAAGAGAGAAACGTCTCACTAGTAGGCGTACAGCTAGTGGCGTTGTCAAACACCGGGTTGCTAGACAAAATTAGTTAAACAAATCATGTCTTCGTCTAAAAACATAACATATAAAACACAACAACAACAAAACAAATCAAACGTTTGACTGACTGTATGACTATGCCTGGAACAGAAAGGAAATCTTCAACAAACTATTTATAGATCAACATTTTACAGAGCAGTTGAGCTCCCTACGCCCCACAGGCGAAACTTGGACATTGTACCAACGTATGCAACAACTGGACATTGTACCAACGTATGCAACAACTGTGAACCATTTCCACACAACAACCCTCGGGACGATTCTCAATATCAAATGGCTGGACGAACTACTTCAGACCCTACCGTACTCGTCACGGCTGGACTTACAAGCATCTATACAAGCCCAATTATGCTGGGCGGGGGTGGGGGGTGGGGTGGCATGTTGCCAGCAAATCAGACCAACGGCTCCCAAGGAGGCTTTTTGTGAGTTTAAAAATGGACAGAGAGGTCACCAAGGTCAATGAAATGGATAGAGAGGTCACCAAGGTCAAAGAAATGGACAGAGAGGTCACCAAGGTCAAAGAAATGGACAGAGAGGTCACCAAGGTCAAAGAAATGGACAGAGAGGTCACCAAGGTCAAAGAAATGGACAGAGAGGTCACCAAGGTCAAAGAAATGGACAGAGAGGTCACCAAGGTCAAAGAAATGGACAGAGAGGTCACCAAGGTCAAAGAAATGGACAGAGAGGTCACCAAGGTCAAAGAAATGGGCAGAGAGGTCACCAAGGTCAAAGAAATCGTTACAATGATACGCTCAATATTTCACTCAAAGCGTTAGGCAATAAGCACAACTGATGAGAAGCAGCTGCCAAAGACTTAGTCCTACCTCATGTCCGTAGTACAGAAGGGCGCAGCAACCTACTAAGCACAACTGATGAGAAGCAGCTGCCAAAGACTTAGTCCTACCTCATGTCCGTAGTACAGAAGGGCGCAGCAACCTACTAAGCACAACTGATGAGAAGCAGCTGCCAAAGACTTAGTCCTACCTCATGTCCGTAGTACAGAAGGGCGCAGCAACCTACTAAGCACAACTGATGAGAAGCAGCTGCCAAAGACTTAGTCCTACCTCATGTCCGTAGTACAGAAGGGCGCAGCAACCTACTAAGCACAACTGATGAGAAGCAGCTGCCAAAGACTTAGTCCTACCTCATGTCCGTAGTACAGAAGGGCGCAGCAACCTACTAAGCACAACTGATGAGAAGCAGCTGCCAAAGACTTAGTCCTACCTCATGTCCGTAGTACAGAAGGGCGCAGCAACCTACTAAGCACAACTGATGAGAAGCAGCTGCCAAAGACTTAGTCCTACCTCATGTCCGTAGTACAGAAGGGCGCAGCAACCTACTAAGCACAACTGATGAGAAGCAGCTGCCAAAGACTTAGTCCTACCTCATGTCCGTAGTACAGAAGGGCGCAGCAACCTACTAAGCACAACTGATGAGAAGCAGCTGCCAAAGACTTAGTCTCCTACCTCATGTCCGTAGTACAGAAGGGCGCAGCAACCTACTAATCAAATGGACGGCAGAGAAAGTTATATGACAGTGCACTAAACCCTACTCGTGACTTTACAATCATCTCTTGTCCTATTCATGGACACAAGTGTAAAGACTGGTCACTCACAAACCCAACCAACGACAAGAGAAAAACAAAATGTAAAGAGTTTCTTAGTCTGTTACTGCGGAACAACAAGAACAATAAATATAGACAATATACAGGACAGTCATGTGACATAGAAAACTACATCTGGCCAGGTGGCCATCATGTGACATAGATATTTACATCTGACCAGGGGGCCGTGGTGGTATAGTGACATAGATACATACATCTGACCAGGGAGCCGTGGTGGTATAGTGACATAGATACTTACATCTTACCAGGGGGCCGTGGTGGTATAGTGACATAGATACTTATATCTGACCAGGGAGCCGTGGTGGTATAGTGACATAGATACTTACATCTGACCAGGGGGCCGTGGTGGTATAGTGACATAGATACTTACATCTGACCAGGGGGCCGTGGTGGTATAGTGACATAGATACTTACATCTGACCAGGGAGCCGTGGTGGTATAGTGACATATATACTTACATCTGACCAGGGAGCCGTGGTGGTATAGTGACGTTCCTTAGCCTGGCTCCGTTAATCATCATAACGTCCACCTCCTCAGGTGTATACGTCATCGCGCACTGGCTGAACTCACAACCTTTAAAGTTGAACACAAATGGGCCGTTAGGCCGTGGGTTCAAGTCCATGAACTTTAGAACACGCGGGGTCAAGGTTGAGGTTTCCACCCCTGTTGGCAGTGTGCTACGTTTCCTGCAGAGACATTGAAGAATCAAACATTGACCTGTTCTCACTTTTGATGTATTAGCATAACTTTGAATTATTATAAACACACACAAATGATACTTTACAAATCCATTTGTTCCACAACGCTCAATTTCGCTTCACCCCCCCCCCACTTCAACCGAACCATATTTTGGCTTGACCCCCACACCCCCACACCTAACCCTACTTTGGCTTGACCCCCACACCCCCACACCTAGCCCTATTTAATCTTGAAAGAAATTGTCTGACAGACCTACTGCTAGCCGAATGAACTTACCAATACCAGGAATAAGGAGGGCGCTTTGTGAGAGTTTCTATTGATCATCGAAAAATTCGTGCACGCCCCTGAGCTACATAAATATATATATAACTTCCAAACTTTTTAAACCGCAATTTTATTTCATCTGTTTCATTATTTTAAAATACGAAACACGCTAGAAAATGTTACGCACTGAACACATGATGTGGTACTTTAACGAATCTTATTTAGCCCAGGTATCACAAATAATATCACTTATATTTACAGCAATGTTAGTTTTACTGACTTTTACTTGAGCGCGGGTTACCAACCTTTTGGTCGCGAAGGGTTTTCAAGGGGCGACACCATTATGCACTTTTTATATCTAGTTGTGTCTTTGTGTTGAAATAATTTGAACCGTGTCTTTGAATTGAGTGGTGAAATCAAGTTGTTCCATTAAATGCAAAGGAAACTTGACCTTTTAATACATTTAAACGTCAAATCTCAGTTGAAAATAGCAGCATATCTAGCAGGTTTATTACAAATAGGCTTAACCTAAACTTCAGGGAAAGGAAACGAATTAATTAGACGATAATCAAGAGACATCTATCCAAGCTGCAAAACTGGCGAAGAAACATAACTCTTGGAATCATTGCCAGGTTTGAGAAACTCTGCAGTGTGGTAGATTTGGTGGATGTAACTGAAGGTGAAACAAATGAAAGTTTAAAAAAGGAGATAACTAGGCATCTGGAATCCCTTGAAGACGAACTCAAGCGTTACTTCCCTTGAAAACGAACTCAAGCGTTACTTCCATTGAAGACGAACTCAAGCGTTACTT
>CALYLW010001131.1:77305-221884 GCA_944989445.1 Ampullaceana balthica
TTCCCTTGAAAACGAACTCAAGCGTTACTTCCCTTGAAAACGAACTCAAGCGTTACTTCCCTTGAAAACGAACTCAAGCGTTACTTCCCTTGAAAACGAACTCAAGCGTTACTTCCCTTGAAAACGAACTCAAGCGTTACTTCCCTTGAAAACGAACTCAAGCGTTACTTCCCTTGAAAACGAACTCAAGCGTTACTTCCCTTGAAAACGAACTCAAGCGTTACTTCCCTTGAAAACGAACTCAAGCGTTACTTCCCTTGAAGACGAACTCAAGCGTTACTTCCCTTGAAAACGAACTCAAGCGTTACTTCCATTGAAGACGAACTCAAGCGTTACTTCCCTTGAAAACGAACTCAAGCGTTACTTCCATTGAAGACGAACTCAAGCGTTACTTCCCTTGAAAACGAACTCAAGCGTTACTTCCCTTGAAGACGAACTCAAGCGTTACTTCCCTTGAAAACGAACTCAAGCGTTACTTCCCTTGAAAACGAACTCAAGCGTTACTTCCCTTGAAAACGAACTCAAGCGTTACTTCCCTTGAAAACGAACTCAAGCGTTACTTCCCTTGAAAACGAACTCAAGCGTTACTTCCCTTGAAAACGAACTCAAGCGTTACTTCCCTTGAAAACGAACTCAAGCGTTACTTCCCATTGAAGACGAACTCAAGCGTTACTTCCCTTGAAAACGAACTCAAGCGTTACTTCCCTTGAAGACGAACTCAAGCGTTACTTCCCTTGAAAACGAACTCAAGCGTTACTTCCCTTGAAAACGAACTCAAGCGTTACTTCCCTTGAAAACGAACTCAAGCGTTACTTCCCTTGAAAACGAACTCAAGCGTTACTTCCCTTGAAAACGAACTCAAGCGTTACTTCCCTTGAAAACGAACTCAAGCGTTACTTCCCTTGAAAGACGAACTCAAGCGTTACTTCCCTTGAAAACGAACTCAAGCGTTACTTCCCTTGAAAACGAACTCAAGCGTTACTTCCCTTGAAAACGAACTCAAGCGTTACTTCCCTTGAAAACGAACTCAAGCGTTACTTCCCTTGAAAACGAACTCAAGCGTTACTTCCCTTGAAAACGAACTCAAGCGTTACTTCCCTTGAAAACGAACTCAAGCGTTACTTCCCTTGAAAACGAACTCAAGCGTTACTTCCCTTGAAAACGAACTCAAGCGTTACTTCCCTTGAAAACGAACTCAAGCGTTACTTCCCTTGAAAACGAACTCAAGCGTTACTTCCCTTGAAAACGAACTCAAGCGTTACTTCCCTTGAAAACGAACTCAAGCGTTACTTCCCTTGAAAACGAACTCAAGCGTTACTTCCCTTGAAAACGAACTCAAGCGTTACTTCCCTTGAAAACGAACTCAAGCGTTACTTCCCTTGAAAACGAACTCAAGCGTTACTTCCCTTGAAAACGAACTCAAGCGTTACTTCCCTTGAAAACGAACTCAAGCGTTACTTCCCTTGAAAACGAACTCAAGCGTTACTTCCCTTGAAAACGAACTCAAGCGTTACTTCCCTTGAAAACGAACTCAAGCGTTACTTCCCTTGAAAACGAACTCAAGCGTTACTTCCCTTGAAAACGAACTCAAGCGTTACTTCCCTTGAAAACGAACTCAAGCGTTACTTCCCTTGAAAACGAACTCAAGCGTTACTTCCCTTGAAAACGAACTCAAGCGTTACTTCCCTTGAAAACGAACTCAAGCGTTACTTCCCTTGAAAACGAACTCAAGCGTTACTTCCCTTGAAAACGAACTCAAGCGTTACTTCCCTTGAAAACGAACTCAAGCGTTACTTCCCTTGAAAACGAACTCAAGCGTTACTTCCCTTGAAAACGAACTCAAGCGTTACTTCCCTTGAAAACGAACTCAAGCGTTACTTCCCTTGAAAACGAACTCAAGCGTTACTTCCCTTGAAAACGAACTCAAGCGTTACTTCCCTTGAAAACGAACTCAAGCGTTACTTCCCTTGAAAACGAACTCAAGCGTTACTTCCCTTGAAAACGAACTCAAGCGTTACTTCCCTTGAAAACGAACTCAAGCGTTACTTCCCTTGAAAACGAACTCAAGCGTTACTTCCCTTGAAAACGAACTCAAGCGTTACTTCCCTTGAAAACGAACTCAAGCGTTACTTCCCTTGAAAACGAACTCAAGCGTTACTTCCCTTGAAAACGAACTCAAGCGTTACTTCCCTTGAAAACGAACTCAAGCGTTACTTCCCTTGAAAACGAACTCAAGCGTTACTTCCCTTGAAAACGAACTCAAGCGTTACTTCCCTTGAAAACGAACTCAAGCGTTACTTCCCTTGAAAACGAACTCAAGCGTTACTTCCCTTGAAAACGAACTCAAGCGTTACTTCCCTTGAAAACGAACTCAAGCGTTACTTCCCTTGAAAACGAACTCAAGCGTTACTTCCCTTGAAAACGAACTCAAGCGTTACTTCCCTTGAAAACGAACTCAAGCGTTACTTCCCTTGAAAACGAACTCAAGCGTTACTTCCCTTGAAAACGAACTCAAGCGTTACTTCCCTTGAAAACGAACTCAAGCGTTACTTCCCTTGAAAACGAACTCAAGCGTTACTTCCCTTGAAAACGAACTCAAGCGTTACTTCCCTTGAAAACGAACTCAAGCGTTACTTCCCTTGAAAACGAACTCAAGCGTTACTTCCCTTGAAAACGAACTCAAGCGTTACTTCCCTTGAAAACGAACTCAAGCGTTACTTCCCTTGAAAACGAACTCAAGCGTTACTTCCCTTGAAAACGAACTCAAGCGTTACTTCCCTTGAAAACGAACTCAAGCGTTACTTCCCTTGAAAACGAACTCAAGCGTTACTTCCCTTGAAAACGAACTCAAGCGTTACTTCCCTTGAAAACGAACTCAAGCGTTACTTCCCTTGAAAACGAACTCAAGCGTTACTTCCCTTGAAAACGAACTCAAGCGTTACTTCCCTTGAAAACGAACTCAAGCGTTACTTCCCTTGAAAACGAACTCAAGCGTTACTTCCCTTGAAAACGAACTCAAGCGTTACTTCCCTTGAAAACGAACTCAAGCGTTACTTCCCTTGAAAACGAACTCAAGCGTTACTTCCCTTGAAAACGAACTCAAGCGTTACTTCCCTTGAAAACGAACTCAAGCGTTACTTCCCTTGAAAACGAACTCAAGCGTTACTTCCCTTGAAAACGAACTCAAGCGTTACTTCCCTTGAAAACGAACTCAAGCGTTACTTCCCTTGAAGACGAACTCAAGCGTTACTTCCCTTGAAAACGAACTCAAGCGTTACTTCCCTTGAAGACGAACTCAAGCGTTACTTCCCTTGAAAACGAACTCAAGCGTTACTTCCCTTGAAAACGAACTCAAGCGTTACTTCCCTTGAAAACGAACTCAAGCGTTACTTCCCTTGAAAACGAACTCAAGCGTTACTTCCCTTGAAAACGAACTCAAGCGTTACTTCCCTTGAAAACGAACTCAAGCGTTACTTCCCTTGAAAACGAACTCAAGCGTTACTTCCCTTGAAAACGAACTCAAGCGTTACTTCCCTTGAAAACGAACTCAAGCGTTACTTCCCTTGAAAACGAACTCAAGCGTTACTTCCCTTGAAAACGAACTCAAGCGTTACTTCCCTTGAAAACGAACTCAAGCGTTACTTCCCTTGAAAACGAACTCAAGCGTTACTTCCCTTGAAAACGAACTCAAGCGTTACTTCCCTTGAAAACGAACTCAAGCGTTACTTCCCTTGAAAACGAACTCAAGCGTTACTTCCCTTGAAAACGAACTCAAGCGTTACTTCCCTTGAAAACGAACTCAAGCGTTACTTCCCTTGAAAACGAACTCAAGCGTTACTTCCCTTGAAAACGAACTCAAGCGTTACTTCCCTTGAAAACGAACTCAAGCGTTACTTCCCTTGAAAACGAACTCAAGCGTTACTTCCCTTGAAAACGAACTCAAGCGTTACTTCCCTTGAAAACGAACTCAAGCGTTACTTCCCTTGAAAACGAACTCAAGCGTTACTTCCCTTGAAAACGAACTCAAGCGTTACTTCCCTTGAAAACGAACTCAAGCGTTACTTCCCTTGAAAACGAACTCAAGCGTTACTTCCCTTGAAAACGAACTCAAGCGTTACTTCCCTTGAAGACGAACTCAAGCGTTACTTCCCTTGAAAACGAACTCAAGCGTTACTTCCCTTGAAAACGAACTCAAGCGTTACTTCCCTTGAAAACGAACTCAAGCGTTACTTCCCTTGAAAACGAACTCAAGCGTTACTTCCCTTGAAAACGAACTCAAGCGTTACTTCCCTTGAAAACGAACTCAAGCGTTACTTCCCTTGAAAACGAACTCAAGCGTTACTTCCCTTGAAAACGAACTCAAGCGTTACTTCCCTTGAAAACGAACTCAAGCGTTACTTCCCTTGAAAACGAACTCAAGCGTTACTTCCCTTGAAAACGAACTCAAGCGTTACTTCCCTTGAAAACGAACTCAAGCGTTACTTCCCTTGAAAACGAACTCAAGCGTTACTTCCCTTGAAAACGAACTCAAGCGTTACTTCCCTTGAAAACGAACTCAAGCGTTACTTCCCTTGAAAACGAACTCAAGCGTTACTTCCCTTGAAAACGAACTCAAGCGTTACTTCCCTTGAAAACGAACTCAAGCGTTACTTCCCTTGAAAACGAACTCAAGCGTTACTTCCCTTGAAAACGAACTCAAGCGTTACTTCCCTTGAAAACGAACTCAAGCGTTACTTCCCTTGAAAACGAACTCAAGCGTTACTTCCCTTGAAAACGAACTCAAGCGTTACTTCCCTTGAAAACGAACTCAAGCGTTACTTCCCTTGAAAACGAACTCAAGCGTTACTTCCCTTGAAAACGAACTCAAGCGTTACTTCCCTTGAAAACGAACTCAAGCGTTACTTCCCTTGAAAACGAACTCAAGCGTTACTTCCCTTGAAAACGAACTCAAGCGTTACTTCCCTTGAAAACGAACTCAAGCGTTACTTCCCTTGAAAACGAACTCAAGCGTTACTTCCCTTGAAAACGAACTCAAGCGTTACTTCCCTTGAAAACGAACTCAAGCGTTACTTCCCTTGAAAACGAACTCAAGCGTTACTTCCCTTGAAAACGAACTCAAGCGTTACTTCCCTTGAAAACGAACTCAAGCGTTACTTCCCTTGAAAACGAACTCAAGCGTTACTTCCCTTGAAAACGAACTCAAGCGTTACTTCCCTTGAAAACGAACTCAAGCGTTACTTCCCTTGAAAACGAACTCAAGCGTTACTTCCCTTGAAAACGAACTCAAGCGTTACTTCCCTTGAAAACGAACTCAAGCGTTACTTCCCTTGAAAACGAACTCAAGCGTTACTTCCCTTGAAAACGAACTCAAGCGTTACTTCCCTTGAAAACGAACTCAAGCGTTACTTCCCTTGAAAACGAACTCAAGCGTTACTTCCCTTGAAAACGAACTCAAGCGTTACTTCCCTTGAAAACGAACTCAAGCGTTACTTCCCTTGAAAACGAACTCAAGCGTTACTTCCCTTGAAAACGAACTCAAGCGTTACTTCCCTTGAAAACGAACTCAAGCGTTACTTCCCTTGAAAACGAACTCAAGCGTTACTTCCCTTGAAAACGAACTCAAGCGTTACTTCCCTTGAAAACGAACTCAAGCGTTACTTCCCTTGAAAACGAACTCAAGCGTTACTTCCCTTGAAAACGAACTCAAGCGTTACTTCCCTTGAAAACGAACTCAAGCGTTACTTCCCTTGAAAACGAACTCAAGCGTTACTTCCCTTGAAAACGAACTCAAGCGTTACTTCCCTTGAAAACGAACTCAAGCGTTACTTCCCTTGAAAACGAACTCAAGCGTTACTTCCCTTGAAAACGAACTCAAGCGTTACTTCCCTTGAAAACGAACTCAAGCGTTACTTCCCTTGAAAACGAACTCAAGCGTTACTTCCCTTGAAAACGAACTCAAGCGTTACTTCCCTTGAAAACGAACTCAAGCGTTACTTCCCTTGAAAACGAACTCAAGCGTTACTTCCCTTGAAAACGAACTCAAGCGTTACTTCCCTTGAAAACGAACTCAAGCGTTACTTCCCTTGAAAACGAACTCAAGCGTTACTTCCCTTGAAAACGAACTCAAGCGTTACTTCCCTTGAAAACGAACTCAAGCGTTACTTCCCTTGAAAACGAACTCAAGCGTTACTTCCCTTGAAAACGAACTCAAGCGTTACTTCCCTTGAAAACGAACTCAAGCGTTACTTCCCTTGAAAACGAACTCAAGCGTTACTTCCCTTGAAAACGAACTCAAGCGTTACTTCCCTTGAAAACGAACTCAAGCGTTACTTCCCTTGAAAACGAACTCAAGCGTTACTTCCCTTGAAAACGAACTCAAGCGTTACTTCCCTTGAAAACGAACTCAAGCGTTACTTCCCTTGAAAACGAACTCAAGCGTTACTTCCCTTGAAAACGAACTCAAGCGTTACTTCCCTTGAAAACGAACTCAAGCGTTACTTCCCTTGAAAACGAACTCAAGCGTTACTTCCCTTGAAAACGAACTCAAGCGTTACTTCCCTTGAAAACGAACTCAAGCGTTACTTCCCTTGAAAACGAACTCAAGCGTTACTTCCCTTGAAAACGAACTCAAGCGTTACTTCCCTTGAAAACGAACTCAAGCGTTACTTCCCTTGAAAACGAACTCAAGCGTTACTTCCCTTGAAAACGAACTCAAGCGTTACTTCCCTTGAAAACGAACTCAAGCGTTACTTCCCTTGAAAACGAACTCAAGCGTTACTTCCCTTGAAAACGAACTCAAGCGTTACTTCCCTTGAAAACGAACTCAAGCGTTACTTCCCTTGAAAACGAACTCAAGCGTTACTTCCCTTGAAAACGAACTCAAGCGTTACTTCCCTTGAAAACGAACTCAAGCGTTACTTCCCTTGAAAACGAACTCAAGCGTTACTTCCCTTGAAAACGAACTCAAGCGTTACTTCCCTTGAAAACGAACTCAAGCGTTACTTCCCTTGAAAACGAACTCAAGCGTTACTTCCCTTGAAAACGAACTCAAGCGTTACTTCCCTTGAAAACGAACTCAAGCGTTACTTCCCTTGAAAACGAACTCAAGCGTTACTTCCCTTGAAAACGAACTCAAGCGTTACTTCCCTTGAAAACGAACTCAAGCGTTACTTCCCTTGAAAACGAACTCAAGCGTTACTTCCCTTGAAAACGAACTCAAGCGTTACTTCCCTTGAAAACGAACTCAAGCGTTACTTCCCTTGAAAACGAACTCAAGCGTTACTTCCCTTGAAAACGAACTCAAGCGTTACTTCCCTTGAAAACGAACTCAAGCGTTACTTCCCTTGAAAACGAACTCAAGCGTTACTTCCCTTGAAAACGAACTCAAGCGTTACTTCCCTTGAAAACGAACTCAAGCGTTACTTCCCTTGAAAACGAACTCAAGCGTTACTTCCCTTGAAAACGAACTCAAGCGTTACTTCCCTTGAAAACGAACTCAAGCGTTACTTCCCTTGAAAACGAACTCAAGCGTTACTTCCCTTGAAAACGAACTCAAGCGTTACTTCCCTTGAAAACGAACTCAAGCGTTACTTCCCTTGAAAACGAACTCAAGCGTTACTTCCCTTGAAAACGAACTCAAGCGTTACTTCCCTTGAAAACGAACTCAAGCGTTACTTCCCTTGAAAACGAACTCAAGCGTTACTTCCCTTGAAAACGAACTCAAGCGTTACTTCCCTTGAAAACGAACTCAAGCGTTACTTCCCTTGAAAACGAACTCAAGCGTTACTTCCCTTGAAAACGAACTCAAGCGTTACTTCCCTTGAAAACGAACTCAAGCGTTACTTCCCTTGAAAACGAACTCAAGCGTTACTTCCCTTGAAAACGAACTCAAGCGTTACTTCCCTTGAAAACGAACTCAAGCGTTACTTCCCTTGAAAACGAACTCAAGCGTTACTTCCCTTGAAAACGAACTCAAGCGTTACTTCCCTTGAAAACGAACTCAAGCGTTACTTCCCTTGAAAACGAACTCAAGCGTTACTTCCCTTGAAAACGAACTCAAGCGTTACTTCCCTTGAAAACGAACTCAAGCGTTACTTCCCTTGAAAACGAACTCAAGCGTTACTTCCCTTGAAAACGAACTCAAGCGTTACTTCCCTTGAAAACGAACTCAAGCGTTACTTCCCTTGAAAACGAACTCAAGCGTTACTTCCCTTGAAAACGAACTCAAGCGTTACTTCCCTTGAAAACGAACTCAAGCGTTACTTCCCTTGAAAACGAACTCAAGCGTTACTTCCCTTGAAAACGAACTCAAGCGTTACTTCCCTTGAAAACGAACTCAAGCGTTACTTCCCTTGAAAACGAACTCAAGCGTTACTTCCCTTGAAAACGAACTCAAGCGTTACTTCCCTTGAAAACGAACTCAAGCGTTACTTCCCTTGAAAACGAACTCAAGCGTTACTTCCCTTGAAAACGAACTCAAGCGTTACTTCCCTTGAAAACGAACTCAAGCGTTACTTCCCTTGAAAACGAACTCAAGCGTTACTTCCCTTGAAAACGAACTCAAGCGTTACTTCCCTTGAAAACGAACTCAAGCGTTACTTCCCTTGAAAACGAACTCAAGCGTTACTTCCCTTGAAAACGAACTCAAGCGTTACTTCCCTTGAAAACGAACTCAAGCGTTACTTCCCTTGAAAACGAACTCAAGCGTTACTTCCCTTGAAAACGAACTCAAGCGTTACTTCCCTTGAAAACGAACTCAAGCGTTACTTCCCTTGAAAACGAACTCAAGCGTTACTTCCCTTGAAAACGAACTCAAGCGTTACTTCCCTTGAAAACGAACTCAAGCGTTACTTCCCTTGAAAACGAACTCAAGCGTTACTTCCCTTGAAAACGAACTCAAGCGTTACTTCCCTTGAAAACGAACTCAAGCGTTACTTCCCTTGAAAACGAACTCAAGCGTTACTTCCCTTGAAAACGAACTCAAGCGTTACTTCCCTTGAAAACGAACTCAAGCGTTACTTCCCTTGAAAACGAACTCAAGCGTTACTTCCCTTGAAAACGAACTCAAGCGTTACTTCCCTTGAAAACGAACTCAAGCGTTACTTCCCTTGAAAACGAACTCAAGCGTTACTTCCCTTGAAAACGAACTCAAGCGTTACTTCCCTTGAAAACGAACTCAAGCGTTACTTCCCTTGAAAACGAACTCAAGCGTTACTTCCCTTGAAAACGAACTCAAGCGTTACTTCCCTTGAAAACGAACTCAAGCGTTACTTCCCTTGAAAACGAACTCAAGCGTTACTTCCCTTGAAAACGAACTCAAGCGTTACTTCCCTTGAAAACGAACTCAAGCGTTACTTCCCTTGAAAACGAACTCAAGCGTTACTTCCCTTGAAAACGAACTCAAGCGTTACTTCCCTTGAAAACGAACTCAAGCGTTACTTCCCTTGAAAACGAACTCAAGCGTTACTTCCCTTGAAAACGAACTCAAGCGTTACTTCCCTTGAAAACGAACTCAAGCGTTACTTCCCTTGAAAACGAACTCAAGCGTTACTTCCCTTGAAAACGAACTCAAGCGTTACTTCCCTTGAAAACGAACTCAAGCGTTACTTCCCTTGAAAACGAACTCAAGCGTTACTTCCCTTGAAAACGAACTCAAGCGTTACTTCCCTTGAAAACGAACTCAAGCGTTACTTCCCTTGAAAACGAACTCAAGCGTTACTTCCCTTGAAAACGAACTCAAGCGTTACTTCCCTTGAAAACGAACTCAAGCGTTACTTCCCTTGAAAACGAACTCAAGCGTTACTTCCCTTGAAAACGAACTCAAGCGTTACTTCCCTTGAAAACGAACTCAAGCGTTACTTCCCTTGAAAACGAACTCAAGCGTTACTTCCCTTGAAAACGAACTCAAGCGTTACTTCCCTTGAAAACGAACTCAAGCGTTACTTCCCTTGAAAACGAACTCAAGCGTTACTTCCCTTGAAAACGAACTCAAGCGTTACTTCCCTTGAAAACGAACTCAAGCGTTACTTCCCTTGAAAACGAACTCAAGCGTTACTTCCCTTGAAAACGAACTCAAGCGTTACTTCCCTTGAAAACGAACTCAAGCGTTACTTCCCTTGAAAACGAACTCAAGCGTTACTTCCCTTGAAAACGAACTCAAGCGTTACTTCCCTTGAAAACGAACTCAAGCGTTACTTCCCTTGAAAACGAACTCAAGCGTTACTTCCCTTGAAAACGAACTCAAGCGTTACTTCCCTTGAAAACGAACTCAAGCGTTACTTCCCTTGAAAACGAACTCAAGCGTTACTTCCCTTGAAAACGAACTCAAGCGTTACTTCCCTTGAAAACGAACTCAAGCGTTACTTCCCTTGAAAACGAACTCAAGCGTTACTTCCCTTGAAAACGAACTCAAGCGTTACTTCCCTTGAAAGACGAACTCAAGCGTTACTTCCCTTGAAAACGAACTCAAGCGTTACTTCCCTTGAAAACGAACTCAAGCGTTACTTCCCTTGAAAACGAACTCAAGCGTTACTTCCCTTGAAAACGAACTCAAGCGTTACTTCCCTTGAAAACGAACTCAAGCGTTACTTCCCTTGAAAACGAACTCAAGCGTTACTTCCCTTGAAAACGAACTCAAGCGTTACTTCCCTTGAAAACGAACTCAAGCGTTACTTCCCTTGAAAACGAACTCAAGCGTTACTTCCCTTGAAAACGAACTCAAGCGTTACTTCCCTTGAAAACGAACTCAAGCGTTACTTCCCTTGAAAACGAACTCAAGCGTTACTTCCCTTGAAAACGAACTCAAGCGTTACTTCCCTTGAAAACGAACTCAAGCGTTACTTCCCTTGAAAACGAACTCAAGCGTTACTTCCCTTGAAAACGAACTCAAGCGTTACTTCCCTTGAAAACGAACTCAAGCGTTACTTCCCTTGAAAACGAACTCAAGCGTTACTTCCCTTGAAAACGAACTCAAGCGTTACTTCCCTTGAAAACGAACTCAAGCGTTACTTCCCTTGAAAACGAACTCAAGCGTTACTTCCCTTGAAAACGAACTCAAGCGTTACTTCCCTTGAAAACGAACTCAAGCGTTACTTCCCTTGAAAACGAACTCAAGCGTTACTTCCCTTGAAAACGAACTCAAGCGTTACTTCCCTTGAAAACGAACTCAAGCGTTACTTCCCTTGAAAACGAACTCAAGCGTTACTTCCCTTGAAAACGAACTCAAGCGTTACTTCCCTTGAAAACGAACTCAAGCGTTACTTCCCTTGAAAACGAACTCAAGCGTTACTTCCCTTGAAAACGAACTCAAGCGTTACTTCCCTTGAAAACGAACTCAAGCGTTACTTCCCTTGAAAACGAACTCAAGCGTTACTTCCCTTGAAAACGAACTCAAGCGTTACTTCCCTTGAAAACGAACTCAAGCGTTACTTCCCTTGAAAACGAACTCAAGCGTTACTTCCCTTGAAAACGAACTCAAGCGTTACTTCCCTTGAAAACGAACTCAAGCGTTACTTCCCTTGAAAACGAACTCAAGCGTTACTTCCCTTGAAAACGAACTCAAGCGTTACTTCCCTTGAAAACGAACTCAAGCGTTACTTCCCTTGAAAACGAACTCAAGCGTTACTTCCCTTGAAAACGAACTCAAGCGTTACTTCCCTTGAAAACGAACTCAAGCGTTACTTCCCTTGAAAACGAACTCAAGCGTTACTTCCCTTGAAAACGAACTCAAGCGTTACTTCCCTTGAAAACGAACTCAAGCGTTACTTCCCTTGAAAACGAACTCAAGCGTTACTTCCCTTGAAAACGAACTCAAGCGTTACTTCCCTTGAAAACGAACTCAAGCGTTACTTCCCTTGAAAACGAACTCAAGCGTTACTTCCCTTGAAAACGAACTCAAGCGTTACTTCCCTTGAAAACGAACTCAAGCGTTACTTCCCTTGAAAACGAACTCAAGCGTTACTTCCCTTGAAAACGAACTCAAGCGTTACTTCCCTTGAAAACGAACTCAAGCGTTACTTCCCTTGAAAACGAACTCAAGCGTTACTTCCCTTGAAAACGAACTCAAGCGTTACTTCCCTTGAAAACGAACTCAAGCGTTACTTCCCTTGAAAACGAACTCAAGCGTTACTTCCCTTGAAAACGAACTCAAGCGTTACTTCCCTTGAAAACGAACTCAAGCGTTACTTCCCTTGAAAACGAACTCAAGCGTTACTTCCCTTGAAAACGAACTCAAGCGTTACTTCCCTTGAAAACGAACTCAAGCGTTACTTCCCTTGAAAACGAACTCAAGCGTTACTTCCCTTGAAAACGAACTCAAGCGTTACTTCCCTTGAAAACGAACTCAAGCGTTACTTCCCTTGAAAACGAACTCAAGCGTTACTTCCCTTGAAAACGAACTCAAGCGTTACTTCCCTTGAAAACGAACTCAAGCGTTACTTCCCTTGAAAACGAACTCAAGCGTTACTTCCCTTGAAAACGAACTCAAGCGTTACTTCCCTTGAAAACGAACTCAAGCGTTACTTCCCTTGAAAACGAACTCAAGCGTTACTTCCCTTGAAAACGAACTCAAGCGTTACTTCCCTTGAAAACGAACTCAAGCGTTACTTCCCTTGAAAACGAACTCAAGCGTTACTTCCCTTGAAAACGAACTCAAGCGTTACTTCCCTTGAAAACGAACTCAAGCGTTACTTCCCTTGAAAACGAACTCAAGCGTTACTTCCCTTGAAAACGAACTCAAGCGTTACTTCCCTTGAAAACGAACTCAAGCGTTACTTCCCTTGAAAACGAACTCAAGCGTTACTTCCCTTGAAAACGAACTCAAGCGTTACTTCCCTTGAAAACGAACTCAAGCGTTACTTCCCTTGAAAACGAACTCAAGCGTTACTTCCCTTGAAAACGAACTCAAGCGTTACTTCCCTTGAAAACGAACTCAAGCGTTACTTCCCTTGAAAACGAACTCAAGCGTTACTTCCCTTGAAAACGAACTCAAGCGTTACTTCCCTTGAAAACGAACTCAAGCGTTACTTCCCTTGAAAACGAACTCAAGCGTTACTTCCCTTGAAAACGAACTCAAGCGTTACTTCCCTTGAAAACGAACTCAAGCGTTACTTCCCTTGAAAACGAACTCAAGCGTTACTTCCCTTGAAAACGAACTCAAGCGTTACTTCCCTTGAAAACGAACTCAAGCGTTACTTCCCTTGAAAACGAACTCAAGCGTTACTTCCCTTGAAAACGAACTCAAGCGTTACTTCCCTTGAAAACGAACTCAAGCGTTACTTCCCTTGAAAACGAACTCAAGCGTTACTTCCCTTGAAAACGAACTCAAGCGTTACTTCCCTTGAAAACGAACTCAAGCGTTACTTCCCTTGAAAACGAACTCAAGCGTTACTTCCCTTGAAAACGAACTCAAGCGTTACTTCCCTTGAAAACGAACTCAAGCGTTACTTCCCTTGAAAACGAACTCAAGCGTTACTTCCCTTGAAAACGAACTCAAGCGTTACTTCCCTTGAAAACGAACTCAAGCGTTACTTCCCTTGAAAACGAACTCAAGCGTTACTTCCCTTGAAAACGAACTCAAGCGTTACTTCCCTTGAAAACGAACTCAAGCGTTACTTCCCTTGAAAACGAACTCAAGCGTTACTTCCCTTGAAAACGAACTCAAGCGTTACTTCCCTTGAAAACGAACTCAAGCGTTACTTCCCTTGAAAACGAACTCAAGCGTTACTTCCCTTGAAAACGAACTCAAGCGTTACTTCCCTTGAAAACGAACTCAAGCGTTACTTCCCTTGAAAACGAACTCAAGCGTTACTTCCCTTGAAAACGAACTCAAGCGTTACTTCCCTTGAAAACGAACTCAAGCGTTACTTCCCTTGAAAACGAACTCAAGCGTTACTTCCCTTGAAAACGAACTCAAGCGTTACTTCCCTTGAAAACGAACTCAAGCGTTACTTCCCTTGAAAACGAACTCAAGCGTTACTTCCCTTGAAAACGAACTCAAGCGTTACTTCCCTTGAAAACGAACTCAAGCGTTACTTCCCTTGAAAACGAACTCAAGCGTTACTTCCCTTGAAAACGAACTCAAGCGTTACTTCCCTTGAAAACGAACTCAAGCGTTACTTCCCTTGAAAACGAACTCAAGCGTTACTTCCCTTGAAAACGAACTCAAGCGTTACTTCCCTTGAAAACGAACTCAAGCGTTACTTCCCTTGAAAACGAACTCAAGCGTTACTTCCCTTGAAAACGAACTCAAGCGTTACTTCCCTTGAAAACGAACTCAAGCGTTACTTCCCTTGAAAACGAACTCAAGCGTTACTTCCCTTGAAAACGAACTCAAGCGTTACTTCCCTTGAAAACGAACTCAAGCGTTACTTCCCTTGAAAACGAACTCAAGCGTTACTTCCCTTGAAAACGAACTCAAGCGTTACTTCCCTTGAAAACGAACTCAAGCGTTACTTCCCTTGAAAACGAACTCAAGCGTTACTTCCCTTGAAAACGAACTCAAGCGTTACTTCCCTTGAAAACGAACTCAAGCGTTACTTCCCTTGAAAACGAACTCAAGCGTTACTTCCCTTGAAAACGAACTCAAGCGTTACTTCCCTTGAAAACGAACTCAAGCGTTACTTCCCTTGAAAACGAACTCAAGCGTTACTTCCCTTGAAAACGAACTCAAGCGTTACTTCCCTTGAAAACGAACTCAAGCGTTACTTCCCTTGAAAACGAACTCAAGCGTTACTTCCCTTGAAAACGAACTCAAGCGTTACTTCCCTTGAAAACGAACTCAAGCGTTACTTCCCTTGAAAACGAACTCAAGCGTTACTTCCCTTGAAAACGAACTCAAGCGTTACTTCCCTTGAAAACGAACTCAAGCGTTACTTCCCTTGAAAACGAACTCAAGCGTTACTTCCCTTGAAAACGAACTCAAGCGTTACTTCCCTTGAAAACGAACTCAAGCGTTACTTCACTGAGCTGAAAGAAGAAGAAATTACATTGACACGAAATCCATTCTCTGCTTCCCTTGATGCAGCCAGCATTCTCGAAGAATAACAAACTTAATTCTTTGATTTGATGAAGGATTCCTCGGCACGTAACTTCTTTAATGAAATACTGCTCATACAATTTTAGTGTGGTATGTATCATTCATTCCCAAATGTGAAGATGCTTGTCTTTCGAGTTTTAGTTCCATTTGTTTCCTCATATCTCTGGGAGCAGATTTAGATAATTAAATAAAATTTTCATTTGTCTTTTTACACTTCATTTTAGGATACCTGCATATAGTTATAGCTTCGTGTTCGGTTTCTTCATGAATAATCTTTTTGGCTGGGAAGGCCGATCCCGTAGTACAGACAAAGCATGAGCAAGGAACCAATGGACTATTTAGTTACAGTCTTATATTAGCTGCTAGAAATAATTTTATTTAAAGGGACGCTGGCTGAATAGGGCCCCAGTTTTAATTGCATTCGGGGGCCCCGTGCAGTCTTAATCCGCCCCTGATTGCAACTCTTCAGCAAGCATGAAACCCTCAAGATCCTTACTTTAGCCGGCTATGAGCTTTTCTCGAGATTCATACAGCAATGTTGTAGATCATTTTTTTTAATTGATGCAATTTGTAAAGCAATCCAAAACAAGTCATGATGCCATAGACATTGTACAAGGCGACTGTCCATAGACATGATTGCATATCAACAATCTGGTTTGAAAAATATGTGCTAATTTTTTTCTTGTGCATCTACAAATCTTTCATCTTCTCCTTCATATGTAAATTTTTTTATTTTTATTTTTTTTTCAACTGGGTTCAATGGGTTCAACGTCTATGTATGTGGCAATTTCTTTTGCAAATGCTATTGTTGTTTCAAAACCTCCATTTTAGTAAGATTTCAACCCTTTGCACGTATGTTCCATCCATGCTGTCAACTGCAGTTGCTAGACCGACAAAAATATTTTGTAACTCTTTGCTGATCTAATTGAATAGGAACAATATGTCGTACCAAAAAGCATTTGAAACAATGAAATTGAAGTTCTTTAGTTGTTTGCACAATGACTCTGCTTTAATTCGAGATTTTGGATCACTACTTTGCTCTGCAACTTCGAACAATGCATCCTAGATACTTGATATCGCACTACCTTTCCACTTTCCACATGGCTTTCCCATCTTGTTTCACAAATTGGTTTCACAGAAATATTTCGAACATACTTAGAAAGTAAAACCCGTCGCTTTGTTGAAGTAGAAAATAAAAGATAGATTTGTTGAATTATACCCCCCCCCCAAAAAAAAACAAAAAAAAACCTCATTGCATCAGGACAAGATTTTGCCATACAACATAGCAGCAAGTTGTAACTGTGACGGGTACAAGGGGTAAAAATTGCCCTAGGATTTGATTGTAAAAGACGAGCTTGTAGGCCTGACTTATGCCCTTTCATGTTCGTACCGTTTTCGTATCCTTTACCGCGGATATCAGAAACATCCAAGTCCAATTTTGTCACTTCCAATAGTAAGACATCAAGCAGTTGTTGCCCAGTTCTTTCTTCTACTTCTAGAAAACATATGAAGTGTTCATGAGTTACTTCAGAATATCCGCCTCCTGGGCTTACATAGCGCATGGTCAGTGACATCTGCTCTTGTGACCTCATTGGTCAGGTGTTCAATCAAATATTACTGAAGAGTATTTAGTTGATTTTACTGTTCCTATAATAATTTTCCTTAACTCATTTCCCATCAACGAAATGAGTTCGTTTTGAATTCACTTTCCCAAAGTAGTGATAATGAATTTCATCATTTTTTATTTTTCGCATATTTTCCTGAAAAACCGGATCATATTTCGCCAGCAATTCTACGAGACTTAAAAGTTTCCATTGTTCGCCTGATGTAGTTTATCGACTGAACTACGAACTTTCTCAGCGATAAATTGGACAATGGCAAGAAGACGTTGGAATACACTATACCAACAAACAACAACAAACAACAACAAACAACAACAAACAACAACAAACAACAACAAACAACAACAAACAACAACAAACAACAACAAACAACAACAAACAACAACAAACAACAACAAACAACAACAAACAACAACAAACAACAACAAACAAGCCTTTTCATTCTTTATTATTTTTTTGGCTTGGCTTGTCAATTGTGCATTGTTTTGTTAGACTGTTTTCCACCTAAACCCTTCCAAAGTATATGTCCTATGTCCCTTTCATTTCTCATGATCAGATAGTCTCACAATGGCATTTTCACTTACCATAGCAAGTTAAAGCCCTTAAAATTGTGTTTTCTTATTTAAAATGTTATCCTGAGTCCACAAATGCCATAAATGCTTACTGAAATGCTCTAGTAAAAATATTGTTTACATCAGGATTTAGGATGTTTATAATATTTTATTATATTATTACGGTATTTTTCCAATTATTTCATCATGAAAACAAAAAGTTTTCTGGATACTGTTGTTATAAAAAACAAGTATTGCGAAATTACGTAATAGTAGTAAAATTGTAAAAAGTAGTAAAAATGTTTAGTTGAAGCGCTGGGCCATGAAAAGCGCCGGGCCCAAGGCGGTTGCGTCGTTCTCCTTGCCCTAAGGCCGGCCCTGCTGGGAGAGTTGGTTTTTCAACTATTTTTCTTTACAAACTAAAATTAATCAATTGATTAAATGTTTAAAATGACGTGTGTTTGCGTGAAAAAATTTTGATATTGGTAGAAACTTGTAATTTTAACAATCGCATTAAATTAATTATTAAACCTAATTGAAAACTAAGTTATTTATTTTTAAAAATTTTTTTTCGCTGTCTTCACTTTAAATAGTATAATAAAAAGGCATGATTTCAATTTACAATTTTCGTGGGTCACTTTGCTTTTAAGAAATTGTCACCGCCCAAAATTTATTTGATTTCATGTTTATTTTAAAGGACTTAGTGTTATTTCAAATTCGATGCTACGAACTTGCTGAAGCCTTGAAACGTTATAGCGGTGTATATTGTATATTGGGGTATGATAGACATAGGGTGAACTATATCTGGATTAAGATGGAGTCAAGGTTGATGATATCTGGGGCATTATAGAGTAAGGTTGTACTATATTTGGGGCATGATAGAGTAAGGTTGTACTATATTTAGGTTATTATAGTTGTTGTTGAGTTGTTTTTGTTTGGCTTTCCTTATGTCTCGTGAGACGACGGAAGTTTCTGTGCTCCTGTGGGATCCTCGCGCGTGGCCCTGCAGCTTCTGCTGTGGCTGTACAAGCCCACTCGCGAATGGCAGCCTTTGCCGAACTTCTGGCACTGAAAGACAGCACCTGTGGTTGGCTGATTTGCTCTCATTTTCCTCTTTTGGCGGTCCGCGTCTGCCGCAGGTCTCTTTCTCCTGCTTCTAGCCGGCAGTCAACGCCTGTCTCCATCTGTGTCCGTCCCCAGCGAGTTCATCCCAGCCATTTATGTCGATGCCAATAGCTTTGAGGTCTCTCTTGCAGACATCTCTGAAACGGAGGTGAGGCCGGCCTGTAGTCCTATTTCCTTTGGTTAGCTCAGAGTAGAGGATGTCCTTTGGGATTCTGCCGGAGAAGAGTTGTCATACTTTGTATATTTGCCTGTTGTAGCACCTCATTGTTGGTGACATGGTCCTGCCAGGCTATTCCCAGGATGCGCCGGAGACAGCGCATGTGGAAAGCACTCAATCTCCTTTCTTGTCTGGAGTATAGGGTCCAGGATTCACTGGCATAAAGGAGGGATGCTCAGCACACATGCTCGGTACACAGCAATTTTGGTTCTGATGGTCAGCTTTTTGTTGTTCCAGACTCTTTTTGAGAGCCTGGCCAGAGTTGTGGAGGCCTTGCCGATCCTTATGTCTAGGTCGGAATCAAGGGACAGGTTGTTGGTGATGTTGGAGCCAAGGTATGTAAAGTGATCCACAGCCTCAAGTTGGCAACCATTGATGGTGATGTTGGGTGGATCAGCATCCTGGGCCATCACGTTAGTCTTTTTGAGGCTGATGGTTAGGCCGAAGTCGCTGGCAGCTTGGCAAAGCGGTCCAATAGGCTTTGCAAATCTGCTTCATTGTGGGTAGCTATGGCAGCATCATCCGCAAAAAGCATGTCCCTAATGACTGTTTCACGTATCTTCCTCTTTGATTTCAGCCTGGCCAGATTGAATAGTTTGCCACCAGAACGGGTGTGTAGGTAGATCCCCTCGATTGAGGTTACAAAGGCATGTCTCAACAGACAGGCAAAAAAGATGCCAAAGAGTGTCGGGGCCAGGACGCAGCCCTGTTTGACTCCACTGAGGATATCAAATGGAGGGGAAGTTGATCCGTCATACTACACCGTGCCTTTCATACATCGTGAAATGACTATATAATGTTTAGCAGTTTTGGTGGGCAGCTAACTTTTGCCAAGACTGTAAACAGACCATCTCTGCTGACCAGGTCAAAAGCCTTTGTTTAGTCAATGAAAGCCAGATAGAGGGGCATGTGTTGCTCTCGGCACTTTTCTTGAAGTTGTCTTAGAGAAAAGATCATGTCGATTGTTGACCTTTCTGCCCGGAAGCCGCACTGCGATTCGGGATATGCACTCTCAGCAAGTCTTTGCAGTTTCTTTAAAACAACGCGTGCAAAGACCTTACCCACGATGCTAAGGAGAGAAATGCCTCTGTAGTTGTTACAGTCACTTCTGTCTCCTTTATTTTTATACAAGGTGATTATGTTGGCATTTCTCATATCCTCTGGTACTGCTCCATCTTCCCAGCACTGGCAGAGGAGGCCATGAAGGTGTTCCAGCAATACACTACGTCCTTACTTGATGATCTCTGGTGGGATTCCGTCCTGACCGGGGGCCTTGGCTATAGGTAACCGCTCAATAGCTTCTTTTAGTTCTGCCAGGGTGGGTAAGTCGTCCAGTTCTGCCATGAGGGGAGGCTTTGGATGGCATCGATGTTATCTTGGGTTACGTGGTTTTGTTGGGAGTAAAGTTCTGAATAGTGCTCCACCCATCTGTCCATCTGTTTAGACTTGTCGCGGATTATTTCTCCGGTTGAGGACTTCAGTGGGGCTATGATGGCCCAATGGCTTTTTAATGCCATCATACATCCCCCTTATATTACCGGCGTCGGGCGCTAGCTGGATGCTCTGACAGAGTTGGAGCCAGCAGTCGTTTGCGCATCGCCTAGCTAATCTCTGAACATTGCTCCTGGCTAATCTGTACGCCTGCAGTGTCTGTGGGTTTGGGGAGTGCCTGTATTTTTGGTGGGCACTTCGTCTTTCTTCTACAGCAGGGGTGAGTGTGGCAGAGTTGGCCTCAAACCAGATTGTTTTTGGTCCTTTTTCTTCCGAAGATCTGCATGGCTGTGCTGTGGAGGGTTTGTCTGAGATGCTCTCACTTTTCCTTGGTGCTATTGCCTGGCAGGTCAGAGTCTAGTGAGTTGGAGAGAGCTTGTATAAACTCAGCTTTCTTGTGGGGGTGAGAAGTCTTACTCACATCAATGTGGGGTCTGCCTACTGGTCTGGAACGGTGAGTTTTCTTGGGCAGTAATCTCAGCTTACAGCATACCAGCGAGTGATCTGTGTCGCAGTCGGCACTGTGGAAAGTTCGAGTGAGGAGAAAATGTTTCAATGCAGAGCGCCTGGTAATAATTAGGTCCAGCTGGTGCAGTGCTTAGAGCGGGGATGTCTCCAGGACACTCTGTGTTGTGGCTTGGTCTGAAAGAAAGTATTGGTGATGCAGAGATCGTGATAAGAGCATAGTTCCAGGAGTCTCTGTCCGTTTTCGTTCAGTTTTCCTGTGCCAAATCTTCCAAGAAAAGAGGGCCATGAGATGTAGTCTGCACCCACCCTAGCGTTAAAGTCGCTCAACAGTAACACATGCTCATCTTTGGGGATTGAGCTTAGCAGTGAGTCCAACTGGTTGTAGAACTCGTCTTTCGCCTGTATGGTTGCATTGAGCGTAGGAGCATATGCGCTAATTAGGTAGGCGGCCCCTGTTGAGGTGTGTAGGTGTAGTGATAGAAGCCTTTCAGTTCCCTGATGGCAGGGTACAACTTTCCCAAGAGGGTGCTTCGGACAGCAAATCCAACACCATGTTCTCTGACTTCTTCCTCGCTTTTGCCTTGCAAGAAGAACGTGTAGTCCTTTTCTCGTAATGAACTAAAACCTGGCAGCCGTGTCATTTGTAAGGTGGCTATGTCTACCTGCAGACTTGCCAGTTCGTTGTTTATTACAGATGTTTTCCTGGCATCGCTGATATCGTTAAGGTCGTCTGACATCCCGGGTGTCAGCATCCGTACATTCCAGGTCCCCAGCTTGAGGATTGGGGTTTTCCTTTCTTTTATTATTTATATTTGTATTGTTTGGTGCAAGAGTTTACAGTCTACTTGTCAGGCATGTGTGCACCCTGAGCCCTACGCACCCAGTAGGGCAGGCAGACTGTGGCGGGACAACACCTTATTGACTGGGGGCTGCCCAGCTTGAGGTGGGCGGTAGCTGTCCAATGAGACAAAGATAGCTCTCCCACCGTCGGAAGCAATCCCTGGTGCCAGCTCTACGCCAATTGAGCGGGTGGCTTATAACTGGTCACTACTACTTCCCGTGTTGTGCCGACGCTGTGAGGTGAAGCTGGAGTGTCCTCTCCAGAGCACAGGCCTGGGCAGGTGGTGTGGAGATCAACTGTTGCCCTTGCAGCAGACTCCCTCTCTCCACGCAGCTGAGCGGTCCAAGGGAGAGGCAGAGCCAGTACATCTTGGTATCAACTACGTCACAGGAATTGCCAGAGAGACGTTGTAAACAACGCCAGACTGACTTCGGGATTCCGGCTCCTGATTGGTGATCGAGGTTTACTCCCCTAGCTTTTCTCGTGAGTGAGTATGGCCGCAAGGCAGCGGAGGTTTGAAGTAGTAGTTTTCCTTCTCCTAGATGATCGGCCATCTAAGGCTGACGAGCCTCATCTGCCCAAAGCAACTGGTTTTGAGGCGCCAGTGGTCCGCCTTACACCCCTCCTGTTATTTGGGAACAGGCTTCGCCGGACTTGTTTGAAAAGCCACACGTGAAGGTCAGGAGCTGGATTTGGCTGCCAGAGGCGATTAGAGTCGCACGCCATTGGAGCATTTCTTGGGATGAGGGAGCATCCACTCCGGCTGAGACAGCCCTTGAAGCCCTATTATAGTTAAGGTTGTACTATATTTATATTTGGGTTATTATAGTTAAGGTTGTACTATATTTGGGTTATTATAGAAGCATACAAACAATCTATTAATCGTATATTTACATTTTTCACACTCCTGAGATAATTTCACTGCCACGATGAAAACACAACGACCAAGGATTTGATCCAATTTTGACTACAAATGGTGATTGGGACACGGACAGTATTTCTCGAGCAACGTCACTTCTTCATTACTTGTGTAACTTCACATTTATTGGGACGTTTGTTGTAACGTACAAACTGTTATCTAGGATGGAAGGAACAACAGTCAAACTTCAGACAGAAGCGATTGACATAATTCAGGCTTTGTCACTTATCGGAAACGTCAAGCTAGAGTTTAGAGAGATTAGAACAAATGTAGATTCTTATTTTTAAAACAATTATGATCATATCATTATCATGGCGCAGTCTGTAGGAGCTGAAGCTTCAATGCCCAGAATTGCTAAGCAGCAAATCTACCGAAGCAATGTGTGCGTAGAAACGCCAATGCAACATTATATTTCGGAACTTAATTAATCATTTCAGGATCACATCATTGCAGAGCTAGATATGCAGTTCTCTGCCTTAACCAGGACATCCTCACAATTGTTAGCTCTTGTGCCAAGTGCTGTTAGAAATTGTATGTATGAACATCTGAAAGGCGATGTGGATTTATATGAGCAAGATCTGCCTTCACCAGAAATGCTGCCCCAAGAGGTTACCGGGTGGAAACTGAGGCTCAACCAACGGGAAGAGTCAAAGCTACCAAAACATTTGCACGGAAGCTATAAGACATTGCAATGAATCGATGTATCCAAATATTTATTATTTACTGAAAGTCGCGTGTGTGATTCCTGTGACTTACTTCGCGTGTGAGCAAAGGTTCAGTGCACTCCGACGTTTGCACAATTACATGAGATGTTCAATGGTGCAGGAAAGACTTACCGAGCTTGCATTGATTCATCACTACGCTTTCAATATCAACGAAAACAGTGTTTTACAGATATTTGTTAACAGAAACCCAAGAAGGTTTTTCATCGAAGATGTTCTAAAATAAACCGTATAGCATCGTGGTCTTCCGCCTTGTCAGTTATGTACCATAATGTATTTAATTCAAATTCTTTAACGCTTGCGCCTGCAGATTTCATTATTAATAAGAAAAGAAATGAATGATCGAATACTTGCACTTTTAAATAAAATAGTATTTTGGAAGCTTTAATTTACGGTATCACGTCAAATGGGTGAAACAATAAGAGGGAAAACAAAAAAGGCGAAACAATATGAGCGAAAATGAAAAAGGTGAAAGCCAAAAAATAAAAACGGCGCAAAACAAAAAAGGCGAAAGATTTTTTAAAAAATGCGAAATCATGTCAGGGTTAGGGTTAGGAGTTAGGGTTAGAATTTCCTGAGCGGCATCGCTCATAACTTTAAGTTTAGTATAGTCATAGATATTACACTACATTATCATATTTAAATATTGTCACTACATTACTATTATTATGTGAACATTTGATTGAAAATGTTTAATAAATTTGAATTTAATCTCAGGTGCAATTAGTTCACTTAGTTTTACTTTCGCTCTTTTTAATAGCCTTTTTAATTCGCCTTTTTTGTTTTCACCTTTTTATTTTCGCCTTTTTTGTTTGCGCCCATTTTGGCTTCACCTTTTTTTTTACTTTCGCAATTTTTGTTTTCGCCCTTTTGACGGCGCTCTTTTTGTTTTCGCCTTTTTGACATGTAACCTTTATTTACAGTGTTAATTATTTATTGCATGAAAACCAGCTTTTTTGGTCAATGTATGGACTGAAAATATTTATTTTATTAATTTTTTGTATTTGAAAACGAGGCAAAAAAGACGAGAAGTTAAATCAACGCCCTCAATAATTCATAGGTACAGAATTATTGATTAAACATTCTCATCCAAATTTGAAATCATAGCACCATATATTGTAAATACAGTCAAACATCTCATAACGAGATTAATTCGTTCCAGAGTTTAGCTCATTAGGCGCAACACTCGTTATACGAAACATTTTTCCCATACAAATCAATGTAAAATACGATAATCCGTTCCATGTTGAAAAAAATAATCATTTTTCAAAAAAAGTTCTTTACATTTATTCAAATAAAAATACGGTTGTTAAAGAGTGAAACAACTAGAATACAATTTAGATTTGAAACAAAAAACGTAAGCAAAAATATGAATTTTTGACAAATAATTATTTCTTTTTAACTAGAAAACTGTTAGAGACATTTGTTTTTGCAGGCGCTTCAAAATTTGACGAAAATGTGATGTAACCGTTTCGTATACATTCTTGACACTCCATTTGAAGGATCCATCTCCTTAATTTTTCTTGAGAATAGTGAAGATCGTTGATGTTGGCCGATTGTAGTTGCGCGCTAGGTTCGCAACCTTGTTCTCGCTTTTCAATGTTTTTTCATTTTATGGAAACAGCTATTTTTTCCTTCTCTTATGTTTGTCTTCTTGTGTTCGTTTTTTTCGATGATAATTTATCAGTTTATTAAACTTTGTACATAAAAAATTGCAAATACTGTCTTAATACAAAATTTGTCAAATCGGTTGATCACACACGAAAACAATACGCTAACAGACCGAGTGCTTAACACAGAATAATACATCAGGGCGGAAGTGCCGGCTCACTAATGAATTTTCAGGAAAAAGAGAGTTTCCCTTTCTGCGTCAATCATTATGCGAATCTTCTTCGCTCGTTAAGGGAGAAACTTTTTCCATAAAAATGTTGCTCATAATGCGAAAATCTCGCTATAAGAGGTGGTCGTTATGAGAGGTTTGCCTTATCTTAACATGAAATGCCTTCGCAACAAGTTTGCGAGCCCCCCTTAAAAAATCTGGGTACGGCCTTGATAGCATGTAGTATGGTATGGAACGGACATAGTTTAACTGGCTCCACTAGAGTAGTATATGGCCCAGACTTAGTTTAACTGGCTCCACTAGAGTAGTATATGGCCCGGACTTAGTTTAAATGGCTCCACTAGAGTAGTATATGGCCCGGACTTAGTTTAACTGGCTCCACTAGAGTAGTATATGGCCCGGACTTAGTTTAACTGGCTCCACTAGAGTAGTATATGGCCTGGACATAGTTTAACTGGCCATACTGAAGTATATTATGGCACGAAAATAGTATAGCTGGCTCCACTGAAAAGTGACCACTTGAAATATTAACATTTTGGTTAACACCTTGGACATTGAAATAAGTTAAAAGTTTGTAAAGAACAATTGAAAGCTTCGTGAAATCAAACAGAGAAAAATGTATCCATTTTTTCCCTCCAATTTTTAAATGAGTAGGATCGAAGTTCTCTGACAGAAGTGTAAGTTTAATCAGAACCGGATCTATACAGGGAGGTAACGGATTACTATACTTGAAATACAATCATAAGGGATGATTTAATTTTCAACCTCGACCTATACAACTAAATAACAGATTCCGTTGGCCAATGCATGAAATCTGCAACGGATTGGCGGGTTGGTCAACTATTTCTTTAGTTTCCAAACAACTTTTCTTAAAGTAATAAGACTAAGACCTACTAATTCATCAGAGGTGACATTAATATAAAACAAGTTGCTGACAGCATTTTTCTTGACCTCCTCACACTTGCACGAAGCTAGTGTAGTTATGCAGTCAAGAAAAAATGAGGGGTTCAAATAATTAGTTGCTAAGATAATGATCTCACGACAATTATTTCTTACTATCATAACAAATTTAAAATAATTAAATACACAAATAATTAATAATTGTAATTATTGAGGGTCAATATTTTGTCTCCTCGTATGTTATAGTTCGGTAATTTCCAATAATTGTTAGGGGGGGGGGATGGCACAAAATTGATCTTTCTCACCATGCTGTCTATGACGTTCCCAAATAGTCGTTATCTCCCTTTGAAGATTTCGCACCACTATCTAAAATGAAATGACTATCACATTAATGACTTGTGCAGTCAAAGTATTGTTCCACTTACGGTTGAAGGGGTGGGGGCGGAGCGAGAGCAATTTATCTGTTGTTGACCAAAAATGATTTAATCGACCGAGTTTTCTCTAGACAAGGCTAAAATTTACGAGTGAGCAAAGAACTGAGAAGGTTGTTGAGATTTTATTTGGAAATCTGTAGACTTCTGACAGACAAGCAGACAAACAGACAATCAGACAACTGGAATTTCAGATGTGAAAATAAAGAGGAGAAATATTTTCTTCTTTCTGATGACAAATTTTCCCCATGAAACGTTACCGGATGCCACATAGGGTAAAGACATAATATTACCATATTGTGAAGAGACATAATATTACCATATTGTGAACAGACATAATATTACCATATTGTGAACAGACTTAATATTACCATTTTGTGAACAGACATAATATTACCATATTGTGAACAGGCATAATATTACAATATTGTGAACAGACATAATATTACCATATTGTGAACGGACATAATATTACCATATTGTGAACAGACATAATATTACCATATTGTGAACAGACATAATATTACCACATTGTGAACAGACATAATATTACCATATTGTGAACAGACATAATATTACCATATTGTGAACAGACATAATATTACCATATTGTGAACAGACATAATATTACCATATTGTGAACAGACATAGTATTACCATATTGTGAACAGACATAATATTACCATATTGTGAACAGACATAATATTACCATATTGTGAACAGACATAGTATTACCATATTGTGAACATTCATAATATTACCATATTGTGAACAGACATAATATTACCATATTGTGAACAGACATAATATTACCATATTGTGAACAGACATAATATTACTATATTGTGAACATACATAAAATTACCATATTGTGAACAGACATAGTATTACCATATTGTGAACAGACATAGTATTACCATATTGTGAACAGACATAGTATTACCATATTGTGAACAGACATAGTATTACCATATTGTGAACAGACATAGTATTACCATATTGTGAACAGACATAGTATTACCATATTGTGAACAGACATAGTATTACCATATTGTGAACAGACATAATATTACCATATTGTGAACAGACATAATATTACCATATTGTGAACAGACATAATATTACCATATTGTGAACAGACATAGTATTACCATATTGTGAACAGACATAGTATTAACATATTGTGAACAGACATAATATTACCATATTGTGAACAGACATAGTATTACCATATTGTGAACAGACATAGTATTACCATATTGTGAACAGACATAGTATTACCATATTGTGAACAGACATAGTATTGCCATATTGTGAACAGACATAGTATTACCATATTGTGAACAGACATAGTATTACCATATTGTGAACATACATAGTATGCCATATTGTGAACAGACATAGTATTACCATATTGTAAACAGACATAGTATTACCATATTGTGAACTGACATAGTATTACCATATTGTGAACAGACATAGTATTAACATATTGTGAACAGACATAGTATTACCATATTGTGAACAGACATAGTATTGCCATATTGTGAACAGACATAGTATTGCCATATTGTTAACAGACATAGTATTGCCATATTGTGAACAGACATAGTATTACCATATTGTGAACAGACATATCATTGCCATGTAGAAACATTTACAGATGTAATAAGAATATAAAACAAAAATGCGACCTCACTTTGGTGAGAACTATACTAGAATATGCATCTTCTGTATGGGACCCATCAACCAAAGAAAACATTGATTAAATAGAACACATTTTTTAAAAATCATCCAGATTCATTACTGGAGAATATTCAAAACTGACAAAAATAAAACTATTAGTTAAATCATTAAAACTTCAAACACTAAAGCATAGAAGAACCAAGAGTAAAGTAGTAATATTACATAAGGCAATTATTTCTAATTTGGAAATACAACACAAAGATAACTTAATACAACCCTCAGATAGACATATCATTCCGTATGCAAGCACAAACACATATAAATACTCATTCTTCCCATTCTGAATTCGGGCGTGGAATGGGTTGCCTGAATAAACCAGGAAAACCAACATTTGATCAACATTCAGAACTCTGTTAAGAATGCAGGACTAGAAACCAAGGATAAACGTAGGACGCGTTAATCTTCTTTATAGCTCGAGCTACAAGATAAGATAAGATAAGAGTGTACAGACATAGCATTTCCATATAAGATTGCTTGTAGGTTGACTGCGACAATGCACTTATAAGTGGCCAAAAATTTTAGTTATGTCTCGTAAAACATGTTTAATATAATGCGCACCGATCGGGAATATATTTTTAAAAAGTAACGTCAATTTAATACGCACCGAATCGCGCGACAGAAAAGTAATAAAAAGGTCGTTCAATATAATACGCACCGCGACACTCTATCTCAAAAATTAACATGATACATGGAGATAAATAAATAATCTAAAAATTCAATAATTTAACTACAGTACATGCGATCGATCAGACATTTTGATACATCGTTTTTATCATCGGCACGAGTCTGCCTGCAAAATTTCAGCTCGCTAGCTTAAGAGAAATTGGGTTAAAAATCGATCCAAAGTTTGTTCATCAAGCAAGGACTCAAACAGACACCACGAGTTAATATAATATAAAGGATTTCAAAATAAGAAATAATGAGCCAAACATGTCAAAACATTTTTTTTAATTGATTAGTTAAATTGATTAGTTAAATTGATTAGTTAAATTGATTAGTTAAATTGATTAACTTCCACGAGAGCAGATAAACGTGTAAAGGAATCAAAAGAATTACAGGCGTATTCTTGTTTATAGGAACAGTTATTAGCGTTCATGTGATAACTTTTGTCTGTCTGATCTGCCTTAAAACCATTAGACCTGTATAGTTACTGCAGAGCCGTTTTTACACCATTTTTGGCCCCCCGGACAAAGAAATAGTGTTGGGCCCCTCCCCCGCAGAAATAAATAATAAATATTCATATTATATATATAAATAAACATATAACCATTGGGCCCCTATGCTCGTGGGCCCCCGGAAAAATGCCCAATGGGCCTATGCGTTAAGACGGCCCTGAGTTACTGAACTCTTGCTGGATGTATGTTTCTTCAGTTGCAGTTCCGTTCAGCATCGTTTTACCCCAACAAGGCGACACACAGGTAGAAAGTTGCCTGACATAACGTCAAGCACGAGCTACCAGAATATTTTAAACAATGCTCTTTGAAATAAAATTCGTTCTGACCTTAAAGCAGATGTTTCATTTCCTTGATCCTTTCTCCGTGCCTTAGTTTCCAGCAACAGAGTTTCGCTTTTGATCATAGCCCTCGATTGGGCCTCAAGACTAGGATTCCAACGTCGTCCCAAGTACACGAAGAGCTGCACATTGAGAACGTAAACAACAATGATAATACCAAGTTTGAACCTCAGTTTGAGGGCCATAGCGTCCTACTGGACAGTGTCCTACACAAATACTGGACAGTGTCCTGCACAAAAACTGGACAGTGCCCTGCACAAATACTGGACAGCGTCCTACACAAAGTATAGTATGTCCTGGTTGACAGTTTCCTCTTGTAGTCCTTGATAGTATGTCCTGGTTAACAATGTCCTCTTTTAGTCCTTGATAGTATGTCCTGGTTGACAGTGTCCTCTTGTAGTCCTTGATAGTATGTCCTGGTTGACAGTGTCCTATTGTAGTCCTTGATAGTATGTCCTGGTTGACAGTGTCCTCTTTTAGTCCTTGATAGTCTGTCTATTGGGCAGTGTTTTCACGTAGTCTGAATAGTTTGCTTTTTTCAGACACTATTTTTTTTTATTGATTGATCAAAAGTTCGACACGCAGCTATTGTCTTACATTCTGAACTTACAACGATGGCTCTCAAACATTTTGGCAAGTCGCCCTCTTAAACATGTTGTCAAGTTGACCTCTTAAAGATGTTGGTTTGCCTTGGATTTAGTTGTTTTTTTACTGAGTTAAATGTTGCCTCTTGGCTTCATGTTGCCTCCTGGCTTCATATCTCTTCCTGGCCAAAATAAATCCCAAATTAATTATCAAGTTCTTTAATAAAAATTGAAAGTAGAAATTGTGGTCCTCAAATTTTTTGTACATTTATGTTTGTAGCCATGAAAACAAAATGACGAATTATAGCGTCAAGTAGTCGACTAAATTACTTGTATTCAGCCAAGTTATAAAATGAAGTCGATTGAAGGTGTCTTTAGTTAAGTCCACTTAAGAAATTAGAAGCGATAATATTTTTAAAATGTTTATTTGAGAACCGCTGAAGTAAATCAATAGATGGTATTTTGATTTATGTGGAGCCCATTAAAACATATTATGGTCGATATTATAGTAAAAATACAATACTTGAGTGACAGGTTAATCGATGGTTTATTTTATGGGCTGTATAGTCGAATACTTCAATTCATCCTAAGAAATTGGAATCGAATACAATTTTTTAAAAATATGTTTTAATTTTTATTTTTTTATTTTTTTTATAAACTTGAGAAATCTTGAAAAGGTAACATACAAAAATGAAAGATTTATAAATGGCATTTGCGCACATTAAATATTTATTATTATAAAATGAAGGTCACATGTCGTTGAAATTGCTTCCCGTATCGACGTCAGAAATCAACTGGCTACTTGTGAACAAAATGTTTTTTTGAAAATTGACTCTCGATATTTTTATTTTCCTCATCACATGCTTGTGGTCACTATAACGTGTTGATTTTTGTTCTCTATTATAACAGTTAGTGCTATTAAATCAAACTGCACATGAGAGGAAAGGGAAAGGTAGGAAAACATTCTCTCATGAATGATGAGCCACATATGCCGTACACATTTATTATACGGGTGCGAAAACAAAGAAAAAAATTTAGAAAAATTTGATGCATTTTTTTTAATTTGATGGAGTATTTGAACATCAGGACGCAACGAGGAAACCAGTGAAACATTGATAGTGTTAGGGCTATAGAAGACAGCATTCATTCATTCATTGTTCTCTTGAATAGTTTCCATATGTTTTTAGTGCATCAATATGTCCTGCACGTTCGGGCCAAATCGTGGCAAAGTAACAAAATTAAATTTTAGTAGTCTAGATTATTTCCACCAAACTCAAAATATCGTGAAAGTATTTTTATCCTGCTCATTTGACAACAGTCCATGGCAGAAGAGAAGATCAGGTAAAACCCATGATTCCAATGGCAGAAGAGAAGATCAGGTAAAACCCATGATTCCAATGGCAGAAGAGAAGATCAGGTAAAACCCGATCCAAAAGAATCCATGATTCCAATGGCAGAAGAGAAGATCAGGTAAAACCCATGATTCCAATGGCAGAAGAGAAGATCAGGTAAAACCCATGATTCCAGTCCTGGTTTAAAACATGACGTCAGACTTGTGTAGACACGATAAGAGAAATGCTATGGAGTTTACTTATTTACTCAGTAATATAAAAAAAATAACCATCAAAATAAGAAGTAACACTCCATTTTTACCTCATTAAGTACTCAAAGATAACAATGAAAATATTAACTGGTTTGATTTATTAATGTCTTGTTTTAATGATCATTTTGTCTGCTTCCCAGCCCCTCCAGTCTTAGTTTCAGAAATTCATATTTTGTCCTTAAAGTTTTGTTTGTTTGTTTGTTTTTAAAATGAAGGGGAAAAAAGAATTCAGTTGTGAATATAATAACTTTGAAAGAAAACTGAAGTCTGTATCAGTATTTTATATTACAATTCTGGCCGTTTACAAGATTTTTCAGCCAAGGGCCGTAACCTTCTGACATAATTTAAAATTTTAACTTCACATTTCTGAAATAAATAACTTCATCATTGATTTAAGGTAATGCATTTAAGGAACCCACTGTCTAAATTTTAAAGTGCAAGCTTTGCTTTATTATTATTTTTTTAAAGTATATATTTATTTGGTTGTTTTTTTTTAATTACGAAAGCAGTAAATGGAGATAACTTCTCATACTTTTCAATTAACTAAAATATTCAACACCGAGTTGCGTGCCCCTTATCTCTCTTTTTAACACGTGCGTCTAATACAATTATATTAAAGGAGAGGCGTAATATAGCCTGAGGTGACACATGGCCGCTGAAATGTGGAAAAAAGAGGTAATGACGGTCTTTCCTTGATTCAAACACAATTCTGTATAATTGTCTTCTTACGCACACTCTTTATAACTTTGCCCTCGCGTCTCTCTGGATGACATCTGCTGTCACGCCCATCTCTTATCTTTGAGCGGCGCCCCTCATTATTTCACCTTAAAACGTTGGATTTGTGAAGAAGAGCTGAGATTTTTTTTTAATATGAAAAAAAAATTAATTAATGTTTTTTAAACTTTGATAAATAATTTCAATGTTGTAGTTATTTCTCATAATTTCGCACATTTATGAGTTTATCCTGGGGAACTGAGGAACATGGCACCAGGAAATAAAGGCAAGGTTTAACGATTAACCGCCCAGCCGTCTTATTTCAGTATAAGTAGAACTTGCCAGGGAAGCCCCCAATCTTATTATTACTTTCTTGTTGCAGTAGCCCCCGGGCGCGGCACGTTGTGAGCACCACTGGTAGATGGCATCTTTCTGTTTGTGGATTGGTTTAATGGGTCGTTAAAGTTATACCAACTACCAATAACATCCATAACATTTGAAATGTGTATGCCGTACACCCCCTACTACTGCCTCACCCCATCCCCACTGTTTCATTTAGCTGCTACCGTCTAAGTCTAAGCCATAGCATCGATTGAATACGAGGCGTTAACACTGTACCGATGATTTGTGATGGTGATATGTCGACCTGTTAGATCAATACATCTTGTTTAGCACTCGTCTCTGGTGCACGGATATTCTCACGGAGTAAATCAGCTGTTCCCTTTACAAAAGGGTGATAATTTACAACCGATTGTTACACCTTGCCATCATGATAAATGATAAACTAAGGAAGATTAATTTTTTTTTAAAACGTAAAAAAAACAAGTTTTTGACTTAATCCTTTATGTACCTAAAAGAATGTTCATTATAATACGCAGCGCAAGACCATCAAAAAAATACAAAATTGTAGTTGTGTCGTAAAGCAGGTTTAATATAATGCGCACCGATCAGGAATATGTTTATGAAAAGTGTTGTCAATAAAATACGCACCTTATTGCGCGACAGAAAGGTTGTTCAATATAATACGCACCGCGACACTCTATCACAAAAAATAACATGTTGCATAGGAATAAATAAAATAATCTAAAAATTCAATAATTTAATTACCGTAATTGTGATCGATCTGAAATTTCGATACATAGTTTTTACCATCGCCAAAAAACTGCATGCTAAATATCAGTTCGCTAGCTTACGAGGAAGTGGGTTAAAAATCGATCCAAAGTTTTGGCGACCGACAAGCAATCGAGGATTCAACCAGACACCACGAGTTAATATAAAGGATTTAAAAACAAAAGATAGAAGAGGTGTCGACGTCGAAAAAGAGAGAGGGAGAGACCGAGAGATAAATGGAGAGTGATAAAGAGATATATATATATATATATATATATATATATATATATATATATATATATATATATATATATATATAACGCGGAGCGATGTTGCTGGGATCTAAACAGTTTTATCTTCGTTTTACTATTTTTGAGTACTGTTCTTGTGTACTGTTCTTGAATACTGTTCTTGAGTACTGTTCTTGAGTATTGTTCTTGAGTACTTTTCTTGAGTATTGTTCTTGAGTACTGTTCATGAGTACTGTTCTTGAGTACTGTTCTTGAATATTTTTCTTGAATAATGTTCTTTTGTCATGTGTTTTAACGGTAGATATAAACCTTAATTAATGTCATTAGAACAACCAAGCAAGTAACACATAGTTAAAGGATACACCAAAATCCAATAATAACATTTCTTTTTTAAAAAGTGACGAAATTGTCAATAAAAAAAAGGAAAATAAAATGATTATTTAATCATTTAAAAAACATCAACAAGTAATTAAAAACTTCTCAGAGACCTATCTCCAAATTCAAAAGTTTCCCAACAGGTCAGATATTTGTCTGGTGTCTTTCAAACTGTTCAAATTATTTGAAAACTTAATTGGCTGACCCTCTAAAATTTAGAGACAAGATTCAGAGAGTCTGAGATGGCGTCTATCACAAGATTCAGAGAGTCTAAGATGGCGTCTATCACAAGATTCAGAGAGTCTGAGATGGCGTCTATCACAAGATTCAGAGAGTCTGAGATGGCGTCTATCACAAGATTCAGAGAGTCTGAGATGGCGTCTATCACAAGATTCAGAGAGTCTGAGATGGCGTCTATCACAAGATTCAGAGAGTCTGAGATGGCGTCTATCACAAGATTCAGAGAGTCTGAGATGGCGTCTATCAATTACAATAAAATCTGCTCCGTATTTTAGTTTAAAATAACCACTCACTCAAAAGACTATAGGCGTTCATTATCCTATGCTTAATTTTTAAAATAACTATTTAAAAAAACCAGTAATAATAATTTTGATAAAAATAATAACAATTATCGTTTTGTAGAGTCAATTGTTCGGAAGCTTGTTCCAACGCTTCATCTTAATCTTTATATTCTTGCTGTTATGAGTCCGACTTGTTTGTCCTGATCTTGTCATGATCTCGTCATCATCTTGTCATGATCTCGTCATCATCTGGTCATGATCTTGTCATGATCTTGTTATAATCTTGTTATGATCTTGTCATGGTATTGTCTGATCTTGTCATGATCTTGTCCTGATCTTGTCATGATTTTGTCCTGATCTTGTCATGATCTTGTCCTGATCTTGTCCTGATCGTGTCATGATCTTGTCCTGATCTTCTCCTGATCTCGTCATGATCTTGTCATGATCTTGTCATGACCTTGTCATGATCTTGTCACTGTCTAGAAGGGATAACTGTCTCCCCGAACTGTTTCTTCAGTCATGAGTTGTTTTTTGTTGGGTTTTTTTTTGTTAAGAAACGTATCTGTTAAAGACACTCCTGTACAGAATATTATTGCGTCCTACACTTATCCATGGTCTATGTCTAGTCTAGAAGTTTTATTAGAGTTTTAAATGTTTTAGAAATTTTTGTTTTCATAGTTTCATCAGACAACCCATTCTACGTCCGAATTCGAGACGGGAAAAACAAGAATGTGAATGTGTTTGTTCTTGCATACAGAATAAGAAAAGCTCTTTATCCCTATGTCTATCTGAGGGTTGTATTAGATTATCTTTGTGTTCTGATTACAAGTGTGTATATCCCTGTGATAAATTATATTTGTTTCTAATTCAAATTAACTTTGGTCGACAGAAAGACTTGTGGATTTCAGTAAAGTTTTGTTTATCAGATTCACTTCTGAATGTTTAGATTGTGAAGTAATGCGTGTATAAAACTCAAATTTTAAATAAGCAAACAGGCGAGTGATACGTGGCACTGTTAAACTTCATGTTTTTGGATTGCCACTTAATCAATCAATCAATCAACCATGTCAAGATACGTGCTTGGAGAAAACAAGCGTGGTGACGTTCTAGCGTGGTGAAGTTCTAGCGGGGTGAAGTTCTAGCGTGGTGAAGTTCTAGCGTGGTCAAGTTCTAGCCAGTGGTTTCAGTTTTTAAAATATTACTTCCCAGAGAAGCTGAAAAAACATTTTCAAACTTCGCATGTTGTCAACACATTGCCTCACTGACCTTGAGATTGTCAACACATTGGCTCACTGAGCTTGATATTGTCAACAGATTGGCTCACTGACTTTGAGATTGTCAACACATTGGCTCACCGAGCTTTAGATTGTCAACACATTGGCTCACTGATCCTGAGATTGTCAACACATTGGCTCACTGAACCTGAGATTGTTAACAAATTGGCTCACTGACCTTGAGATTGTCAACACATTGGCTCACTGAGCTTGAGATTGTCAACACATTGGCTCACTGAGCCTGAGATTGTTAACACATTGGCTCACTGACTTTGAGATTGTCAACACATTGGCTCACTGAACCTGAGATTGTTAACACATTGGCTCACTGACCTTGAGATTGTTAACACATTGGCTCACTGACTTTGAGATTGTCAACACATTGGCTCACTGAGCCTGAGTTTGTTTACCATCTTGCATTATATTCAGGTTTGAAAGTTTTTATGTATTTTTTATAAGAAGGTGTTGCTGTATTTTTGTGTATAAAAAGCAATTTAATTGTTTCTTTTTCATCCCAGAATATTTAGTGACTTTAAGCGTTGAAGAAGTAAGGACGTCCAACCTGAGATCAGTGATACAAATAATCATCGTAGTTCAACAACCCAACAGAACACTGACAAAAATGGATTCCACAACATTTGCCAACCTGGTCCACGATGAATTCCCAGAACCCTTGTTAAGTAACGAATTGATGGCTCTTATAAACCTAATCAATGCGGCTGTCATGGGAAGTATCGCTTTCCTCGGCGTTCCTTTCAACATCATCAACACCGTGGTCTTCTTCAGGATGGGTCTACGTGATCCTGTCAACATTACCCTCATGGGACTATCTCTGGCTGACCTTGGCTCGTCCTTGATCCTCCTGTTAATAAGCTGCTTCAGTTACCCTGACATTATCCTTGACTATATCCCCATCCCGTATCTCATAGGAAGTCTGCACATTGGCTTCACCCGCATCTCCAGCTGCCTCACCGCCTTCATAACGCTGGAGAGATACCTCTGTGTGGCTCTACCATTGAAAGTGAAGTCCATTATAACCCCGGGGAGAACCGCTGTCATAGTCTCCGGGATATTCGCTTCCTTGTTGTCCAGCCAGTTCCCTTCGTTTTTCGCCAGCAAGGTTCAAGTTATATTCAACGGTTTGACTAACAGAACGATGATGACATTGGAGTACGCCCCGAATGGACATGACTTGGAACAGATCACCTTGACCATCAATACTGTGACCCTGCTGGCGACTTTCCCAGGTGTCATTCTCTGCACGGCTCTCTTGGTCAACGAACTGCTCATAAAAACAAAATGGCGCCAGGTCCACTCATCGTCTTTGCAGAATGGGACGATAACTGTCCGTGACCAAAGGGTTGTGAAAATGATCACCTCGATTTCAACAATATTCATCCTGAGTTATCTGCCCGTGGTTCTGGCTACGGCTACCATGCTGACGTACCCGGACTTCAGCGTGATTGGAAGACACAGCAACATCTTCACGGTGGTGTGGGGTCTCACCTTCCTGGCAGAGGGCCTCAACGCCACCACCGGAATATTCGTGTACCTGAAGATGAGCTCCAGATACAGATCCGTTGTCATGGTGATGTTCAGATTGTCATCTGAAGATACAAGGTCAATACTCCACTCAAAACAATCGTTTGATCAGTAAACTAAATAAACATTCAAAACAATCGTTTGATCAGTAAACTAAATAAACATTCAAAACAATCGTTTGATCAGTAAACTAAATAAACATTCAAAACAATCGTTTGATCAGTAAACTAAATAAACATTCAAAACAATCGTTTGATCAGTAAACTAAATAAACATTCAAGACAATCGTTTGATCAGTAAACTAAATAAACATTGAAAACAATCGTTTGATCAGTAAACTAAATAAAAATTCAAAACAATCGTTTGATCAGTAAACTAAATAAACATTCAAAACAATCGTTTGATCAGTAAACTAAATAAACATTCAAGACAATCGTTTGATCAGTAAACTAAATAAACATTGAAAACAATCGTTTGATCAGTAAACTAAATAAACATTGAAAACAATCGTTTGATCAGTAAACTAAATAAACATTCAAAACAATCGTTTGATCTGTAAACTAAATAAACATTGAAAACAATCGTTTGATCAGTAAACTAAATAAACATTGAAAACAATCATTTGATCAGTAAACTAAATAAACATTCAAGACAATCGTTTGATCAGTAAACTAAATAAACATTGAAAACAATCGTTTGATCAGTAAACTAAATAAACATTGAAAACAATCGTTTTATCAGTAAACTAAATAAACATTCAAAACAATCGTTTGATCAGTAAACTAAATAAACATTCAAAACAATCGTTTGATCAGTAAACTAAATAAACATTGAAAACAATCGTTTGATCAGTAAACTAAATAAACATTCAAAACAATCGTTTGATCAGTAAACTAAATAAACATTCAAAACAATCGTTTGATCAGTAAACTAAATAAACATTGAAAACAATCGTTTGATCAGTAAACTAAATAAACATTGAAAACAATCGTTTGATCAGTAAACTAAATAAACATTCAAAACAACCGTTTGATCAGTAAACTAAATAAACATTCAAAACAATCGTTTGATCAGTAAACTAAATAAACATTCAAAACAATCATTTGATCAGTAAACTAAATAAACATTCAAAACAATCATTTGATCAGTAAACTAAATAAACATTCAAAACAATCATTTGATCAGTAAACTAAATAAACATTCAAAACAATCATTTGATCAGTAAACTAAATAAACATTGAAAACCTTTTAAAAATGTAAGATTGGTGATGTCTCAGATCCAAACATACATTACGACTTTGTCAGCAATATTTTCTAATAGACAATGAAACTATGTTTGCATTTTATTCAAAATATTTTTTAAATAGCAACATTTCGTTTTCTAAAGTACTGAATTAATTACCTTCCAATAGAAAGTGACCACCGATTTGGTACTAAATGTATATATCTGGAGTGTCTCGTTAAATAGTTGCGTGTCCTAATAAAAATGTTAAGGTATACCACTTGTTTGAATACTTCAGTTTATTATTAAAATACTTTAAACCGTACGTCATAAAGTTTTTTTTGAATATTGACGTGTGTTGAAATGTGTTTAAGGTTGTTAATTCAGTTACAGTGGTTAAACATTCTACCGACGTTTGTTATGCAATGTGCTTTCTGAGAATGTTCCTAATAATGTTAGACATTTTTTGTCTGAAAAGAAAAGTGCTCTGTGGAAACTGTTTTAAGAAACAAAGCTTATCTTTAAACAATCATGTAAATAATGCCGCAAATACTTTAAATTTTTAGAAAATAAATATGAAATTGAAGTTATAAATTATCAAAATAAACAGAAACGTAGTTCACCACATGATTTTGATTTAAATGGTGTATTATTTAGAAAATAAATAAGGGTAAAAAAGGATTTTTAATATCCACGTTTTTATAAGTGGACTAAAAAGAAAATAATAATTTAAAACTCATAAGTTCAAGTACTTTCATTTAATATAACTAAAAACGTGGGGCGGGCACTTATGAGGTTTAACATATGCAGTCCACCCAAACTCTCACTTATACATCACTTTTTAGCCTTCTAAATTATAAATCTTTAATTTTTATACCAGAAACCCGCGCCACGTCTTTAGTCATATTAAATGAAAGTACTTGAACTTAGAAGTTTTAAATTATTTTATTCTTTTTAGTCCACTTATAAAAACGTGGATTTTAACTATTTCCTTTAATACTAGCATATTTTACTATTTTTAGTCTAAGTGTAAAATCATAGAGTATATATTACTTTTATTGTCCATAAGAAAATTCATTAAATACAAAATTGCCTACATGGTTTCCATATGTTATGGATTGTCAGGTCTGGCCGCGTAGAGGTGAGGCATTTTAGACCAAAAACAAACAAACACAAACATATAGACAAACACCAATGCTTATCACTTGAAAACACTAATTCATATTAAGACTGCTTTCTTATTCAATTTTCTTCAATGATTTAACTCCCCTTTTATAAATCTTTTTTTTTAACCTCTATTTATTTTACCAAACCCTCATTAGGGCCGCCCAACGTTTTAATACAAGGGGATGAGGTCACGGGGTTAACTAAGTTGGCACGTGAATAAAAAATAGCAGACGGATAAGAGATGCTTATATAGAGATAAACTAACAAATGCAATAATTTAATTAAGGTAGATTCAATCGATCTGAAATTTTGATACAATGCATTGTCATCCAAGATCTATCAGTGGTCAAATTTTGAGCTATCTAGAACCATCAAAAGTGTTTTAATCTTACGTTGGCAAATTTGAAAAATTGCGGACAGACACGAAAGCAAGTTAATAAAAGCGTGGTAATGAAATCATTTTCAGTGGACGAAAAATATGTTATACTAGTGTATCACCCGTCCAAAATTACGGAAGTTTTCAAAATAAATACACATCAGATTAAATTTTTAAAAACCGTAAAAAAAACAAGTTTTTGACTATAAATCCTTTATGTACGAAACGTAACTAAAATAACGTTCATTATAATACGCAGCGTAAGACCATCCAAAAATACAAAATTGTAGTTGCGTCGTAAAACATGTTTAATATAATGCGCACCGATCAGGAATATGTTTATAAAAAGTGTTGTCAATAAAATCCGCACCTTATTGCACGACAGAAAGGTTGTTCAATATAATACGCACCGCGACACTATCTCAAAAATTTAACATGATACAGAAAGATAAATAAAATAAACTAAAAATTCAATAATGTAATTAAAGTACATGCGATCGATCTGAAATTTTGATACATTGTTTTTATCATCGGTACAAAACTGCCTGCAAAATTTCAGCTCGTTAGCTTACGAGGAAATGGGTTAAAAATCGATCCAAGTTTTTTCGACAAGGGCTCAAACAATCAACCAGACAACACAAGTAATATAAAGGATTTAAAAATAACGTAATAGAGAACTTTCATTTATTTTATTTCTTTTTATTTAATTCATTTATTATCATATTGAACAATTTTATGCGGAACGTTCGAAAAGTGTTATTTTTTGGTGCAACACTATAAAACAAAATCGATCGCAGCGCCACCTAACAGCATTACATTTCATTACAACAATACAGACAACGGAAGTTATATATATTGATTTTTACTTATTATAGGTTCCACTTCTGTTTTCGGTGCGTTTAAAGATTATATTTAGCGATGACGTCATCTAAAAATGTGTCCCAGCGCCCCTGCCACTTCCTCAGAGCCACTTGGACTTCCGCTGATCTCATTGTACTATACCTAGGAAATTTGTGGAAATAAATTTATTTGTAAAATCGATTGTCAATGAAAATGTTCGTAGCAGATAATATCGCACTTTTCAAAATGCAAATAATTTTATTGCAAACATCTGTAAAAAAAAATTATAATAATTAACCACTTTTTTTGTTTAGGACGTGTGAAAAATAATGATTAGAATAAATTGAACTTGTTCATTTCAAGCTCCTTTTATAATCCCTTGACCAGTAGAAAAATTAACTTTTTATATTATAGAGTTTCGTGTCATAAGTTTTATTGTTTGAACCCGTATAGAGTCAAAAGACAAAAAAAATGTTTACATTGAAAAATTTAACCATGGTTCTATCTTATAATCTTTTAAAGGCAAAATGTTAATATAAAGAATAAATATATGCGTACTGTGATTTGGTTAGCACTAGATTTCACAATACCTGTCTGCAGTTTAAGGCCTGCACTTCTTTTCGGAGCATGTCATAGTCACAGTTTGTAACAGATGTGTGCTAGGTAATTGGGTGGAATAAAACCAAGTGATATAGCGGGAGTACTACTCAGCAATGGCAAAGATATGGATGTGAAATCTTACTTGAAAGAATTGAAGATGAGTTTTTTCAGCAGACGCAGGTCGTCGTTGGCCGCCCCAAGGGACATAAACGTGTAGTAAAAGTCGTGGGAGAGTGGCCTGGCAAACCACGTGACGGGGTCATCCGAGCAGATGACGACAGGTGCGCCGTAAGCAATGAAGATGGCGCCTGGGTGGTCGCGAAGGTCATTGGTGAGACCCAGGACCTATGAGAGAAATAGATTTATTAGTGTGTGAAGGTCATTGGTGAGACCCAGGACCTAGGAGAGAAATAGATATATTGGTGTGTGAAGGTCATTGGTGAGACCCAGGACCTAGGAGAGAAATAGATTTATTGGTGTGTGAAGGTCATTGGTGAGACCCAGGATCTATGAGAGAAATAGATATATTGGTGTGTAAAGGTCATTGGTGAGACCCAGGACCTAGGAGAGAAATAGATTTATTGGTGTGTGAAGGTCATTGGTGAGACCCAGGACCTAGGAGAGAAATAGATTTATTGGTGTGTGAAGGTCATTGGTGAGACCCAGGACCTAGGAGAGAAATAGATTTATTGGTGTGTGAAGGTCATTGGTGAGACCCAGGACCTAGGAGAGAAATAGATTTATTGATGTGTGAAGGTCATTGGTGAGACCCAGGACCTAGGAGAGAAATAGATTTATTGGTGTGTGAAGGTCATTGGTGAGACCCAGGACATAGGAGAGAAATAGATTTATTGGTGTGTGAAGGTCATTGATGAGACCCAGGACCTAGGAGAGAAATAGATTTATTGGTGTGTGAAGGTCATTGGTGAGACCCAGGACCTAGGAGAGAAATAGATTTATTAGTGTGTGAAGGTCATTGGTGAGACCCAGGACCTAGGAGAGAAATAGATTTATTGGTGTGTGAAGGTCATTGGTGAGACCCAGGACCTAGGAGAGAAATAGATTTATTGATGTGTGAAGGTCAATGGTGAGACCCAGGACCTAGGAGAGAAATATATTTATTGGTGTGTGAAGGTCATTAGTGAGACCCAGGACCTAGGAGAGAAATAGATTTATTGGTGTGTGAAGGTCATTGGTGAGACCCAGGACCTAGGAGAGAAATAGATTTATTGGTGTGTGAAGGTCATTGGTGAGACCCAGGACCTAGGAGAGAAATAGATTTATTGGTGTGTGAAGGTCATTGGTGAGACCCAGGACCTAGGAGAGAAATAGATTTATGGGTGTGTGAAGGTTATTGGTGAGACCCAGGACCTAGGAGAGAAATAGATTTATTTGTGTGTGAAGGTCATTGGTGAGACCCATGACCTATGAGAGAAATAGATTTATTATTGTGTGAAGGTCATTGGTGAGACCAGGACCTAGGAGAGAAATAGATTTATTGATGTGTGAAGGTCATTGGTGAGACCCAGGACCTAGGTGAGAAATAGCTTTATTGGTGTGTGAAGGTCATTGGTGAGACCCAGGACCTAGGAGAGAAATAGATTTATTGGTGTGTGAAGGTCATTGGTGAGACCCAGGACCTAGGAGAGAAATATATTTATTGGTGTGTGAAGGTCATTGGTGAGACCCAGGATCTAGGAGAGAAATAGATTTATTGGTGTGTGAAGGTCATTGTTGAGACCCAGGACCTAGGAGAGAAATAGATTTATTGATGTGTGAAGGTCATTGGTGAGACCCAGGACCTAGGAGAGAAATAGATTTATTAGTGTGTGAAGGTCATTGGTGAGACCCAGAATCTAGGAGAGAAATAGATTTATTGGTGTGTGAAGGTCATTGGTGCGACCCAGGACCTTGGAGAGAAATAGATTTATTGGTGTGTGAAGGTCATTGATGAGACCCAGGACCTAGGAGAGAAATAGATATATTGGTGTGTGAAGGTCATTGATGAGACCCAGGACCTAGGAGAGAAATAGATTTATTGGTGTGTGAAGGTCATTGGTGAGACCCAGGACCTAGGAGAGAAATAGATTTATTGGTGTGTGAAGGTCATTGGTGAGACCCAGGACCTAGGAGAGAAATAGATTTATTGATGTGTGAAGGTCATTGGTGAGTCCCAGGACCTAGGAGAGAAATAGTTTTATTGGTGTGTGAAGGTCATTGGTGAGACCCAGGACCTAGGAGAGAAATAGATTTAATGGTGTGTGAAGGTCATTGTTGAGACCCAGGACCTAGTAGAGAAATAGATTTATTGGTGTGTGAAGGTCATTGGTGAGACCCAGGACCTAGGAGAGAAATAGATATATTGGTGTGTGAAGGTCATTGGTGAGACCCAGGACCTAGGAGAGAAATAGATTTATTGGTGTGTGAAGGTCATTGGTGAGACCCAGGACCTAGGAGGGAAATAGATTTATTGGTGTGTGAAGGTCATTGGTGAGACCCAGGACCTAGGAGAGAAATAGATATATTGGTGTGTGAAGGTCATTGGTGAGACCCAGGACCTAGGAGAGAAATAGATTTATTGGTGTGTGAAGGTCATTGGTGACACCCAGGAACTAGGAGAGAAATAGATTTATTGGTGTGTGAAGGTCATTGGTGAGACCCAGGACCTATGAGAGAAATAGATTTATTGATGTGTGAAGGTCATTGGTGAGACCCAGGACCTAGGAGAGAAACAGATTCATTGATGTGTGAAGGTCATTGGTGAGACCCAGGACCTAGGAGAGAAATAGATATATTGGTGTGTGAAGGTCATTGGTGAGACCCAGGACCTAGGAGATAAATATATTTATTGGTGTGTGAAGGTCATTGGTGAGACCCAGGACCTAGGAGATAAATATATTTATTGGTGTGTGAAGGTCATTGGTGAGACCCAGGACCTAGGAGAGAAATAGATTTATTGGTGTGTGAAGGTCATTGATGAGACCCAGGACCTAGGAGAGAAATAGATTTATTAGTGTGTTTGTTGAAAATCGATGTGATTTTTATGTATTATCAAGTTATAAGAAAAAGATTGTATTACGCCATAAACATCCATGATTTTGGTTGAATAAAATGCACGTGGTTCTTAGACGAAGAAAAAAAGAAATCACACCCCCAAAAATAGTTAAAACAATATTAAGCCAAACGCAATCGTCCCTTCCCTCTCTCCAAAAACTATTATGAGCAAGTTTTGAACTTCCACCTCCCGCTTTTCCGACATCTATGTTTACTTTTAATTCATGAAAGGAGCGTCTGAAACAGATAAGATAAGATAAATATAACGTGAAACCAAAAGAATATTTTAAAACAATTCATATTAACACTGGATTATATATTCAGCGATGAAATCCAATTAAATTTTTTTATTTAACATGCAAATTGTAAATTAACGTACAGACATGGGATTTAAATAATTGTATTATTCTCTTCCGATAAGGTATGTGATTTGGTTCAATGGCTACCTTCTCACCTGGTTAGATTTGGGTTGAGTTCAATGGCTACCTTCTCATCTGGTTAGATTTGGGTTGAGTTCAATGGCTACCTTCTCACCTTGTTAGATATGGGGTTGAATTCAATGGCTACCTTCTCACCTGGTTAGATATGGGGTTGAGTTCAATGGCTACCTTCTCACCTGGTTAGATATGGGGTTGAGTTCAATGGCTATCTGTTGTTTATAAACTGCCTCCATGACCTTGGGGTGACGCATGGCTGCGTAGCCGTGTCCAATCCTCTTGGCTTTCATCAGAACCGAGTCGACCAGGTTGACATCAACTCCCTCAGTCCAATCTACACGACCAAGGCACGACCAAGGCACGATCAAGGCACGACCAAGGAGAATATTGAAGAGAATGTGTAGGAGTGGAAAGGATTTAGTAAAATTAATAGTTTAAAGTATGTAGCTAGATGAGTCTTGTAAAATCATTCTTTCATTTATTAGTTTATATTATATAAGCCATGGTCAAGCATCACGATTGGTTTGGACTATGTCCAACTTACCTGTCTCCCCAGCATGGAAAAAGTACGGTGTGACAGGTTTGCCGTCTGGGGTCAAAAGTTCATCAGCATAGTACGCTGTGGTATGGAAGACGTCCTCCTGGGCCACCAGGTCAAAGCCCTTGACCAGGTCAGGGAATAGCCCCATCAGCTCTACGGTCTTGTTTAGGACTTTTCCGTTGGTAGCCTCGTCAGCATATCTGAATGTGGGGGACGTCACGCATACATTATGTCAATACGTGCAGAAAATTACGTGTCAATATCTAAACATGTAATAAAAAAGTCATTCCTATATTGTCTGTTTAGAACAATATCTTAAACATGTAATAACAAAGTCATTCCTATATGATATGTTTAGAACGCGAAAATTGAAATACTCCTACAGTGCTTTACACGTCATCCATTTTAACAGGCGCGAATGGTAAACTTCGTTTTAATACAAATATCTTCAAAATGTTTTAACAATTATAAGGTGTTTTTTATGAACCTTGTATCAATTCACATTTGATAAAGGATTTATCTTTTTAAGTTCATATATACAGAGCACTTGTGTAACAAATTTATCCCTCATTTACTATCAAGAAATTAAAATAGTCCATGTTCATGGTAGTCAATGAGTGAAAGCGGAAAACAACTAAGTTAGTTTATAGTTATAGTTGTAGTTGTAGTTGTAGCTGTAGTTGTAGTTGTAGCTGTAGTTGTATTTTTAACTGTAGTTGTAGTTGTAGTTGTAGCTGTAATTGTAGTTGTAGCTGTAGTTGTAGCTGTAGTTGTAGTTGTAGCTGTAGTTGTAGTTGTAGCTGTAGTTGTAGCTGTAGTTGTAGTTGTAGCTGTAGTTGTAGTTGTAGTTGTAGCTGTAGTTGTAGTTGTAGCTGTAGATGTAGTTGTAGTTGTAGCTGTAGTTGTAGTTGTAGTTGTAGCTGTAGTTGTAGCTGTAGTTGTAGCTGTAGTTGTAGTTGTAGTTGTAGCTGTAGTTGTAGTTGTAGTTGTAGTTGTAGTTGTAGCTGTAGTTGTAGTTGTAGTTGTAGCTGTAGTTGTAATTGTAGTTGTAGTTGTAGTTGTAGTTGTAGTTGTAGTTGTAACTGTAGTTGTAACTGTAGTTGTAGTTATAGTTGTAGTTGTAGTTGTAGCTGTAGTTGTAGCTGTAGTTGTAGTTATAGTTGTAGTTGTAGCTGTATATGTAGTTGTAGCTGCAGTTGTAGTTGTAGCTGTAGTTGTAGCTGTAGTTGTAGTTGTAGCTGTAGATGTAGTTGTAGCTGTAGTTGTAGCTGTAGTTGTAGTTGTAGTTGTAGCTGTAGTTGTAGTTGTAGCTGCAGTTGTAGTTGTAGATGTAGTTGTAGCTGTAGTTGTAGTTGTAGTTGTAGCTGTAGTTGTAGTTGTAGCTGTAGTTGTAGTTGTAGCTGCAGTTGTAGTTGTAGCTGTAGTTGTAGCTGTAGTTGTAGTTGTAGCTGTAGATGTAGTTGTAGCTGTAGTTGTAGTTGTAGTTGTAGCTGTAGTTGTAGTTGTAGTTGTAGTTGTAGTTGTAGCTGTAGTTGTAGTTGTAGTTGTAACTGTAGTTGTAGTTGTAACTGTAGTTGTAGTTGTAGTTGTAGTTGTAGATGTAACTGTAGTTGTAGTTGTAGTTATAGTTATAGTTATAGTTATAGTTATAGTTATAGTTATAGTTATAGTTATAGTTATAGTTGTAGTTGTAGTTGTAGTTGTAACTGTAGTTGTAGTTGTAGTTGTAGTTTATGTTAGTATAAACCTTTTCCCGGCGATGATCATTTTCACGCCGACGAAGTCCGGATGTTTCTCCTGGAATTTCTTGGTGGAATCTTGAATCATTTGTAGGTAAGGAATAGTCAGGTCATTCTTTTTGTTGTCTTTCTATTGGTTGTGAATGGGACAATTATATTTTGTAGGTAAGGAATAGTCAGGTCATTCTTTTTGTTGTCTTTCTATTGGTTGTGAATGGGACAATTATATTTTGTAGGTAAGGAATAGTCAGGTCATTCTTTTTGTTGTCTTTCTATTGGTTGTGAATGGGACAATTATATTTTGTAGGTAAGGAATAGTCAGGTGATTCTTTTTGTTGTCTTTCTATTGGTTGTCAATGGGACAATTATATTTTGTAGGTAAGGAATAGTCAGGTCATTCTTTTTGTTGTCTTTCTATTGGTTGTGAATGGGACAATTATATTTTGTAGGTAAGGAATAGTCAGGTCATTCTTTTTGTTGTCTTTCTATTGGTTGTGAATGAGACAATTATATTTTGTAGGTAAGGAATAGTCAGGTCATTCTTTTTGTTGTCTTTCTATTGGTTGTGAATGGAACAATTATATTTTGTAGGTAAGGAATAGTCAGGTCATTCTTTTTGTTGTCTTTCTATTGGTTGTGAATGAGACAATTATATTTTGTAGGTAAGGAATAGTCAGGTCATTCTTTTTGTTGTCTTTCTATTGGTTGTAAATGAGACAATTATATTTTACATGTGTTTTACTTGACATTTAACGTTTAAATTAATTTTAAACAGATTTGAGAAGACGTAGTACTCTACTGTTGAATTTACAATATAAACATGCATGACGTCAGCTTATTTCTAATAATTTAATCCGTTTAGAAAATTAACTCAAGTTAATAATTCTGTAATTTTAAGACTTGTCTTACCATCGTTCTTTAACAATAAAACATATCTGACCATCGTCCTGTGACAATAAAACATATCTGACAATCGTCATGTGACAATAAAACATATCTGACAATCGTCCTGTGACAATAAAACATATCTGACCAGCGCTCTGTGACAATAAAACATATCTGACCATCGTCCTGTGACAATAAAACATATCTGACCATCGTTCTGTGACAATAAAACATATCTGACCAGCGTTCTGTGACAATAAAACATATCTGACCATCGTCCTGTGACAATAAAACATATCTGACCATCTTCCTGTGACAATAAAACATATCTGACCATCGTCCTGTGACAATAAAACATATCTGACCATCGTTCTTTAAAAATAAAACATATCTGACCATCGTCCTGTGACAATAAAACATATCTGACAATCGTCATGTGACAATAAAACATATCTGACAATCGTCCTGTGACAATAAAACATATCTGACCAGCGCTCTGTGACAATAAAACATATCTGACCATCGTCCTGTGACAATAAAACATATCTGACCATCGTTCTGTGACAATAAAACATATCTGACCAGCGTTCTGTGACAATAAAACATATCTGACCATCGTCCTGTGACAATAAAACATATCTGACCATCGTCCTGTGACAATAAAACATATCTGACCATCGTCCTGTGACAATAAAACATATCTGACCATCGTCCTGTGACAATAAAACATATCTGAACATCGTCCTGTGACAATAAAACATATCTGACCATCGTCCTGTGACAATAAAACATATCTGACCATCGTCCTGTGACAATAAAACATATCTGACCAGCGTCCTGTGACAATAAAACATATCTGACCATCGTCCTGTGACAATAAAACATATCTGACCATCGTCCTGTGACAATAAAACATATCTGACCAGCGTTCTGTGACAATAAAACATATCTGACCATCGTCCTGTGACAATAAAACATATCTGACCATCGTCCTGTGACAATAAAACATATCTGACCAGCGTTCTGTGACAATAAAACATATCTGACAAGCGTTCTGTGACAATAAAACATATCTGACCATCGTCCTGTGACAATAAAACATATCTGACCATCGTCCTGTGACAATAAAACATATCTGACCATCGTCCTGTGACAATAGAACATATCTGACCAGCGTTCTGTGACAATAAAACATATCTGACCATCGTCCTGTGACAAAAAAACATATCTGACCAGCGTTCTGTGACAATAAAACATATCTGACCATCGTCCTGTGACAATAAAACATATCTGACCATCGTTCTGTGACAATAAAACATATCTGACCAGCGTTCTGTGACAATAAAACATATCTGACCATCGTCATGTGACAATAAAACATATCTGACCATCGTCCTGTGACAATAAAACATATCTGACCATCGTTCTGTGACAATAAAACATATCTGACCAGCGTTCTGTGACAATAAAACATATCTGACCATCCTCCTGTGACAATAAAACATATCTGACCAGCGTCCTGTGACAATAAAACATATCTGACCATCGTCCTGTGACAATAAAACATATCTGACCAGAGTTCTGTGACAATAAAACATATCTGACCATCGTCCTGTGACAATATAACATATCTGACCAGCGTTCTGTGACAATAAAACATATCTGACCAGCGTTCTGTGACAATAAAACATATCTGACCAGCGTTCTGTGACAATAAAACATATCTGACCAGCGTTCTGTGACAATAAAACATATCTGACCAGCGTTCTGTAACAATAAAACATATCTGACCAGCGTTCTGTAACAATAAAACATATCTGACCAGCGTTCTGTAACAATAAAACATATCTGACAAGCGTTCTGTAACAATAAAACATATCTGACCAGCGTTCTGTAACAATAAAACATATCTGACCAGCGTTCTGTAACAATAAAATATATCTGACCAGCGTTCTGTAACAATAAAACATATCTGACCAGCGTTCTTTAACAATAAAACATATCTGACCAGCGTACTGTAACAATAAAACATATCTGACCAGCGTTCTGTAACAATAAAACATATCTGACCATCGTCCTGTAACAATAAAACATATCTGACCAGCGTTCTGTAACAATAAAACATATCTGACCAGCGTTCTGTAACAATAAAACATATCTGACCAGCGTTCTGTAACAATAAAACATATCTGACCAGCGTTCTGTAACAATAAAACATATCTGACCAGCGTTCTGTAACAATAAAACATATCTGACCAGCGTTCTTTAACAATAAAACATATCTGACCAGCGTTCTGTGACAATAAAACATATCAGACCAGCGTTCTGTAACAATAAAACATATCTGACCAGCGTTCTGTAACAATAAAACATATCTGACCAGCGTTCTGTAACAATAAATCATATCTGACCAGCGTTCTGTAACAATAAAACATATCTGACCAGCGTTCTGTAACAATAAAACATATCTGACCAGCGTTCTGTAACAATAAAACATATCTGACCAGCGTTCTGTAACAATAAAACATATCTGACCAGTGTTCTGTAACAATAAAACATATCTGACCAGCGTTCTGTAACAATAAAATATATCTGACCAGCGTTCTGTAACAATAAAACATATCTGACCAGCGTTCTGTAACAATAAAACATATCTGACCAGCGTTCTGTTACAATAAAACATATCTGACCATCGTTCTGTGACAATAAAACATATCTGACCAGCGTTCTGTAACAATAAAACATATCTGACCAGCGTTCTGTGACAATAAAACATATCTGACCAGCATTCTGTAAGAATCAAACATATCTGACCATCGTCCTGTAACAATCAAACATATCTGACCAGCGTTCTGTAAAAATAAAACATATCTGACCATCGTCCTGTAACAATAAAACATATCTGACCAGCGTCATGTGACAATAAAACATATCTGACCATCGTTCTATAACAATAAAACATATCTGACCATCGTTCTATAACAATAAAACATATCTGACCATCGTCCTGTAACAATAAAACATATCTGACCATCGTTCTATAACAATAAAACATATCTGACCATCGTTCTATAACAATAAAACATCTGACCATCGTCCTGTAACAATAAAACATATCTGACCATCGTTCTATAACAATAAAACATATCTGACCATCGTTCTATAACAATAAAACATATCTGACCATCGTCCTGTAACAATAAAACATATCTGACCATCGTTCTATAACAATAAAACATATCTGACCATCGTTCTATAACAATAAAACATATCTGGCCATCGTTCTATAACAATAAAACATATCTGACCATCGTCCTGTAACAATAAAACATATCTGACCAGCGTTCTGTAACAATAAAACATATCTGACCAGCGTTCTGTAACAATAAAACATATCTGACAATCGTCCTGTAACAATAAAACATATCTGACCAGCGTTCTGTAACAATAAAACATATCTGACCATCGTCCTGTAACAATAAAACATATCTGACCATCGTCCTGTAACAATAAAACATATCTGACCAGCGTTCTGTAACAATAAAACATATCTGACCATCGTCCTGTAACAATAAAACATATCTGACCATCATCCTATAACAATAAAACATATCTGACCATCGTCCTATAACAATAAAACATATCTGACCATCGTCCTATAACAATAAAACATATCTGACCATCGTCCTATAACAATAAAACATATCTGACCATCGTCCTATAACAATAAAACATATCTGACCATCGTCCTATAACAATAAAACATATCTGACCATCGTCCTATAACAATAAAACATACTGACCATCGTCCTATAACAATAAAACATACTGACCATCGTCCTATAACAATAAAACATACTGACCAGCGTTCCTCCTCTTAGTTCCATGTATTGAACGCCGTCCTCGTAGAACTGCTCCAACGCTTCTTCAAAGTACCACCTAGAGAATGTAGGCAATATATGATGTACTATATACATAGATATATATATATATATATATATATATATATATCTAACGACTTTAGTTATATAAGTCAATATATGTAACACATGTATGTCACGACTTCAGTTATATAAGTCAATATATAAATATGTTTTACATATATATATATACAGGGAGTCCTCGGGTTACGCCGGTCCCGACCCGACTTACGCTGTTTAGTGGTTACGAACGCACCCCCATAAAAATATAAAATAAACAAACCGTAAAAACAAAGTTTTGACTTTAAATCCCTTATATATGAGACATAACTAAAATTATTGATTATGTGCAATATAATATGCACCGCGCGACAAACATTTACAGAATGAAACTGACTGAACCTCGCCATGCTGTAAAACACGGGGATGTGGTCATCGATGGCTGGAGTGAATTCCAGTGATACGTGGATGTCAACAATAGCAGATGGCTACATAGAGATATTGCTGAGATAGCTGGTATTTACTGAGATAGCTGGTATTTACTGAGTTCTCCCAAAGTATAGTCTCAAGTTGGATCCATGTTCCCCATTCTGAAATGAAGATGTCCTACCTTGCTAGCGTGAGATCCTTGGTGAAGCCTCCCATGGAGTCAAAGAAATTGTTGAACTTCCCCCAGACATCGTTGACCGTTGGATAGGCAGTGTACGGGTCGGGCACCCAGATGGAGATTTCTCGGATAAGTCTGGGGGAAAAAAAATTTAAGGAAAAATATGGGACACGTTAAAATTGTTTGTAAAACCGACTAACTTTCCCTTATCTTTAAACATTTCGAATTGTTAAAATTCGTTGTTTCGTCGTTCATTTACTTTTGAGTTGTGATTATCAACCCAAACTCAATAATATATAATTTTTAACATAAAACTTCATTGAATTCGAATAATTTCTATGATGACAATTCACGTTATCTTCATCAAATCCATGTTTAGCCAACTCATAACAACTGGTATTACAGAAGGAACGTTATTTATAATATATATATAGACTAGAAAAATACCCGCACATTGTAGCGGGAGCGTGCTGACCCTTTATCCAAGTATTAGTTGCTGGTTATTACAATTTTTATTTGCCAAGTTACATTTCAGATTCATCTATTTAGTTAAAATCTTATGAGAAACAGAGATATTACAAAATTATAAATGTACTTTATAAAATACTTTTTTTTTAAAATACGGTCGTATTAAAATGATATCAAGAAAATGTGCACACCATATTTAAACAATATAGAAAGCTGGCCGCATAAAATAAAGTCTTGTTATAAAGTAAATGTACTTGACCAAAATAACTCCTCCTTTTGACGTATTCATAATTGTACTCACAGGGAAATAATATTTAACATTTTTTATGTCTCTATATTTTACGATTTATATTTACGGTTTATAAGCAATGTGTATAATTTCAAAAAGGAATCTTTTTTTTTGTTCCCTATTCCAGATAAGGCATCATATTTTGTAAATTATATTCAATGCACACACACACACCATATTTTATATCTGAAAAATAAAATAAAAATGAAAAAAAAGATTCAACCGTCTGTTAGTAAGATTATCTTAAAAATGATTAAAATGCAATTTTAGAAATGGCCTATGCTATTCTGAATACAAAGGAATGAACATAAAAACATATTCAATTCACAATTCATATTAATTAAGCGTTTTCAGGATCACTTCATTAAATTTAATCATGTAAATTATATTCAATGCACACACACACACCAGATTTTATATCTGAAAAATAAAATTAGATTCAACCGTCTGTTAATAAGTGCATCTTAAAAATGATTAAAAGGTAATTTTAGAAATGGCCTATGCTATTCTGAATACAAAGGAATGAACATAAAAACATATTCAATTCGCAATTCATATTAATTAAGCGTTTTCAGGATCACTTCATTAAATTTAATCAAGTTTTGTTAATACGTTCAGTATCGAAAGTTTATAATGTATAGTATATACAAAGCTTAAGTAAACTGTTTTAAAGTGTAAGTTTATTTGACATAGGCCATCACTTTCAACATAAAATAAACTCGCTACATCTATGGTTTTTAATTAAATGTCGAGTTATGAATTAAATTTTTAGAAATCCCAATTTTATTCATTGCATGTAAAATATTAATACAATGCCTCGTGAAAATAATTGAAAAAAAATAATTTAAACGCATATGTAATATATAAAGCTCAGTTGATATTTTTATGTTTGTTTGTTTGTATCCATTTAAAAAAGGCCACTGCTTTTTTGACATTTTTCCAAAAGGTCTCTGCCACTGTCGTCACTAAAAAAGCTCATATATATTTACGACACTGCATCGTAACACAATTGTAATTAATACAATATTTGCAACAGCGTCTATGAGATAAAGATAATAAAGATAAATAAAGAAATTAGGCTATATTCCTAATTTTAAAAAAAACAAACAAAACAAATCAATTTTATGTTAAAAACGCGTGTGAAACCATGACAATAATTGATTTTTAAAATGGCCTATGTTAATCCATCATCAAAGGAATGAACATAACATATTCAATTCCCAATACAAAATAATTAAGGGTTTTCAGGATGACTTTATTTAGTTTAATCTACTTATGTTAATAGGTCCGGTAGCCTAAGTTTAAATAGTATAAGCGTATAGGCATAGGTTATGTAAAAAACAATAGCTTATGTAAAAGACAAACAAAATATAAATGTTATATTAATAGGACACAGCTAAATTTAAGATGCGTACACGAAAATGTGCGCACAGTAATCAGGCGATAAAAGATTTTAAAACGCGCACCGCTAAAAATGAAGCATTGAAAAAAATACTGACACTATTATTACATAAATAGGTTTTTCATTAAATGTCGAGTTATGGAACAGAATATAATTAAAACAAATTCGCAATTAAATTTAAACGTGAAAACAATTAAATCTAATGCATCGTGTGGCAGTTGTAATTAAATATGTTTACGTGTCTATCTAATGTATAGAAAGTAACAGTAAAGAAAATGACAATTCTTTGTACTACACAGCTCAAATTATGAAGCGTACACGAAAATGTGCGCACCGTAATTAGACATTATAATATTTTTTCAAATGCGCACGGTTGAAAATAAAGTATTGGGGGAAAAAAACGTCACCAAAAGTAACTCGCTTTGAACGGCATTTGAACGTCCGCGTAAATTTGTTCAATACAGAAATGAGGTTAAATTTTTTATTCTTCGTCTCTGCATTTTCTGATTATTTAATTTACGTCATTCGGGCAAAAGGGACAATTACAAAAACTAACTTAAAACCACCTTCAGGGTAAAAGGAGCCGTCCTGCCAAATTTGGTCCCCGTCCGTCATTTGGTTTTTCCGTGACTGTCTAACAGAAAGTCGAAAAGTGAAACATACAAACATACAAACATACAAAGATACAAACACCAACTGAGCTTTATATATTAGATATAGATAGATAGATATACCGGAATATTAGATGATGATTTGCTGTGACCATCACTCGCGTGTAGGCTCTGTTATGTCGCCCTGGTTCTTAATTTGAACAGAACAAAGATGGACACGGGGTAATAAGCTATTACCGACTAATTAAACCTACGCCCAGCCGGTCCTGATTAACGTTAACAAGCTTTTTTATGACCACGTCGCTTTGTCTTACAAACAGTAAGTATTGCTGTTTCATTTATTGCATGAAAATTAGTCTACGTTTAATTCAATACGTACTCATGATGGCAATTCATGGGGGATGAAGGAGATGGCCCAAATTTTGGTGATTAGTTCCCTTCAATCTACTACAATAAAAGCAGGAGGGGAAACATTGACAGCTCAGAATTATAGATCTGTCCCCCAAACTCAAATAATAGATTTGCACTCCAGTGTGTTGTTCAATTTTCTTAAAAACAAGCCGAATTCATGCTTAATTTCGTAATAGGGCCTTAGGCCAAGCAGGGGATCATTTTGCTTTCACGTCAGTACCGAGAAAATCACGTAAGTACGGGAAAATAGTGCACCGTCCGTGGAGCAATAAAAAAAAATTCCTGCCGGTCTGTCATACGAAAAAGTTTGTGAAGCACTAAATCAGAGGATGGAGAATTACTGATCAAACCGCATTATTTCTTTCAACATTATATTGGTCAGCTACTTACACACGATCTATCTGCTACTGATATTTAGCCACAACTCATAAAGAAAGAAAAAAATATATAAAGTAGAAGAGTAATTTGTATAAACCTGATTCACCTAGCCGCCATCACAGAAGTTTAGCGTTAATTAAACATATGTTTCTATATACATACTGGTTATCATTGATATAGAGATACAAGTGTTTCTATAAACCTACTGGTTATCATTGATATAGAATATAGAGCTACAAGTGTTTCTATATACCTACTGGTTATCATTGATTTAGAGATACACGTGTTTCTATATACTTGCTGGTTATCATTCATATAGAGATACAAGTGTTTCTATATACTTACTGATTATCATTATCTTATCGTATCTGTTTCAGGCGCTCCTTCTATACAGAAGATTATTGCGTCCTACGCTTATATATGGTTTGTGTTTAGTCCTGCATTCTTATTAGAGTTTTAAATGTTGATAAAGTGTTGGTTTTCCTGGTGTTTTCAGGCAACCATCTCACGCCCGAATTCCGGACGGGAAGAACGAAAATTTGTATGAGTTTGTTCTTGCATACGGAATAAGAAAGGTGTTTTTATCCTTATGTCTATCTAGGGTTGTATTAAGTTATCTTTGTGTTGTATTTCTAAATTAGAATTAATTGCTTTATGTATGATTACTACTTTGCTCTTGGTTCTTCTATCCTCTAGTGTTTCAAGGTTTAATGATTTAACTAATGGTGTTATTCTTGTCAGTTTTGAATATTCTCCAGTAATGAATCTGGCAGCTCTTTTTTGGATTTGTTCTAGTTTATCAATGTTTTCTTTGGTGGATGGGTCCCATACAGAAGATGCATATTCTAGTACAGGTCTCACCAAAGTGATATAGCATTTTAGTTTTATATCATTGACATAGAATATAGAGATACAAGTGTTTCTATATACCTACTGGTTATCATTGATATAGAGATACAAGTGTTTCTATATACTTGCTGGTTATCATTCATATAGAGATACAAGTGTTTCTATATACTTACTGATTATCGTACTCGTCAACATTGTCAAGAGTTTTACGTTTCGCTTCCATATTTTCCCAACCTACGATGAGGGGAAAGACAAGAACATAAAATCTTGCATAATTTATGGAATCACACAACTAACAAATACACATTGCATAGAATGATAGTTTTAAGCGCTAGAGAAGAACACAAAAAGTGTAAACAAACCATTTTTATTGTCACTCTATGCGGTCAAACAAACATTCTTAAATGGGAATTTTTCTTAAAACGATTCAGTTTATTGACATGGTATGAAATAAAAGGCTGCACGCTGTCAGATATATCGGGTGCTTTTCTTTATAAACGTAAGTCGTCCCAATGGGTCATCGAGACTGGATGCAGGAAGACCCGGGTTCATAAATTAAATAACAAAATAGAAGATCCTTTAAAAACTATTGGCAACGAATGAGAAAACGCGACTCTCCTCAATTAAGGACTGCATGTGTGTAGAGAGTTGGAAACGGAAAGCATGCAACAATGAATTATGCTATTGGTCCGACCTTGAATTATGCTATTGGTCCGACCTTGAATTATGCTATTGGTCCCACCTTGAATTATGCTATTGGTCCGACCTTGAATTATGCTATTGGTCCGAACTTGAACTATGCTATTGGTCCGACATTGAATTATGCTATTGGTCCGACCTTGAATTATGCTATTGGTCCGAACTTGAATTATTCTATTGGTCCCACCTTGAATTATGCTATTGGTCCGACCTTGAATTATGCTATTGGACCGACCTTGAATTATTCTATTGGTCCCACCTTGAATTATGCTATTGGTCCGACCTTGAATTTTGCTATTGGTCCGACCTTGAATTATGCTATTGGTCCGACCTTGAATTATGCTATTGGTCAGACCTTGAATTATGCTATTGGTCCGACCTTGAATTATGCTATTGGTCCGACCTTGAATTATGCTATTGGTCCGACCTTGAATTATGCTATTGGTCCGACCTTGAATTATGCTATTGGTCCGACCTTGAATTATGCTATTGGTCCGTCCTTGAATTATGCTATTGGTCCCACCTTGAATTATGCTATTGGTCCGACCTTGAATTATGCTATTGGTCCGAACTTGAACTATGCTATTGGTCCGACATTGAATTATGCTATTGGTCCGACCTTGAATTCTGCTATTGGTCCGAACTTGAATTATTCTATTGGTCCCACCTTGAATTATGCTATTGGTCCGACCTTGAATTATGCTATTGGTCCGACCTTGAATTATTCTATTGGTCCCACCTTGAATTATGCTATTGGTCCGACCTTGAATTTTGCTATTGGTCCGACCTTGAATTATGCTATTGGTCCGACCTTGAATTATGCTATTGGTCCCACCTTGAATTATGCTATTGGTCCGACCTTGAATTATGCTATTGGTCCGAACTTGAACTATGCTATTGGTCCGACATTGAATTATGCTATTGGTCCGACCTTGAATTATGCTATTGGTCCGAACTTGAATTATTCTATTGGTCCCACCTTGAATTATGCTATTGGTCCGACCTTGAATTATGCTATTGGACCGACCTTGAATTATTCTATTGGTCCCACCTTGAATTATGCTATTGGTCCGACCTTGAATTTTGCTATTGGTCCGACCTTGAATTATGCTATTGGTCCGACCTTGAATTATGCTATTGGTCAGACCTTGAATTATGCTATTGGTCCGACCTTGAATTATGCTATTGGTCCGACCTTGAATTATGCTATTGGTCCGACCTTGAATTATGCTATTGGTCCGACCTTGAATTATGCTATTGGTCCGACCTTGAATTATGCTATTGGTCCGTCCTTGAATTATGCTATTGGTCCCACCTTGAATTATGCTATTGGTCCGACCTTGAATTATGCTATTGGTCCGAACTTGAACTATGCTATTGGTCCGACATTGAATTATGCTATTGGTCCGACCTTGAATTCTGCTATTGGTCCGAACTTGAATTATTCTATTGGTCCCACCTTGAATTATGCTATTGGTCCGACCTTGAATTATGCTATTGGTCCGACCTTGAATTATTCTATTGGTCCCACCTTGAATTATGCTATTGGTCCGACCTTGAATTTTGCTATTGGTCCGACCTTGAATTATGCTATTGGTCAGACCTTGAATTATGCTATTGGTCAGACCTTGAATTATGCTATTGGTCCGACCTTGAATTATGCTATCGGTCCGACCTTGAATTATGCTATTGGTCCGACCTTGAATTATGCTATTGGTCCGACCTTGAATTATGCTATTGGTCCAACCTTGAATTATGCTATTGGTCCGACCTTGAATTATGCTATTGGTCCCACCTTGAATTATGCTATTGGTCCGACCTTGAATTATGCTATTGGTCCGAACTTGAACTATGCTATTGGTCCGACATTGAATTATGCTATAGGTCCGACCTTGAATTATGCTATTGGTCCGAACTTGAATTATTCTATTGGTCCCACCTTGAATTATGCTATTGGTCCGACCTTGAATTATGCTATTGGTCCGACCTTGAATTATTCTATTGGTCCCACCTTGAATTATGCTATTGGTCCGACCTTGAATTTTGCTATTGGTCCGACCTTGAATTATGCTATTGGTCCGACCTTGAATTATGCTATTGGTCCGACCTTGAATTATGCTATTGGTCCGACCTTGAATTATGCTATTGGTCAGACCTTGAATTATGCTATTGGTCCGACCTTGAATTATGCTATTGGTCCGACCTTGAATTATGCTATTGGTCCGACCTTGAATTATGCTATTGGTCCGACCTTGAATATGCTATTGGTCAGACCTTGAATTATGCTATTGGTCCGACCTTGAATTATGCTATTGGTCCAACCTTGAATTATGCTATTGGTCCGACCTTGAATTATGCTATTGGTCCAACCTTGAATTATGCTATTGGTCCCACCTTGAATTATGCTATTGGTCTGACCTTGAATTATGCTATTGGTCCGACCTTGAATTATGCTATTGGTCCGACCTTGAATTATGCTATTGGCCCGACCTTGAATTATGCTATCGGTCTGACCTTGAATTATGCTATTGGTCTGACCTTGAATTATGCTATTGGTCTGACCTTGAATTATGCTATCGGTCTGACCTTGAATTATGCTATTGGTCTGACCTTGAATTATGCTATTGGTCTGACCTAACGCAGCAAGTCTCAAAGACAAATACCGATACAAGCAAAAGTTCGCCGTAAAATATTAATTAATAATAATTTTAAAAACGTAAAAAAACTAAGTTTAAGACTATAAATCCTTTATATACGAGACATAACTAAAAGTATGTTTATATAATACGCATCCCACGACAATCCAAAAATTCCAAATTTAGTTATGTCTCGTATATAAAGGATTTATAGTTTTTAAAAAACGACTACAGTCTCCCTGCTAAATTTCAGCTCGATTTGACCATGGGAAAAGGGTAATAAAACATTTTATATAATGCGCACCGGGTGACAGCTTAGCAAATAATAGCATTTACATTTACAGATCGGGAATATATTTTTAAAAAGTATCGTCAATAATACGCACCGCACCACGCGACAGGAAAGTATGAAAAATGTTGTTCAATATAATACGCACCGCGACACTCTAGTACAAAAACTAACATGCTACATAGAGATAAATAGAGATAATCTAAAAAATTCATTAATTTAATTACAGTACAGTCAATCGATCTGAAATTTTGATAGATCATTTTGATCGTCGCCACTAGTCTGTCTGCAAAATTCAGCTCGCTAGCATACGAGGAAGGGGGTGAAAAATCGATCCAAAGTTTTTTTCGGCAAAAAATTAAACAATCGCCACGAGTTAATATAAAGGATTTTTTAAAAAAAGTTTTTGACTATAAATCCTTTAAATACGAGACATAACTAAAAGTACGTTCATTATAATACGACAATCCAAAAATCCTAAATTTTAGTTATGTCTTATATATAAACAGCTCGCTAGCATACGGGGAAGTTGGTTAAAAATCCATCAAAAGTTTTTTCGGCAAAAAAACAATCTAGGCATGAAGCAGACACCACGAGTTAATATAAAGGATTTAAAAACTAATTAAAATAGAACATAAAATGCGTCACCTTCCAGTGGGGTGGGGGAGATCTGGAATACCCTGGCTCCTGTACTGGCGTCCACCTGCGTGTACACGTCAGGTAGGTAGGTGTGGTTCTTGACCACCCACTCGATGGACGTTATGGCGTGGTCGTGCAGGTGCAGGTTGCCGCCTGCAAAAATATCAACACAAAATTGACGTCACATATGTTGCAGTATTTTTCTCGTAACTATTTTTGTCTTGTCTTATAACACAACAATGTTTAGAAGTTTCGGGAAAAAAAGAAGGATGTGAGAAGGGGGCCGGCTAAGGGGGTCGCTAGGCTCTGGGTGGCACATTTTTCTTTACACAACGGGGGTGGCACTTTTTGGAATAATTGAGAACTTTCACCGTGGACGTTAAAGAGAGAGAAAAGGGGGTGTCCAAAGCTGGGTCCCTCCAGGGACGATCCTACCCCTAACTAAACCTCTAGTATATTCAAACGCAACAGAAATTGTCAATTAGGAAATAGAATTTTTTTTCTTGATTTGATTAATAATTGGGAAAATAAACTAAAAATTGGAGTGCTCTCACCTTTAGGCATCTGTTTAATGATGTCAAAAATGGGCGTGGCTTCAATTCTCTCCTTTGCCAGGAAGAAATGCTCCGCCCCAAGGTATCGTGTCTTGGTCATCGTGCTGGCTTGGATCTCGGCCCGTTTCTCACTCATCAGGAAGTCATTAACACGCTTTTCTTTGTCGTTGAGAATCTACAAATTATTTCTTTTATGAAATACGTTTTTACGACAAAACACAACACCAACACCAACAAAAGTCAACCAGAAATGTAGAGTTGTTGTTACAGTTACTTCATTAAAGCAACCCCGACCCACTTTTTTCCCCCAAAGAAAAAAATAAGAAGAAATTGGTGAGTTTTGACAAGCATAAGACTAAGAAACATTCCCCAAAAATCTAAGTGGATACAAGATTCTTTACAATCTCAGCATACAACAGTTACCAGGCTGATGTGGTGACTTAAGTCCGCAAATTAAATATCGTATAACAAAACATGTGTCCCATATAACAAGTTGTAGACATTCAAACCTTACTAATATACTTCATAGTCTTGCATGGGCGTCCAGAGCTTTTTGTTTTTTTGAGTGTAATGGAAGTTGTGTTTTTTTTGTTTTTTTTTGGTATTTATTTAACTGTTGGGAAATAAAACATTTCTAAAAATAATATTTTGTATAGTTATCGGGGCGGGTAAAGTGTACAAAAGTTCAGATCAATTGAACATCAAGAAGTGATTCAAACTTGATATGCTGGATTACATCACACAATGAGCTACCAAAATTAAAAACAACCCGTAATAAAAAAATTACCCGTAATAAAAAAAAACCGTAATAAAAACCCCCCGTAAAAACAAGTTTTTGACTATAAATCCTTTTTATACGAGATATAACTAAAAGAATGTTCATTGTAATACGCAGCGCACGACAAACCAAGAAATGAATGACTTTAGTTTGGTGCTGTTGAACGCATAAAAATTATTTAATAAAATCTTATAAAAATAAACCACAGTTTCTTATTTGGGCACGGCCTTCTATTTCTAGAGCTGAAACGGTAAGATCAGAAATACCGTTTTAAAAACGAGCAAGCAAGTTAACACATCAGACTGTTAAAACAAAGTCTGTTTTGTACTCCACCTTACCAGATCTTGGCCAACCCTCAAGGCCAGCTCGTCACTGATGAATTTGTCTCTCAGAGTCTTGTACCACTCGGGCATTCCCGTACACACGCCAACCGACAACACCAACAGCAACAAGCGGGACGCAAACATCTTCTTGGTGAATGAGAGAACTGACTGCAACTAAATGACACAAAATCCGATATCAGGATGCATTATTGGAAATGGAAAAAAAACTGGCAACATGTTCAGTTTGAGATCATTATACTATGAGAGGTGATGACATGCGTTCAGCCACATCCATCATGCCATTGTACAAATAATTGAGTGTGTGGTGGACGATACTACACGCCAGTGATACTACACGCCAGTGATACTACACGCCAGTGTTACTACACGCCAGTGATACTACACGCCCAGTGGCGTAGCTAGGGGGGTGCAGGGGGGGACATATGTCCCCGGGCGCCACGTTAGGGGGCGCCAAAATGAGATTTAAAATTAAATATTTAAATTTATTTTGATGTAAACTAATAAATTTCAAATATGTTTTCAAGATTGAATTTTGGAGCTCCACAAATATCTTCGTTACAAACCAGTTAACAAGCATGATTTTGGCGCCCCCATTGAGCATTAAGGGGCGCCATGTGGATTTTTAAACTAAAAAAGTAACCATTAAAGAATCATTGTTAGGTTTTGTTCAGATACATTCCAAAGACGCAGCAAGCCTTGAAAGGGTTATCGTAGAGAAACTTGAATATGATAACATACCTCTAGCCGACTGTCGGTCACAAGAGCATAACAATGATGATGTAATGACTGGGCATATATCTGTCTTCAACAGCGAATATGTGCCAGAAATCACAGAACATTGTTTGCAAACTGTGACAACCACAGCTTAAACTCAGCTTAACATAGGGTTGCCAGACGTCCGGCAGAAGGAGGACATGTCCTCCTTTTTAGCTCAATGTTCTCCGTCCGGCAGGCAAAGCTAAAATCGTTTAAAATCTCCTGCTATCTTACATTTTATATTATAATTTTGTAAGTCTCGTTGTTAAAACTATTACATTGTATGTTTATTTTAAATAAAAAAGATTATGGCTAATTTCAAAACTTAGAAATCTAGACAAGGACGAAAAATCTAGTTCTAGCTTAAAATATATCGCAGTCATTAAAATGAAATGGAAGAAACTCCAGTATTGGAGGTTATGAGCCGTCTTCACACAACCTTGTAAGTTTTGAAAAATAGATTGTAGGAGACATTTATTTCACTGAAAGTCAAGGAGATGTTGAGAAGACTTAAGGAAAGTGGTCAAGAAGAAGAGTTTGGCAGATGTATGAAGCATGCATTAGTTACTTAGAAACGTGGTTGAAAACTTTTGATGAATTTCAATGCTTTAATTGGATGTACTTAGATAATATCATAGAATGTAAATTTGATGACCTTTTGGCGTGTATTTTGTATTTGAACGAGAAGGGTATTGTAGATGATTTGCAATTGTTTGACCAATACAGCAATCTTAAATCATTTGTACAAGACAAAAATGAACAGTTTTTTAAGACTCTTGCATGGAGAGTGGCAGCTATTACAATAAAATTGTACTGACTTTAAGTTTAATCCGGGACGACTCAAATGAAATATTTAAAATGTCCTCCTTTGTTGTCCTCCTTATTGTCTTATTATGCCCTCCTTTTGGTGTCCACGTATCTGGCAACCCTAGCTAAACAGGATCCTGCTGTTATCACGTTTGTTTTGGAACAGTTGAAAGTATATATTTGTTTTTATATCGTTCAACAACTCCTTGGGAAGAATTAAAAAGAATTGTGCCAATCACAGTGAAGAGGGAGTCTAAAACATGCTGGAGTGCACGGCCAGAAGCTGTTAAAGCTATTTATGAAGGACTATATGAACTAGTAGGGCTGTTGGAAAAATTATCAGAAGATGCATCTATGACGCCTGACAACAGAAGTGATGCAGAAACTTTACTGGCAGGTATATTAAACTTAAACTTTCCTAGTTCTTATACATTTCTGGAACATCATAATCATACTTGGGAAAATCGATCGTGTCCAGAAACGGTTGCAGGATACTACTATGAATTTCAAGGAGGCAGCATCTGATATTTAATCGCTGGTGCAAGAACTTGTCAACAGTCGTGATTATTTTAGCCTAGTTGCGATAGACAATGGAAAAACAAGATGCACAACTTGGGGAATCGAGGTTGACAGAAGGATTACACGACATCGGAGGATGCCTGGAGAATTAGCAAGAGATACATGACTTTCGGCAGAAGAAGAAATTGCACGTGTTATGAACTGCGTAATTGATAGACTCCAACAGGAGATATCAATATGGTTTTTGTCTAAAAATCTTAAACACCAAATTTTGATTTTTAATAAACGTCAAAACTCTTCTCGCTGAGACAAATGTCGATATAACACTACGTCAAAATTGCTTAGATTTTGGAAATTTCTACGACGCTGGCGTCAATGGCCACGAATTGTGCACAGAAATCGGAGACTACAAAATACTGTTCAGTCCCGGACTGAAGTTCTACCGGAAACTTATTTGGAGCTTCTTGATTTTATTGTTTCATATGGAAATGACGTATTTCCAAATCTGTGCATTCCACTGCAAATACTTCTAACAATTGCTGTTTCAATTTCAAGCTGTGAGCGGTCCTTCAGCAAACTGAAGCTTATTTTGTCTTATTTACATGCTTCAATGGGACAAGATCGTCTTTGTGATCTTGCACTCCTTAGCATCGAAAGAGAAACACTTGAGAATATTAATTTTGACAATGTGATTGACGAGTTTGCGACTGTCAAATCAAGGAGAATCAATTTGTTTTAGACTATGTCTATTCCAGTCATGTATAATTAGTAGAGTCTATATTTTTCTTCAAATAAATAGTTTACAATCGCATAGAGAATTATTAGTCTGTATTCTACTTCATTAAAATACCAGATACTTCGAAAAAGAACCGTAAAATTTCAAAAAAATTTCTTGGGGGCTCAGTGAGCCCCCAAAATCTGTCGGTCCGAGAAGGGGCGCAGAATTTGCGTCATGTCCCCGGGCGCAGATGACCCTAGCTACGCCACTGTACACGCCAGTGTTACTACGCGCCAGTGTTACTACGCGCCAGTGATACTACGCGCCAGTGTTACTACGCGCCAGTGTTACTACGCGCCAGTGTTACTACACGCCAGTGTTACTACACGCCAGTGATACTACACGCCAGTGTTACTACACGCCAGTGTTACTACACGCCAGTGTTACTACACGCCAGTGATACTACACGCCAGTGTTACTACACGCCAGTGTTACTATATGTCGCCAATCTCTATATTTAGAGTGTTGGTACCATATGTCGCCAATCTCTATATTTAGAGTGTTGGTACCATATGTCGCCAATCTCTATATTTAGAGTGTTGGTACCATATGTCGCCAATCTCTATATTTAGAGTGTTGGTACTATATGTCGCCAATCTCTATATTTAGAGTGTTGGTACCATATGTCGCCAATCTCTATATTTAGAGTGTTGGTACCATATGTCGCCAATCTGTATATTTAGAGTGTTGGTACTATATGTCGCCAATCTCTATATTTAGAGTGTTGGTACTATATGTCGCCAATCTCTATATTTAGAGTGTTGGTACCATATGTCGCCAATCTCTATATTTAGAGTGTTGGTACCATATGTCGCCAATCTCTATATTTAGAGTGTTGGTACTATATGTCGCCAATCTCTATATTTAGAGTGTTTGTACTATATGTCGCCAATCTCTATATTTAGAGTGTTTGTACCATGTGTCGCCAATCTCTATATTTAGAGTGTTGGTACCATATGTCGCCAATCCCTATTTTTAGAGTGTTGGTACCATATGTCGCCAATCTGTATATTTAGAGTGTTGGTCCTATATGTCGCCAATCTCTATATTTAGAGTGTTGGTACCATATGTCGCCAATCTCTATATTTAGAGTGTTTGTACCATGTGTCGCCAATCTCTATATTTAGAGTGTTTGTACCATATGTCGCCAATCTCTATATTTAGAGTGTTTGTACCATATGTCGCCAATCTCTATATTTAGAGTGTTTGTACCATATGTCGCCAATCTCTATATTTAGAGTGTTGGTACCATATGTCGCCAATCTCTATATTTAGAGTGTTGGTACCATATGTCGCCAATCTCTATATTTAGAGTGTTTGTACCATATGTCGCCAATCTCTATATTTAGAGTGTTGGTACTATATGTCGCCAATCTCTATATTTAGAGTGTTTGTACCATATGTCGCCAATCTCTATATTTAGAGTGTTTGTACCATATGTCGCCAATCTCTATATTTAGAGTGTTTGTACCATATGTCGCCAATCTCTATATTTAGAGTGTTTGTACCATATGTCGCCAATCTCTATATTTAGAGTGTTGGTACTATATGTCGCCAATCTCTATATTTAGAGTGTTTGTACCATATGTCGCCAATCTCTATATTTAGAGTGTTGGTACCATATGTCGCCAATCTCTATATTTAGAGTGTTGGTACCATATGTCGCCAATCTCTATATTTAGAGTGTTTGGTACCATATGTCGCCAATCTCTATATTTAGAGTGTTGGTACCATATGTCGCCAATCTCTATATTTAGAGTGTTTGTACCATATGTCGCCAATCTCTATAAAACATCGTTTACTAATGGAGAAGATAACGTCTTTGGGAAAAGTTTGCCGTAGAAGCAAAAAACTGAATCTTTGGCAACAGAATACACTAACCAATTTATGTTTGAATTTCTTCATATCATTATATTTTAAACTATACAATAACGTTCAAAGACATTTTTTTGAAATAACACTATAGGTATTCTGGCCATAATTTAAGTTGATTAAAGTACACAGATGTATGTATTTAATTTATACCAAAGAAATATCAAATAGCTGAATGTATCGTTTACATGGACCAAGAAATAAAATGTAATAATATTTATGGAGTCTTTATATGTTTGAGAAAGACAAATGAAGAGGTTTATATTTTCGGAGATTTTATATTTTTATTTATAAAAGTAGTAGAAAAACCTTGCGATTAAATCATTTCAGTTTAGCTGGGTATTCCGGTCCAAGAAATAAGGTCCACTGGCTTACTGCGTCCGCCAAGGTCATGACATGTCTTCATCTGATACATATGTTATAAGCCAGGAAATAACAACATGATCCTGATTGCTTCTGTTGCCGTGATACTGTGACCCACTGCTGCAGACTTGCTCATGCATTTACTCATGACATCGGGGTCACTAAATAATCCACCCTCTCCTCTCTTTTTTCCCTGCTTAATTTTTGCATATGATTAACCTTTTCTAGCATCGGAAGTGTAACACCGAAGAACAGCTACTATAGCCGTGTCCCCTCTACTCGGATGTGTTTCGTTTTAAAGCGTATTATCCTGTAACTAACTCATAACTGAGACACCGACCTTTTGTTAAGATATATGTAAGGTTCTGAACTAAATCGTGTGACACAACTGTAGAACAACAGGATGTTAACATACCACTGGTAGACATAAGCAATATTTCACCCTTGCTATTAACAGGTTGCGTGGGGACATGCCGGTTTTATGTGGCCAGGGGACATGCAGGTATCAAGTGGCCAGGGGACATGCCGGTCTCATGTGGCCAGGGGACATGCCGGTCTCATGTGGCCAGGGGACAGGCCGGTCTCATGTGGCCAGGGGACATGCCGGTCTCATGTGGCCAGGGGACATGCCGGTCTCATGTGGCCAGGGGACAGGCCGGTCTCATGTGGCCAGGGGACATGCCGGTCTCATGTGGCCAGGGGACATGCCGGTCTCATGTGGCCAGGGGACATGCCGGTCTCATGTGGCCAGGGGACATGCCGGTCTCATGTGGCCAGGGGACATGCCGGTCTCATGTGGCCAGGGGACATGCCGGTCTTATGTGGCCAGGGGACATGCCGGTCTCATGTGGCCAGGGGACAGGCCGGTCTCATGTGGCCAGGGGACATGCCGGTCTCATGTGGCCAGGGGACAGGCCGGTCTCATGTGGCCAGGGGACATGCCGGTCTCATGTGGCCAGGGGACATGCCGGTCTCATGTGGCCAGGGGACATGCCGGTCTCATGTGGCCAGGGGACAGGCCGGTCTCATGTGGCCAGGGGACATGCCGGTCTCATGTGGCCAGGGGACATGCCGGTCTCATGTTGCCAGAGGACATGCCGGTCTCATGTGGCCAGGGGACATGCCGGTCTCATGTTGCCAGGGGACATGCCGGTCTCATGTTGCCAGGGGACATGCCGGTCTCATGTGGCCAGGGGACAGGCCGGTCTCATGTGGCCAGGGGATAGGCCGGACTCATGTGGCCAGGGGACATGCCGGTCTCATGTGGCCATTCCAATAAAACTTTTTATTTGAGATCTTATATAAATAAATAAATTTCAAAATTATTAAAATCTTGAAAACTGAACATCTTTTTATACTCATTATAAAATTTAAAAGAAAATTCAAAAGTAGAGAAAGTCCTCCACAACTCCACCTTCACAATTTCTTCATTTGTAGACATGAAGAAAGGAAACCCGGAAATGTGAAGCTAGAAGAATTAAATAACGAACATCCAAAGGGACGAGGAACGGAGCCAAACATAAATCAGACAAAGGGACAGCATCAACTAAAAGAGGACACTTCTCGCGAGACATACGTAATGGCTAATTTCATGTCCAAAAATCATTCAAGCTCGCATCGGTTATTTTCACGTGGTTCACATGCACTATGTAGGAGAGCGACATATCAAAGTTAAATCACTGCATCTAAAACAAAATTATAATTAAAATTATGAACTGAAGATTATTTTGCTCTTCAAAAAAGTTGCTAATGATACAAACCATCGCTAAATCCACTGACTCCAAAAGATTTGATCACGGAACAGACTGTAGGTTAATGTTTAAAATTTCAACTTTAAGAAAAATAAAACAAACAATTAATTCAATATTTAGTACATTACTTCCTGGCAAAGGAAAGAACATAAGCCCCGCCCTATACTCTGGGCCAACGTTCCCTTTAAGCTGCGCGGCTGCGCTGCCGCGCAGATATCTGACCGATGCCGCGCAGCTGTTTAGAAATTGCGCGCAGCAAATTTGGTAAAATATTGCACAAAAAATGGCTGCTGTGCAACTTCGCACACCCTTTCTTTTTACTTTGCACACGGACCAACGATCCTCAGAGGGAACATTGCTCTGGGCATATAGCAATTAATTTTTTTTCCAGAAAATTTAATGAAAAAATTGTCATTTAATTTTCAGAATTTAAATAACAATAAATAATTTCAGCCCTTTATGCAGGATATATTAAAAATTTGTAAATTGTTTTATAAAATTTTGAACAGCATCGTTGGAAAATATATTTAAAATACTGAAGTTCCGATGAAAGGAACCATACTTTAATAAATCAGTCATTGTTGCCAGGCAAAAAAAAGAAATGTGGCAAAACTACGTTCCTCTCAACGACTCGCTGAGGCTAATCAAAGTACCAAGCTACCGCTAGGCGCTACTCACCCAAGAATCTCGTGGCCTGGGAGACTCCAGAAACACAAAGGTCCTTTTTCAAAAGTCTCTGCCCTGGATGGGATAAAACAACTTTCTGTTGCCCAAACTTTTATAGACCCCCGGTACTGTGTTTGTTTTTCTTGACATACAAAAACAAGTGAATACACACACACACACACAACAAACAAACAAATAAAAACAGTGACAGCTGGGTAATAGAAGATTGTTGGAGATTATTGTAACAACAATGTCAAGTTTTGGAAAAACCAAAACTGCTGCGTGAGTCAGAGATTTTTTGGCTAGCCATCGGGGATAAAGTAGTGCAAATATTAGAATTCATTTTCCCTTTTTTTTCATGCGTGCTGCGTTTAATCCACTAGATCTCTAATTAAATCCACTAGGAGTTCCAAAGTGAATTAGTCTATAGTCCAATGACTGTTGAAAATCAACATTCTGTATCGTTTCGTTAATAATCCCACATCTCGTTAGATAATAAAGACGTCCAACTAAGCAAATGGCCTTGAATACTAAACAAAATCATAGTGTGAGTGTAAATTCAAGCTGTGACTCGTCTAACATACACAATTTAAAATGCAATCTTTGATATTATTTTTGAATTGAGTGCAATTTTGACACTATTCAACAGCCAATTCAGACAGTACATTGTATAGTTTAACAAGTATATGCTGGTCTATTTATGTAGATTATGCGTATATTAGGAAAATATGAAATTAATGGCAATAGTTGTGAAAAGTATTATTTAAAAGCCTCCAAGAATTTCAACATAGATAGCGCATGGTTAGAAAACTTGACTTACCTTATTTCCATTCGTTCTTCGTTATGTTTATTTCAATAATTCAGATACAAACTGAGAAAAGAATCACAAACCTCGTTAGTCTTTACATCTGAATAATTAAATGTCAACCATTTGGTCACTCAAAACATACATAAACATATTAGTCACACACAAAACATACAGACACTTATTAGTCACACACAAAACATACAGACACGTATTAGACACACACAAAACATACATAAACATAATAGTCACACACAAAACATACAGACACTTATTAGTCACACACAAAACATACAGACACGTATTAGTCACACACAAAACATACATAAACATATTAGTCGCACACAAAACATACAGACACTTATTAGTCACACACAAAACATACAGACACGTATTAGTCACACACAAAACATAAATAAACATATTAGTCACACACAAAACATACAGACACTTTTCAATTTATATGATTAACTTAAAAACTTACATACATGTACTTACATGAATTTTTTCAATCTCATTATATTCAATTTATTTTTTCTCTAGACATTCAAAAAGTTCTTTTTTTTACTCCCTCGCATTTTAACAGTAAGCTGTCATTAAGTACGTTGTTCGTAAGAATATGCTTAACAGAAGGGGATTAAAGTACACGTGGATTGATGGATGGATGGATGGATGGATGGATGGATGGATGGATTGATGGATGGATGGATGGGTGGGTGGGGGTGGATGGATGGGTGGATGGATGGGTGGGTGGATGGATGGGTGGATGGATGGGAGGCTGGGTGGGTGGATGGATGGATGGGAGGGTGGGAGGGTGGGTGGATGGATGAATGTGTGGGTGGATGGATGGATGGATTGGTGGATGGGTGGGTGGGTGGGTGGATGGATGAATGTGTGGGTGGATGGATGGATGAATGGATGGATGGATGGATGGGTCGATGGATGGGAGGGTGGGTGGGTGGGTGGGTGGATGGATGAATGGGTGGGTGAATGGGAGGGTGGGTGGATGGATGGATTGATTGATGGATGTATGGATGGATGGATGGATGGATGGATTGATGGATGGATGTATGTATGGATGGATGGATGGATGGATGGATGGATGGATGGGAGGGTGGGTGGGATGGATGGATGGATGGATGGATGGATGGATGGCTGGATGGATGGATGGATGGGTGGATGGATGGATGGATGGATGGATGGATGGGAGGGTGGGTGGATGGGTGGATTGATGGATGTGTGGGTGGATGGATGGATGGATGGATGGATGGGTGGATGGATGGGAGGGTGGGTGGATGGGTGGATGGATGAATGGGTGGGTGAATGGAGGGTGGGTGGATGGATGGATGGATTGATTGATGGATGTATGGATGGATGGATTGATGGATGGATTGATGGATTGATGTATTAATGGATGGATGGGTGGGTGGGTGGGTGGATGGGTGGATGGGTGGATGGGAGGGTGGGTGGTTGGATGGATTGATGGATGGATGGATGGATGGATGGATGGGTGGGTGTATGGATGGATGGATGGATGGGTGGATGGATTGATGGATGGATGGATGGATGGATGGATGGATGGATGGATGGATGGATGGATGGATGGATGGATGGATGGATGGATGGATGGATGGATGGATGGATGGATGGGTCGGTGGGTGGATGGATTGATGGATGGAAGTAAAAAATTACACACTTTCCGTGACTCTATCGAGCTGAAATTTTGCACATAGACTCGTGTCACCTAAAAATGCATCGTATCAAAATTTCAGATCGATCGAATGTACAGTTATTAAATTAATGCATTTTTAGTTTATCTCTATAAGCTATATGTAGTGGTCGCTATTGTTTACATTTTACGGGTCACTTGACTTCACGCCAGCCATCGATGACCACATCTCGTGTTTAACACCAGGAGTTCACTCAGTTGCAGACTGTAAATGTTTGGAACATAATGAATAATTTAAGTTCTGTCTCATATATAAGGGATTTATAGTCAAAAACTTTGTTTTTTTCGTGTTTTTTTTATATTGTTGTTTTTTTTTGTCTGACCTTTAAATTTTTGTGTCGAAACCATGCACTCTACAGAAATAACAACAACCAATTATTGTGCATTTAATGCTCAGTGTGAGCCCGAGAGCTATACCAGAGTATAGGAGAGTATAGCACAGGTTATCACAGTATAGCACAGGTTATCTCAGTATAGGACAGGTTATCTCAGTATAGCACAGGTTATCTCAGTATAGCACAGGTTATCTCAGTATAGCACAGGTTATCTCAGTATAGGACAGGTTATCTCAGTATAGGACAGGTTATCTCAGTATATGACAGGTTATCTCAGTATAGCACAGGTTATCTCAGTATAGGACAGGTTATCTCAGTATAGCACAGGTTATCTCAGTATAGCACAGGTTATCTCAGTATAGGACAGGTTATCTCAGTATAGGACAGGTTATCTCAGTATAGGACAGGTTATCTCAGTATAGGACAGGTTATCTCAGTATAGGACAGGTTATCTCAGTATAGCACAGGTTATCTCAGTATAGCACAGGTTATCTCAGTATAGCACAGGTTATCTCGGTATAGCACAGGTTATCTCAGTTTAGCACAGGTTATCTCAGTATAGCACAGGTTATCTCAGTATAGCACAGGTTATCTCAGTATAGCACAAGTTATCTCAGTATAGCACAGGTTATCTCAGTATAGCACAGGTTATCTCAGTATAGCACAGGTTATCTCAGTATAGCACAGGTTATCTCAGTATAGCACAGGTTCCCAAATTTATCAGGAGCAAGGGAAAAAATGATGAAAGCATATTTTCTTATTGTCAGCGTTTGTATGCTCTCCATTTAGAATTTTATCAAAGATTTGATGATATTTTGAAAATGAATATACCTGAATGGATTTTGAATCCTTTTTAAAGTGGAAACACAACATAATATCCGCAGTTACAAGAAGAACTGATGGAAGGAACTACAAATGATGAATTGAAATTTAAATTCAAAAGCGGCTACCAACAAACAAAAATCAAATAATTCTGTATGGAAAAGGAGATCCCTACGTCTTATCCTGAAATATGGGCGGTAACTGTAATTTAAAAGTTCTTGATTACATTTCCTTCATCATATTTAGTAAAATTTGGCTTCAGTGCGGCAACCAATTTATTAACAGATAACAACCACAGAAAAAGAAAAAGAAATTAAACAACCCCGTAAAAACAAAGTTTTTGACTATAAATCCCTTATATATGAGACATAACTAACAGTGTTGATTATGTTCAAAAGTGACAAACATTTACAGACTGAAACCGAAATGATCTCCCTTGGCTTTAAAACTAGGTCAACTCTAGCAGACGACGACTAAACATTTTAAATAGTGATTTATATAGTATAGATAGATAAACTAAAAATGCCTTAATTTAATTACGGTATGTTCGATCCATCTGAAATTTTGATACGATGCATTGTTAGGTGAGACAGGTCCGTGTGCCAAATTTCAGCTCGATGGCTTTACTGGAAGTGGGTCATTTTTTACTTTTGTTTTTCCGCGGGACGACGGTCGAGGGACGAACGAACGACGAATGAGACGGCGGTGAAGTTAATATAAGGGATTTAAAAAAAGAGAGAAACAGAACACAAATAAAACCTCTCCTATGGTTCCAAATCTGCTTGTAGGTCAAGCAGCTCTAACTGTACATCCTCTGGGGCTAGCTCTAACTGTACATCCTCTGGGGCTGGCTCTAACTTTACATCCTCTATGGCTGGCTCTAACTGTACATCCTCTATGGCTGATTCAGCTTCTGCACAAAGTGGCGAACTGAGGATATTGAAGTTTGGTTCCAGATTCTTGAAGTCTTGGAACCTCCTTTCAAATTCCATTGCCAAGGCATCCAACTGAACCTTTTTCTTCTCAGCCATTTCACCACAAATTGTTTTCTTTTGGATCAAAGGGAAATGGCAAAACCTGCTATCACCTGCTTGCATGGAGAACAGGGAGAGTTTTGCCTGAAATGTTTTAACATGCACATATATTTCATGTGCAAACAAGCTATTGCCCTGAAGCTAGACATTCAACTATTCCATCACGTTAATGGCAAACATGAAGTCTGACTTCCACTCTTCATTAACTATGGTAGTAACAAAGTCACAAACAGTACCTTTATGCTCCAGGAACATAACTATTTTTTCCATGAGATCCAACACTCGCCTCAATATCTTGTCCAGGCTCAGCCAGCGGACACTGCTGTGGTAGATAATGTCATAATATTCAGTTTTCAAATCTTCAAGCAGTGCCTTGAAAAGCATATTGTTAAGTGCCCTGGCTGTTACAAAGTTTATCATACTGACAATTGCTTGACCTTCAACACAGCTTTACACATACTTTCCTGATGAAATACACAGTGGAGATGTAAGAATGTATGGTCAGGATGTTGTAAGAGTGTATGGTCAGGATGTTGTAAGAGTGTATGGTCAGGATATTGTAAGAGTGTATGGTCAGGATGTTGTAAGAGTGTATGGTCAGGATGTTGTAAGAGTGTATGGTCAGGATGTTGTAAGAGTGTATGGTCAGGATGTTGTAAGAGTGTATGGTCAGGATGTTGTAAGAGTGTATGGTCAGGATGTTGTAAGAGTGTATGGTCAGGATGTTGTAAGAGTGTATGGTCAGGATGTTGTAAGAGAGTATGGTCAGGATGTTGTAAGAGTGTATGGTCAGGATGTTGTAAGAGTGTATGGTCAGGATGTTGTAAGAGTGTATGGTCAGGATGTTGTAAGAGTGTATGGTCAGGATGTTCTAATTATTTAACTTTATTCTTCATCAATTTCACCAGAACTTCTTTTTTCCAGTTAAAGTACACGATCAATCGGTTGTTAACATTTGCCATCTCGTCCCACACAAACCCAGTTCTTTCAACTCAGTTATCAACCGAATTGAATAAATCTTTGCCTTTGGTTGTTTCTTTGAGTTACTCAAAACTAATTAATTTTTGGTAAGCTCGAAACGAGTTTTTATTTTCGTATAAATACAAACAACTGTGTTGTGTCCTGTACATGTGTACTTTCGTCCAACGCCAGAGAGTATCACAACAAGTCTTTGCTTGAATTTCAAAGTTGGTGCCTCAAATTGTCATTTATTTTTTCAACACGCCTGATTACAGTTCTTCTTGATATAGAAATGCTATCAAATTTTATTTTCTGTTCTGGACACATAATGCTTGCTGCATTTGAAAAGCATTCCTTGATGAACTCACTGTAAGAAAAAGGCTTGTTCCATTTTACGATCTCATAGGGCAGCACCAAACTGGAATCAGTTGCAGCCTCTTGTATTAAAGACTGTTGGTTAAAAAAATTTAATGCTTCTTTAAAATGTTAACAAACTACTGGAATTTCCCTTTTCTCTCTTCGTTCTTTAAATTGTGCCCGAAATCCAAATGTTTTGTTTGGTGGTGTCTTTTTAAGTTGTACTCCTTAGAGACGCTCACACTGTCAAGGCACAGCAAAAAGATCTTAGAGACGCTCACACTGTCAAGGCACAGCAAAAAGATCTTAGAGACGCTCACACTGTCAAGGCACAGCAAAAAGATCTTAGAGACGCTCACACTGTCAAGTCACAGCAAAAAGATCTTAGAGACGCTCACACTGTCAAGGCACAGCAAAAAATCTGCTATGCTTCAATGCTCGGACAGCAGTACTTAGCAGTACATTCGTCATTAAAAACACAACATTCGTCCTTAATCTTTCTTTTTTTTGGCAGCACTCATGGTTAAATAGGTGTCTATTTGCTTTTAAAACTGTTCAAAATGTAAATCGTTAACAAAAGCCAATTTCGGTTGAGTTGAAATGTAGTTTCGAATAGATACGTTTACAATTAGTGACTAATGATCACTAATCGATTCTGGAGCCATAAAGCGATTATATACCCCTAGATTCGAATCAAATACACGGAATAGAATTTCAAAAATATATCAAAAATTCTAGAAAAACAATGAAAATTAACATGACATAAGATCTTCTACGGGCCGCATAATATACTCTGACGGGCCTCAATCGACCCGCGAACCGTAGTTTGCCCACACCTGTGCTAAAATAATTTTAAATGTTCGCGCTGAGTAGTATTTTATTCTGGAATGGGGGCAGTAGGCCAAAAATATTTGGGAACCACTGGTCTAGACCTATGTTTTTTGTTCTTTTTGTGTTTTTTTTAAGATGGCTACTCATGTTTCCAACAGTTTATTTTTGAAGCGCCACAGCTTGAGTAACGCCTACATTGACACATTTCGAAAGTCCTCTTATGTAGTGTTGAGTGTGGCATAATAGCTTACATAAAATGTTGGGCCGCTTTAATTGAGAAACATATCATGGTAGCCTAATTTTGGGCCTCTGAAATCTAATATATAAGTATATAATATAAATATAAAGTATATAAGTATAAGTTTAGGATATACCTAGACACACAGCATAGATAACCACAATACTCTTCTATATAGAAGGAGCTTCTGTAACAGATAAGATAAGATAAGATAAGATAAGATAAGACATAACGCGTTAAAACATGAGCATCCGTCTATCATTGCTCCCTATACGGGGCAACTCCCGATTTTTTTTAAAAAAGGGATTTAAAAATTCAACGTAAAATAATGAACATTTTGGTGTCGAAGTTAAGAGTGTGCTTCTCGTCGTAAAATATTACTACGCGATGTCATAATTTAAGCTTATAGTAAGTTGTGCAAAGGAAACGATGTAAATTAAACAACCCCGTAAAAACAAAGTTTTTGACTATAAATCCCTTATATATGAGACATAACAAAAAGTATTGATTACCCGGTATGTTCAATATAATACCCATCGCGCGACAAACATATACGGACTGAACGCGACTGAACTCCCTTGCTGTAAACACGACGATGTGGATGTGGATGGCTGGAGTGGACTCAGTGACGCGTGAATGTAAACGATAACAGATGGATACATTGATATAAATAGAGATAAACTAAAATTGCATTAATTTCATTACTGTACATTCGATTGATCCGAAATTTTGAAACAATCAATTGTTAGGTGATACGAGTCTATATGCAAAATTTCAGCTCGATAGCATTGTGGGAAGTGGGTCATTTTTTTACTTTGGTTTTTCCGCCCGACTGACCGCGAGCCCAAAAGACGGCGGTGAAGTTAATATACGGGATTTAATTACAACCCCGTAAAAACAAAGTTTTTGACTATTAATCCCTTATATGTGAGACATAACTAAAAGTATTTATTATATTCAAACGCGACAAACATTTACAGACTGAAACTGATTTAACTCCCCTTTTCTGTAAAATGGGGCTGGGGGTGTGGTCATGGATGGCTGGACTGAATTCAGCGCGACACGTGAATGTAAACAAAAGCAGGCCGCTACATCTATATATATCATTCTCTTCGTGGTCGGACCCTGCGAGACACCAAGCTGCAAGTATGTTCAACAGATACTAATTTTAGAAAGCAGCGCACCAAATTACTGCACCAATGCATCAAAAGGTGTGCAAATTAAATATGCGCTGTAAAAAAAAATATATGACGTCATTGTTTTCGCTGATATTTTAATTTTGTAAAAAGGGAACAATGTAAAAAGTTATAAAATACTTTGTGTACATTTCAGAAAGTTTAACATTTCGTATTGATCAAACAAGGACAAGTTAGTTGGGATTTTGAAAAAGTTGGGCGCCGTATGCGCCATAAAAAAGTGCATTTTTTTCAAAATAAATAGATTTCAGCTGAACACTTCCGTCATTTTTTACGGGTGATACGCTGCGGGTCTCTCCAGAGTTGCTTCTTTTCATTCACTCACAGTCGTTTGCCCAAACCCACCCCATTTTGACAACTGTGTCTTTCAGGAAGTCTTCACCCGTCACTAAATCATTAGCGGCGTATGCTACGCCGCGGGTCAGCTATCATAGTTATATGGAGATAAACTAAATATGCATTAATTTAATTACGGTACATTCAATCAATCTGAAATTTTAATATGATGCATTTTTAGGTGACACGAGTGTATGTGCAAAATATAAGATCGATAGCATCACGGGAAGTGGGTCATTTTTTACTTTTATTTTTCCGCCCGACGGACCGACGAAGAGATCAAGAGATGGATGACGACAAGATTACGAAGTTAATATAAGGGATTTAAAGAGGCGAGATTTACTGTATGAGGTTTGCTATTTGTGTGTTTTTTAACTTCATTTGAACAAGTGGGTTTGTATTTGCTTTGTTTTTGTTTTTTTTCAAATGCTGGGCCTCTGACAAGACTAAGAGTATTCATCTTCTAAACCATTCATATTTGTGACGTCACAAAGTATTGCCACACACAAAAAAAGGTTTTACTTTCTATTTGGAAAAAAAGCATGTTTCACATCACATTTTTGTCGTTTAAATACGTATTTAGTGTAAGGCTGCACTCTAATATATCAACACGCACGAAGCCATATTAAACGTCATTAAATAAATTGCGTAGGAAATCAAATATTAAAGATGAACTTTTATTTACAGTTCCGAGTTTTGATGTGACGTCACATTTCTTAAACACTCCCTCGTCACACATCGTCCCAAATGTGTGGACCCCCCCCCTTTTTTTTTCCCTAGGTGCGTGACGTCATTTATGGACGGCCCCTGTTTGAAAAGTCCCTCTTGACCCTGGTACGTTTTTGGAATCTCTTAGAAATATTTATTTAATAATATTTGTATAATACGAAGTATAACACCGCCTGTGTAATCGTTTCTGTAACAATGTTTAACTGGCATTGTTTACATTTAAAAATACATGTGCTTGACAATTTTAAGAGGTAGTAATACAAAATCAAATATCAAAAATGTATTACACGCGTTAATTAACCGCAACAAATGTAAATTGTAAGTAAAAATACAAGTAGATTGTATCTTTCTAGGTAGTTAACTGCCCAGTTGAGCATATCCGGCGTGTCGCACTAAGACAGGGGTGTTCAAACTTTTTGCATGGCGGGCCAAATTCCTTGAAATGAAGACCCTCGCGGGCCGGATTAAAATTATATACAAATGACATAAGTTGAGAAGTTTTTATAGCAAAATTTTAATGTGAAGGGTGAAACTGAGATATTGAATGCAGTAAATAGTTGAGGTCTGGCTCAATGCCACTGGTTTTGATACGTATGCTATACTATAACGTAGGTGAGAGTCACTTATTCTTGCCCTCACACGGTTCTTGTTAAAATTTATAACTGAAAATGTCTGCTCACACAAGTATGTCGAGCCAAACAAGCTGAGCATTTTCTTATCAAATTTTCAAATCTCTATGAATCTCTCTTTATCGAGCTGTCAGTACAAGTCGTTGAGAGAAAGCTGTTGCTGTCTGCTGCGAATTTCGTTATCACTTTGCAACTCAATGAGTTCCAGCTGCAGATTGCCTGGAGCATTATCAGGGTCAACAGAGAAAGGTGAAGAAAATAACATGATGCCCTTTTCATCAGTTGCAAAGTCCTGAAAGCGTCTTTGAAATTCATCAGCCAGGGATGTGGTATCTGCAACATACCTCTGCATTTTCTCATTGAAGCTTCTTTCTGGGAAACTTGTAACGATTTTCTGTAGTGATGGGAAATGTGTGGTATTAGACTGCATTTGAGACAGTTGCCTTTGAAAAAGTTGAAGCTTGTTCCCAAATGCCTTGATATGTGAATATAGTTGGCTTACCACTGCATTTTGACCTTGAAGATTTGTGTTAAGTACGTTTAGATGTCTTGTCATATCAACTAAAAATGCTAAATCTGCCAGCCAAGCAGTATCAGATAAATTTGGCATTGGTTGTCCTTTATCTTCCATGAATTGCCCAATTTCTTTTTTAAGTGCATAGAAGCACTGAAGTGCTGTTCCCCGACTGAGCCACCTTTCATCATTGTGATACACAACATCTCCGTATTCTCCCTGGATGTCATGAAGAAACTGCTGAAACTGGCGGTGAAACAGAGCTTTAGAGCTAATAGAGTTTATAGCTTTTATTACTGGCTTAATGACATGATCACATCGAAGATGTTTGGCACAAAATTTTAAGTTCACCGACGCATTATTCGTTTCCACTTCCTAGTCGACGAAAACAAAATAATGACGTCATCAACTTTTACGGTAGGCCGTCAAGGTTTTAGTACAATTAACTTCATCGGGTTTTAAAACAACCAATTTCCACGTTGCTTAAAAAAAATAATAATCACAGATTTTTGCCATCTTTTGACATACTCGAAACAGTACAAAATTTCTACTTTTCTAATAAATAACTATCTTTACAGAAATAATACGTCAGTTAATTATTTCAGATGAGGCCGTGGGCCAGTTAAAATGGCTTCGCGGGCCGGTTTTCCTGAAGAAACCAGGAAAACCAACAATTTATCAACATTTAAAACTCTAATAAGAATACAGGACTAGACAAAAGCCATGGATAAGTGTAGGGCGCAATAAACTTTTGTATAGAAGGAGCGTCTGTAACAGATAAGATAAGATAAAACATTTTGAAATAGTGTTATGCCGTTTAGGTGCTTCAAAAGTGCATGGGATTATTTAGGGACGATAGCTTCATAGACCTCCCGAAGAACTGGAAATAGGAGCAATATGAACTTGCGTGAGAGGCCAATGGGCGGCACATTCATTTTTTATAGAGAGGAGCAACTTTTTTTTTACATTTTGAAGGGTACTTTTCATTTGTAGGGGCAGGCGTCATTAATACGCCCATCGGTGGTTGATATAAACTCTAGCCTACAGCCGTTAATATACTTTTTGTGAGACCCTTAGCTAAACGTGTAGACCAAATGCTATGCTCAATCCTTACATTTCAACTATCCGGGTCATTTGAAAAGCTATTTAAGGGCAGACGAATGTCCAAACTTAGGGGTCGTCAATAAATGACGTCACGCGAATTAGGCTAATTTTTCACCCCCTTAGCCCCCTCGTCACACGTCATCACAAAAAGATGGACCCCTCCAATATGACGTCACAAAGCTTTGCTACCCCCCCCCTTTTTTTTTCAAAAAAAGACGTATTTTATATTTGAAAATGAGCATGATTCAAATCACTGTTTGTCATTTAAGAGTGTATTTGGTGTAATGCTGCATTCTAATATCGTAACACGCGTGAAGCCATGTAAAACATCATAAAATGCATTCTAAGAAATCAAATATTTAAGTGGAACTTCTATTTAAAGTTGCGCGTTTTGATGTGACATCACAGTTCTTAAATACCCCCGTCCCCTTCGTCACACATCGTCACAAATGGTCGACCATCCCCCCCTCCCAGGTGCGTGAGCTCATTTATGGACGACCCCTTACATTTTAAAAATAAGATGTAATATATTTTGGAGGAAAAAAAAACAAGATACACAAAAGAATCGTGTTATCAAAACAATAAATTAAAGTTTTATTAGTGGACTTTATCGCGGTCCTATTTTATATGATATATTTTAGAAAAATGCCCTGGCTCTCGTTTACAATAACTGTATAATTGTCACAGTTGTGAGGATATTCGTTGAAAAAAAAATATCACGAGAATAAAGACGCTATTCATCGAATCTAGCTTTAGAAACGTGTGTCATCTGTTGAATAAACCCTAACAACAAGCAACAGGATGGCAAACTGTTAGGATTTTTATTAGAGTTAAATTACACAGCTATATTGAAGTTTCAAATAAGGAATTGCTTGTTGAGTTAAGCGATGTAGTTCAATACATGTTAGTTTTCTTTTATATTTTTATCTAACAATTTAATAGGGCTGCGGAAATTAACGATTAACTTCTCGATTAATCGTTAAAATTTTTAACGATTAAATTATTCTTTAACGATTAATCGACCCATCACTTACAAATTATTGGAAGTCAAAAATTAAAAAAATAATAATAATAAAAAATAGCGGCTGATAAATAATAACAAATTTCCTGACGATTACACGAACATTTTGGTTTTAAACTAAAGAATGACTGACTGTCATTCCTTGCCAAGACCGTTTTGTGCATACCAATTACCTCAGTTCCATGTGAATGATTGTTCAGCTCCGCTGGTAATATTGTCAATTAGACCCGCTCATCACTTGAATCAAATAATGTCAACACACTTGTCTTTTTGCGTAGTTTGTTAAAAGATGACATATAAAGGAGACATTCCAGTGTTATTTAGATTTTCAACAAGAACGATTAATAAGTCGTGTTACTTATGACTAGGGCTGTCAATTTTGTTGAAAAAAGCTGCTCGTGAAAATATCGAACAGGTACCCGGGTTACCCGTTCTAAACGTCGTATAATTTTCCCCCGTCATGACCGCTATACAATGGAACCTAGCCACCATCCATGCACCTCATTTTACAAAGTAGTAGTGGCCAAATGGCTTGCTTCCAGTAACAAACTATTACTAATAATACACTACAATTAACTATAATGCACTAAAATATGTATTCAATTCCTGCTGTAAATGCATTCGTCATACTCATAAACTAAAACTACAGTAAACTGAACATGCAAACAAAATGTCAATAGAATGACGTAACGTTCAGTGTCATACCTTGAATGTTAATATCCACTTGGCGTCGATAGTCAATGCTAAGGGCGATGACGTATGCTTTACTGGGGTAAATCTCAAGTGATCGTGCTTTGGTCAGTGGTACTGCTTTTGTTGACACCAACAAGTTTCTGATATTGGGTGGGTCAGCAGTTTGTTTATCAATATCAATTTTATGAATAGCGTTCAGATGGCGTTTTATCACGCTGGGTTGCCACCCTTCGCAGACACAATTTCATTACAATGTTGCATTTTGCCGTGTCACTGTCAACTCACTTGGCATGACTTCTTACCCATCTTATAAACCATAAAAGCTGACAACGTTAGGTGTATATAAATTTTTGGGCTACGCAAACACATGTTAATGAACCCAAGAAACACACGCGAATGCAAGGGTGTAGTTTATAGCAGTGCTTCTCAAAGTGGTGTTCCGCGGAAGTTATCAAGAAAGGAGAGGAGAGAAATATAATTATAATCCTCCAATTGCTACCAATAATACTAACCCTATAGAATTTGTCATTTTTTGACAATAAGCTAATAAATGAAAGAAAGAAATGGAAATAAAATACATTTCGCTACCATGTAAGTACAGGGAAAATAGTGCACCGTGTAACATCTTCGTGATGTTTTACTTATTAACATATCTTGTAGGCGTTCTCTCAATACATAACCTTGCATACAATAATCCTCTGAAGAACTGGTTTCAATAAAACAACTTTAATATCTACAATATGTAGAGAACATATATAATTTGAGGTTATACAACGTGGAGTCCTCAGCACACGTCCGCCATTAAACACAGAATTCTCCAGCACTGCTTCCCGCGCTTTCACTCACGTGATCTCTCCGTCATCCAACACGCGATTCACACGTGACATTCACCCCCATCCTTCAAATAAAAAATGTTTATGAAATACAACATTTTTGGTCTTAATAAAATCAAATTAATCTACATTTATATTCAAATTTCAAATATTTATCATCAATGGACATTCATTGCCTTACACACAAAATCTATACATAAAAATCAAGAGGACCACGATTATGTCCATTCACAATATCAATTCCAGCATCTTGAATAATTCGATAGCTTTTGAGATGTCATTTTTGCTTCCAGATAATTCAACAGAATTTCGGCCAGATGAGTCACTGTCACTAGAAACTTTTATCTGAAAATCATTGTCTTTATCTATGTCTTTGATTCTGCTTAATACACAACCAATTGTTCTTCCTACTTCAGATGATTGCACATAAATGGTCTCAGACTCACCAGTACCATCTCTATCTCTCCTGCTATGGCCTTCATCCCTTTTGTCACATACGTGATTTTCAATAATGGCTACAGTGTCACTAGTTCTTATTTCTTCTCGATTCATCTTTCTTCTATCATTCATGTCTTGGTTTTCATTCTTTCTCCATGGTTGATCAAAATTTCTTATTCTGGAATCAAAACTATATCTGCCTCTCCATGATCTTCTACTTTGATTATAATCTCTATATATGGAACTATGATTATATCGGTCTCTCCATTATTGTCTACCTTAATCATAATCTCTATGTATGGAATTATTATTCTATTTTTCTCTCCATGATTGTCTACGTTTGTTTTCAAAGTTATCTTGTCTTGATTTTTCTTCTGCATTCTTTCGTATAGGGTTGCAATTAGGTGACACTCTATTTGGTTGTCCTTTATTGTGGTAACACTGCCTCGCCATATGTCCTGGCTTGTTACAGTAACAGCAAATAGTTTGTTGCCTTGGTTTGGCAGACTCTGGTTTCTCATTCCTTGTATTTTTTCTTGGTTTGTAATTTGTATTGCTGCAAAGATATCTTGTCTTTTATCCATTTCCACATTTGGATGAGAGTCTTTGAATGTGCGTAATGCATTTGTTAGCTCTGCTTGAGTACGAACTTTCTTATCAGTTAAATATGTGAATAGAGCTGGTGTTGCATTTTCTAAGAACTTATCAATTAACATCATGTCTAGTATGGCCTTTGGATTGCTCGTATCTATTGCTGCCAGTTCCAGCCATTTTGTTAATTTAACTTGTGCTTCGTGTACTATGGTCTGTGGATCTTTGTCCATCTTGATTCTCATTTCATGAAATTCTTTTTTATAATCATTTTCTGACTTTCCGAAATGACATAGAAGTGCCTTTTTGACATTTTTATTTATGTTTTTGTCTTCTTTGGCTATACTGTTGTAAGCTTCAAATGCTTCTCCAGTTAGTTGAGTCATCAGTTTCGCTGGCCAATCTTCTTCATCATAACCTTTCATGGCCATTATGGATTCAAAATAATCCAAATAAACATCCATTTTTTCTTTCTGGCTATCATAATTTTCTAACTTTGATAGTATCCTTCGGTGCTGACTTTCTATGTGTGTCATTAACAGGATTGTGGCCTCTACTCTCTAAATCAATTTGTAGTTTTAAGTTGTCATTTTTAAGTTGTTCAAGTTCTCTTCTTTCAGCTCTTTCTTCTCTTTCAATTATTTATTTTTGCCTCTCTTCTTCTTGTGCTATTTTTATGCTATGTTAATGAACACAAGAAGTAGAAACTAATGAAAGGGTGTGGGTTATAGTTATAGAATGAAGGGAGGAGAGGGGGGAGGGGTAGATAAGCAACATTAGCTAGTATCAATCGGCGTATTTCAAAGCAAAGTTAGTCAAAGCAGGGACGTTTTTTATTAACAAACACAGCGTCGTTCATCTCTAAGCAGTCCATCCTTTTTTGGAGGACTTTTGTTGTCTTTTTATGATTCTTTTAAAGAACCATAACTTTTTTGTGTTGTTCGATTTCTGTTTCACGTTGAGAGAAAAAAGATGTATCAAAATACATTGTAGTTTTTAGGGACCGTATTTTATTTCCAGTTGACAGATATTTCTCCTTAGATGTACTTCTAAGCATATTTTGGACACACAATTTTTCATTTGATAAATTGTTTCGCGAGCCACAATGTAAACACAAAAAAGCCGCATGGGAACAGAAGTTTGGCCTACGGTTAATATAGCCTATAGACCTTCAAGCAACATTTTCACGGGTACACGAGCGGAATTTTATTACCCGGGTAATCACACGGCAACGGGTATCCGGGTCCCGGGTACCCGTTGACAGGCCTACTTATGACATCATAAATTTTAATTTTTGGCTTTGATCGAAATTAACGATTAATTAATCTTTAATTGTGCAAAAGTTAACGATTAAATTTTAATTAATCGTTAACAGCCCTACTAACAAATAATTGTACGGTATGAACGTACTTGAACATGCCAAGTACAATCACCCTGCTTGGGTATCTAACGCCTTCTTATTTTATTTTATTATGTTAAATTCCAACAGAAAAATATCATTTTAGAAACATGGTTAACTTGAAATAAAATTAAAAAATAATTTAATCACTTATGATTTATGAATACAAAAACATCAGTTTAAATGACAGCATTAGTATCTGCCAGCATGTGTCACGTATGAATCACATGTATATTGCGTGATTGTATGATGGAGAGGTCATGTGAGTTATAAGCGTGGGAGAAATGATGCCTTCCCATTGGCTGAGAAGGTTGGGAGATTAGTTGTCAGAGAACTTCCGTGAGGGAAGGACGTGATGTGTGTGCTTGAGAATTCCACGTTGTATAACCTCAAATTATAATTCTTGTACATAGTATACATATTAAAGTTGTTTTATTGAAACAAGTTCTTCAGTGGATTATTGTACACAAGATTCTGTATTGAGAGAACGCCTACAAGAGTTACACATTAAATAAAACAACCTACAGTTACAGCATTTACTTCGTCACTACTTGAATGAAAGATCACGGGAAATCGTTAAATATGACTTAAATAAATTTAAATAAAGAGCACAATATCCTAGCATCATTTTTAGATATGGTTTTAATATTATGATTCATGAGAAAAGAAAATGAGCCATTGCACATTAGAGTTTCTTATTCTTGCGAATTATTTGTGATAAAAAGTATGCTTCTTTACATCAGAGAAACTATCATACTATGTCATTACCCACAATTCATCACACTGACAAAGTTCTAGTAAAAAATCGGGACGTCTGGTCACTTTAGCGGGACATGCAGTCTGAAATCGGGACGTCTAGTCACCTTACGCATCGGAATCACCGACAAGTCACGGGAAGGCCGTATCAAGGAGTAAAATATAAATAACCACAGAAATCGACGCACCAACTGGCTTAGCTAACAATAAAGCAATTTAAATTTATAAACAAAATATCACTGTTTTGAATATTTAATTAAATTTAAGAAAAAATATTAAGTCATTCGTACCCAAAATCAAAATAAAACTAATTGTATTTAAAAGTATTGAAAAAAAGCGGGACAAACGGGCGTCCCGCGGGACAAGCGAGGGTCAGCGGGGCATGGGGTCTGAAATCGGGACTGTCCCGCCTAAATCGGTACGTCTGGTCACCTTACACAAAACAACTTTTCTTCTTAGCTCATTTTTTAAGGCATTAATTTTAAATATCACAGAAAGGATACTTGATACAGTCAAGTCATGTGGATTAAGATTATTATCACTCGTGTCAATATAAATGAAAGTAGTGTGGATTTAGGTATCTTCGTATAGTACGTAGGTAAGAAATCTACATAGTAGTCAAATTTAATAAATGCATTTTCTGGAAGGAACCGGTTTAATAGTGGGCATATGTTCGAAGCGTACACGTACAAATTACGGTACACATGACGTATTTTAATATATCTAGTGGATAGAAGATACGGTGGGTTGTTGTCTTGTTTTGTTTGTTTTGTTTGGGGGGGGAGTCAAAGCTTTGTGACGTATTTTTGGAGAGGGGTCTAACTTTTTGTGACGACGCGTGACGAGGGGGGGGGGTGAAAAATCGTCTAAAATCGCGTGACGTCATTTATGGACGGCCCCATAGATATTTTTTTAGATATCATTTCCTGCGTTTGTATTATTTTCTTAATATTAAAGGGGAAGGTGAGATCTTCACAAGCAAAATAATATTAGATTGTTATTTTATTTAACCCGTAGCACGGGCATAGGACTCTGATATTAGAAATATATCGTTCTAGCTTAATAAATGCGGGCCGCTGATATTAGAAATATATCGTTCTAGCTTAATAAATGTGGGCCGCTGATATTAGAAATATATCGTGCTAGCTTAATAAATGCGGGCCTCTGATATTAGAAATATATCGGTATAGCTTAATAAATGTGGGCCTCTGATATTAGAAATATATCGTGCTAGCTTAATAAATGTGGGCCTCTGATATTAGAAATATATCGTGCTAGCTTAATAAATGCGGGCCTCTGATATTAGAAATATATCGTGCTAGCTTAATAAATGTGGGCCTCTGATATTAGAAATATATCGGTCTAGCTTAATAAATGTTGGCCTCTGATATTAGAAATATATCGTGCTAGCTTCATAAATGTGGGCCTCTGATATTAGAAATATATCGTGCTAGCTTCATAAATGTGGGCCGCTGATATTAGAAATATATCTTGCTAGCATAATAAATGAGGGCCTCTGATATTAGAAATATATCGTGCTAGCTTAATAAATGCGGGCCTCTGATATTAGAAATATATCGGTCTAGCTTAATAAATGTGGGCCTCTGATATTAGAAATATATCGGTCTAGCTTAATAAATGTGGGCCTCTGATATTAGAAATATATCGGTCTAGCTTAATAAATGTTGGCCTCTGATATTAGAAATATATCGTGCTAGCTTCATAAATGTGGGCCTCTGATATTAGAAATATATCGTGCTAACATAATAAATGCGGGCCTCTGATATTAGAAATATATCGTGGTAACATTTGATAACACTACCTCGGTGGAGTGCGGTAATAACTACTTTGAAAAGTGGTGAGCCAGGCATCATCTAAATTGTTCTTTGCCCTACATTATGGGGTTGTTGGTAGATTCCATTTTCATTTAGATTTAAAAGAGATCTGTCTTCATTAACTTCATACTGCATGGTGATTAACGTGGTTAAATGTTGACTTCGCCCAACTTCACATCAATTTTGATTCATCAATCTGTATAAATACATAATTAACCAACATTTTAACTTGAATTACCTCCAACAAACGCAACACGTGACTCCATCGTTTCAACAAAGTCTGAGTGTAAACCAGTTCTAAAAAAGTCAACATTTGATTTACATAGGACTCAAGCAATTTTTTTTTAAATTGACCACTTTAGATATTCGTGTTATAAATACTGTAAACATGCTGAAATTTAGCACGAAGCAAATGGAAAGTAAGTATTATTTAAATTATCGTAATTTAAATATTTTTTTATAAAACTTTCCTTTTTTTTTAAAAATTAATTTTGTCTTTTTTTTTCATTTAATATTTCCCATACAATTTTTTAACGCAACTTCCTTTGGAAAAATTGCGTTTATGTATTCGAAATGTCTGTCAAGCTTGACAATGCAACTCCTCCTGAACCATACCAGATAGAGGGTTCGGGTCTTTTGCAAATATACTATGGAGATCCCAAGGATGTGCAACGGCCAAAAAAATACCAAAAAGGTTTACTGGATTTCCTGGAAAATAAAAATAAAAACGAAAAAATATCAGTATTTTGTCAATTTCTCGCCAACCATAACATCTATCGGGGTTGAAACAAACGTGAAACAATAGCTACTCATATTTAGAACAGCGTTGAAGAAGGAATTTTTCAACAATCTCTTTTCGTTCGACTCCCGTAATTTGTGAAGCAATTTTTTTAAAGCAATTGTTTTGTTTAGTTTCAAAATTATTGATTTGAAATTACTTTTAATGTAATCTAGAATGATAGATAATTGGGTTTTCCCGCTTTGTGGATGCTTATGTTAGATTGTTGCGTGGTGCGCATTATATTGACACATTCTTGGTGTGATGTAACGTGAGGGGAATATGACATAATTGTCAGGGGTATGAGAATCACTGTGAGTGAATGCTTGTTGATTGTGTGAACAGTAGTCATGAATGTAATGTTTTAGTGAACTGTTGGTCACATGGGTGTGTGACCAGAGGACACGCCAGGGTCAGTTGGGCCCAGTTGTGTAGTCAGACCGGTCGGAGCAGACCGGGGAGTTGCAGCGAGTCAAGAGTTTTAGCGTGTCGTCCAAGAGTTGTAGCGTGTCGCCCAAGAGTTGTAGCGTGTCGTCCAAGAGTTGTAGCGTGTCGCCCAAGAGTTGTAGCGTGTCGCCCAAGAGTTGTAGCGTGTCGCCCAAGAGTTGTAGCGTGTCGCCCAAGAGTTGTAGCGTGTCGCCCAAGAGTTGTAGCGTGTCGCCCAAGAGTTGTAGCGTGTCGCCCAAGAGTTGTAGCGTGTCGCCCAAGAGTTGTAGCGTGTCGCCCAAGAGTTGTAGCGTGTCGCCAAAGAATTGTAGCGTGTCGCACAAGAGTTGTAGCGTGTCACCCAAGAGTTGTAGCGTGTCGCCCAAGTGTTGTAGCGTGTCGCCCAAGAGTTGTAGCGTGTCGCCCAAGAGTTGTAGCGTGTCGCCTAAGAGTTGTAGCGTGTCGCCCAAGAGTTGTAGCGTGTCGCCCAACAGCTGTAGCGTGTCGCCCAAGAGTTGTAGCGTGTCGCCCAAGAGTTGTAGCGTGTCGCCCAAGAGTTGTAGCGTGTCGCCCAAGAGTTGTAGCGTGTCGCCCAAGAGTTGTAGCGTGTCGCCCAAGAGTTGTAGCGTGTCACCCAAGAGTTGTAGCGTGTCGCCCAAGAGTTGTAGCGTGTCGCCCAAGAGTTGTAGCGTGTCGCCCAAGAGTTGTAGCGTGTCGCCCAAGAGTTGTAGCGTGTCGCCCAAGAGTTGTAGCGTGTCGCCCAAGAGTTGTAGCGTGTCGCCCAAGAGTTGTAGCGTGTCGCCCAAGAGTTGTAGCGTGTCGCCCAAGAGTTGTAGCGTGTCACCCAAGAGTTGTAGCGTGACGCCCAAGAGTTATAGCGTGTCGCACAAGAGTTGTAGCGTGTCACCCAAGAGTTGTAGCGTGTCGCCCAAGAGTTGTAGCGTGTCGCCCAAGAGTTGTAACGTGTCGCCCAAGAGTTATAGCGTGTCGCACAAGAGTTGTAGCGTGTCACCCAAGAGTTGTAGCGTGTCGCCCAAGAGTTGTAGCGTGTCGCCCAAGAGTTGTAGCGTGTCGCCCAAGAGTTGTAGCGTGTCGCCCAAGAGTTGTAGCGTGTCGCCCAGAGTTGTAGCGTGTCGCCCAAGAGTTGTAGCGTGTCGCCCAAGAGTTGTAGCGTGTCGCCCAAGAGTTGTAGCGTGTCGCCCAAGAGTTGTAGCGTGTCGCCCAAGAGTTGTAGCGTGTCGCCCAAGAGTTGTAGCGTGTCGCCCAAGAGTTGTAGCGTGTCGCCCAAGAGTTGTAGCGTGTCGCCCAAGAGTTGTAGCGTGTCGCCCAAGAGTTGTAGCGTGTCGCCCAAGAGTTGTAGTGTGTCGCCCAAGAGTTGTAGCGTGTCGCCCAAGAGTTGTAGCGTGTCGCCCAAGAGTTGTAGCGTGTCGCCCAAGAGTTGTAGCGTGTCGCCCAAGAGTTGTAGCGTGTCGCCCAAGAGTTGTAGCGTGTCGCCCAAGAGTTGTAGTGTGTCGCCCAAGAGTTGTAGTGTGTCGCCCAAGAGATGTAGTGTGTCGCCCAAGAGTTGTAGTGTGTCGCCCAAGAGTTGTAGTGTGTCGCCCAAGAGTTGTAGTGTGTCACCCAAGAGTTGTAGTGTGTCGCCCAAGAGTTGTAGTGTGTCGCCCAAGAGTTGTAGTGTGTCGCCCAAGAGTTGTAGTGTGTCGCCCAAGAGTTGTAGTGTGTCGCCCAAGAGTTGTAGTGTGTCGCCCAAGAGTTGTAGTGTGTCGCCCAAGAGTTGTAGTGTGTCGCCCAAGAGTTGTAGTGTGTCGCCCAAGAGTTGTAGCGTGTCGCCCAAGAGTTGTAGCGTGTCGCCCAAGAGTCGGTCGGGTTTTGGACCGAGGGGACTTAGAGATGTTTTAGATACATGGAGCTGTGAAGTTGATAATCGGCATGGGCCCAGGAGCGGTCGCGTCGGACCGAGGGCCATTCGGCAATGGGCACAGGAGCGGTCGCGTCGGACCTAGGGCCATTCGGCATTGGCCCAGGAGCGGTCGCGTCGGACCGAGGGCCATTCGGCATGGGCCCAGTAGCGGTCGCGTCGGACCGAGGGCCATTCGGCATGGGCCCAGGAGCGGTCGCGTCGGACCGAGGGCCATGCTTGTGAAGTAACTATAATTTGGCGTTGTGTGGACAGCCAGTTGATTATAAAGATATATTTGTTGCCCAGGCAGGACAGCCAGTTGATTATAAAGATATATTTGTTGCCCAGGCAGGACAGCCAGTTGATTATAAAGATATATTTGTTGCCCAGGCAGGACATCCAGTTGATTATAAAGATATATTTGTTGCCCAGGCAGGACAGCCAGTTGTGTACAGTGTAATAAACAGTTGGGTGGTCCAAGGTTGTCATTGCCAGGGCGGGGTGGAAGATAAGCATCCACTCCTCTAGAAATGCCCTTAAAGGCTTGCGTCTCTTAATGCCTCTGTCAACTAAAATCCAGCTCCTGGCCTTCTCGCGTGGCTCACACAAAAGCCCGGCGGACCACGTTTCTACTAACAGGAGAAGGGATGAAGAAGGCGGTCAACTGGCGCCTCAAAACCATTAGCTTCGGGTAGATGAGACTCGATAACCATGGTCGGTAGCTCATCTAGGAGAGGGAAACTCTTATTCTAAACCTCCGCTGTCTTGCGGCTAAACCTTCATGGGAAAGGCTAGGGGAGTAAACCCCGACAGAAAATCAGGAAATGGAGCTCCTAAAGCGGTCTGCTACTGAAACAAATTGCATTCCGGCAGCTCCTGCGACGCGAATGGTGCCAAGTCGTATCGACATTAGTCGTTCCATTGGATCCACCATTGGCGTGGAGATGGGGGATCTGCTGTTTGGGCAGCAGCTGGTTCTCCATAGTAACGCGCACAGGCTTTATCTTTACTGGAGAGGACACTCCAGCATCGCCACAAGGTGTGAACACAATACGGGAAGCAGCAGTTTACCGGTTATAAGCCATAACTCATAGAGCTCGGCGCCAGGGGTTGCTTCTGACGGTGGGAGAGATCACCATGTCTCAATGGATCGCTACCACCCGCCTCAAGCTGGGCAGCCCCCAGCCAATAAGGTGCTATTCCGCCATGGCCTACCTGCTCCACTGGGTGCGTGGAGCTCAGAGGAACTTCTCAACAAGTAGGCCAGTAAATCCTGCACCTAGAAATAAAAAAACAAAAGATAAGAAGACTCCAGCTCTTCGCCTAGTAAGCTGGAACGGTAGGACTATGTGTCCAGGCATTACTGCTGACCTGCAACTTATTGATGATGCCAGGAAGACAGCCATCATTGACAGGGAGCTTGCCAGACTAAACATCGACATTGCCTGCCTTCAGGAGACTAGACTCCCAGAAAGTGGTACCATAAAAGAATGCAACTACACTTTCTTCTGGCAGGGTGGACCAATGGACACACCAAGGCAACATGGGGTTGGTTTTGCCATAAAAAATGGACTCTGCTCCTCCATAGAACCCCCAACAAAGGGCACTAACAGGATACTAACAATACGACTATCTACATCCTCAGGATTAGCCAACATCATCAGTGCTTATGCTCCAACCTTATCCTCGAGCTCAGAAGCGAAAGACCAGTTCTATGATGATCTCAATCAAACACTAGCCAGCATACCCACCAATGAAGCAATCTACCTCCTTGGTGACTTCAATGCAAGAGTTGGAAGTGATCACATGGCCTGGCCAACTTGCCTCGGTTATTTTGGAAGAGGCAGGCTAAATGAAAATGGGCAGAGATTACTAGAGATGTGCTGCTTACATGGACTATGTGTCACAAATACTTTCTTCAACTGCAAAGCAATCCCCCAAGTGTCATGGAGGCATCCCCGCTCTAAACACTGGCACCAACTAGATCTCATCATCACAAGACGCACACAACTGGCCAGTGTCCTCCTCACACGCAGTTACCACAGTGCAGACTGCGACACAGATCATTCCTTAGTGGCTAGCAAGGTAAGGTTACTGCCAAAGAAATTGTACCGCAACAAAAACAAGGGAAAACCACGCATAGGCATCTGCTCCACCAAGAATCCAGTGAAAACAGCAGAATACACCCAGAGACTACAAGAAGCTCTTGTAAAAATACCAGCAGTAGACAGTATTGAGTCCAAGTGGTCATGTTTTGCGGGACACCATATATGGCTCAGCTATTGCGGCATTCGGCAAGAGAGAACGCAAAAGTGCAGACTGGTTTGAGGCCCACAGGGAGGAAATGAAGCATGTCACCGATACAAAAAGAAAGGCTCTTTTAGCCTATAAAGACAGGCCTTGCCCAGAAACTCTACATTCCCTTAAGAGCGCCAAGAAAAATTCCCAGCAGACAGTTCGCCACTACGCTAACACGTACTGGCTCAATCTAAGTTCCAGCATACAGTAAGCTGCTGATAGAGGCGATACAAAGGCTATGTACGAGAATATAAAACAAACAACAGGCCCTCTGACCTCCAAGACAGCACCCTTAATGTCAAAAGCAGGGGAAATTATCACTGATCGGGACAAGCAACTCAAACGGTGGATCGAGCACTACCTGGAATTGTACGCAACTATAAACCATGTCTCAACTGCTGCCCTGGACGATATCCCAGACCTGCCGGTCATGGAAGAGCTCGATAGCCTACCCACAATGGTCGAGCTAAGTAGAGCCATAGATTGCCTAGCCTGCGGGAAAGCCCCTGGTAATGATGGAGTTCCACCAGAAGTTCTCAAATGTGGAAAAGAAATACTTTTACAGCCTTTGCATGACCTCCTCACTCTGTGCTGGGAACAGGGTCAGATACCACAGGAGTTAAAAGATGCCAACATCGTTACACTATAAAAATAAAGGAGACAAGAGTGACTGCAACAACTATCGTGGAATCTCTCTCCTCAGTATAGTTGGAAAGGCCTTCGCCCGAGTTTCATTGACACGCCTGCAGACCCTAGCATTGCGTGTACTCCCAGAATCGCAGTGCGGCTTTCGAGCCGGAAGATCAACCATAGACATGATCTTCTCTCTGCGCCAGCTGCAGGAGAAATGCAGGGAGCAACATATGCCTCTATACATCGCGTTCGTCGACCTAACTAAAGCTTTTGATCTTGTCAGCAGAAGCGGCTTTTTCCAGATCTTAGAAAAAATAGGCTGCCCTACACATCTGCTTAACATCATCAAGCAATTCCACGAAAACATGCAGGGCACAGTGTGCTATAACGGTGCCACCTCTGAGGCTTTCCCAGTAAGTAGTGGAGTAAAGCAAGGCTGCGTGTTGGCACCTACTCTATTCGCAATATTCTTTTCCATCTTACTCCAGTATACCTTCAATAACAACAGCGAGGGGATATACATACACACCAGAGCTGACGGGAGATTATTCAATATTGCCCGACTTAAAGCCAAGACCAAAATAAGGAAGATTTTGCTGCGCGAGCTCTTATTTGCAGACGATGCCGCCTTAATATCCCACACAGCAGACGGCCTGCAGAATCTTGTATCCAGCTTCTCCGCTGCCTGCAAAGAGTTTGACCTGACCATAAGTATAAAGAAAACCAACATTATGGCACAGGATGCTGCCTCTCTCCCGACTATCACCATTGACGACTGCAACCTGGATGCTGTTGACAGTTTTACTTATCTGGGATCAAACATCTCAAGCACCCTCTCACTGGAAGATGAGATAAGTAGTAGGATAGGGAAGGCAGCAACTGTTATGGCTAGACTGTACAAACGAGTCTGGTCCAATGCCAAACTCACAGCAAGGACTAAGCTGCAGGTATACCAGGCCTGCGTACTGAGCACACTCCTCTATGGATGCGAGTCTTGGACCACCTATACCAGGCATGAAAGAAGGCTCAATAGCTTCCACCTCAGATGCCTGCGCCGCATCCTAGACATCAAATGGCAAGAGAAAGTCCCCAACACAGAGGTCCTGGCTCAAGCAAGCATGAGTAGTATTGCAGCAATATTAAGCCAAAGACGCCTCCGTTGGCTTGGACACGTCAAGAGGATGCAAAGTGTTCGCATACCCAAGGATGTGCTTTACAGAGACCTGGCGACAGGGAAAAGGTCGGTTGGTCGGCCATGTCTCAGATACGTGGACATATGCAAGAGAGACATGAAAGTAGCCAACATTGATATACAAAACTGGGAAAACCTGGCAGAGGATAGGTCCATGTGGCGGGCTATAGTGAAAGAAGGATCACTAAGAGCAGAGGAGCAAACTAGGGCAGAAGCAGTCGGGAAAAGAGCGAGGAGAAAGGCCAGGCAACAATGCCCCACTGCTTTCGTGTGTGTGTCATGCAGAAGAGACTGCCACTTCAGGTTATTTCTCATCAGCCACACCAAGAGCTGCAAATAATAAAGATAAATCTATCGTCTTTCGTAGACGGACAGATGCCATACATACTAATAAACAGTTGAAGTATACATCATTTTTTTCTTTTATTAGTGTCTTGTATGCAAGCGGAGAGGAAGGCAACATTCCCTAAAACATCGAGACCTGACAGTCATATTGTGTTTTGTATCAGAATTACTTATTTGAATCGACTCTTAATGGAATCTAGAATGATTTCCCTTGATAAAAAAATCGGAAATTCCTTGTCGGAGATTGTGTTTAAATACTCATTCGAGGTTTTATAGGTTTATTTGTATCCTACAGGTTGCCAAGTGCGATCATAGAAAATTGTTTTTAAATAAGGGTTCCCTCATCTTGCGTGACTTAATTTGACATCTGTTAACACCTAAAGCCTTGTGACTAGTGGACTATTTAATTTCCAGACAGCCCCTTTATTCAGCTCCTATCATCATTCCTTGCCCGCTTGGCACACATCCCTTCTAAATCCGCCGTGATGAATCCCAAAAGCCCCTATGTGTCTTTAACCTTGACTCATCACATGGGTGTCACACGCGCATGTAACACACTTCAGATCTACCCCGATGGTGATTCCCCTGAGCCCCTGCCCCCCCCCCACCCCGCCCAGCTACAGTACAATAACTGGGTAACTCTGAAGGGCAGGAAAAGTGGCGACGTACCAGTTTGCACCCAGATAATTACACGCCTCAAGAGCTAATTGTGTTTGTGATTAAACGTTTCGGAGCACCTTCACAGCATGTATTCATCGTCAGTCTGTCGGGACCCTACAGTACATCGCACAGAGCTGAAAAGATGTAGAAAAAAATAATGCATTTCTCTACCACATTCCTGAATTTATTTAAAGCCATAGTAGGTTTGATGTTTTCTTCTCAAAATAATGTCAGTCAGTTTGTTTAGAAATTTACTGGATCAAATGTGTTGCATTTATTCAAGTGGTTTTTATTTGGGGCAACAAAGGAATAAGTGGTGAATGGAGGAAAGATTAATATACCGAAATTGCATATTGGAACACTGACATTTCTGACTGAGACACTGAAACAATTAAGGCACAAAAAGAATGATAACCCCAACAAACTAAAATCAACTCAATTTTCAAGCTGTACAGTTTCTGAGAGTACAATAAATGTATTAGGTTATTGTACTAAAGGCGGATATCCCATCTGAAACTACGGAAATGTAACAGTGCAGTGGTTCCTCGAGATACTAAATTAATCCATCCCGTGGTGGCTTTCGTATCTTGGATTTTTCGTATCTCGAACAAAGTTTTGCATGTAAAATACTCAATCCGTTCCAAGAAACAACAAAATTGAAAATATCACGGGAAACTATAGAAAATAAAGTAGGATTTTTCAGTCCTTAAACAGTACACATTATAATTCAAATGAATAATTTAAAAAAAACAATGAAACAGAATACAATAAATGAAAAATAATAAGTATACAAATGTATCTTTCGAGTGAGGTGATGTGACGAAGTGTCGGAGAAGGTGGTATGGGAGGAGAGCGGATGGCAGAAAACATTATGGCATTACGTACTTAACTTCATGAAAATAATAAGTTATGTACAAACTTATCATGAATTAATGCTAAATAAATACTTAAATTTAGTAGTACAACTGTACACTAAACAAACATAAAATAACACTTAAACTTTTTGTTTTAAACAAAATTGTTTTTAAATTAAAAAAAAACACTTTTTGTTTTGCGCTTTCTAATTTTTTGTTACACCTTTCATTTCATTTACCTCACTTTAACAAATATCTTCTTGTCTTATTTTTTTTATTTTTTTTTATTTTTTTTTAAATAAGACAAGAAGATATTTGTTAAAGTGAGGTAAATGAAATGAAAGGTGTAACCTTTCATTTCATTTACCTCACTTTAACAAATATCTTCTTGTCTTATTTTAAATAAGACAAGAAGATATTTGTTAAAGTGAGGTAAATGAAATGAAAGGTTACACCTTTCATTTCATTTACCTCACTTTAACAAATATCTTCTTGTCTTATTTTTTTTTATTTTAAATAAGACAAGAAGATATTTGTTAAAGTGAGGTAAATGAAATGAAAGGTGTAACCTTTCATTTCATTTACCTCACTTTAACAAATATCTTCTTGTCTTATTTTTTTTTAAATAGTTTTTTTTAAATATTTGCCTACTTATGGTCTCTTAGCAAAGTATGATCCAAGTAAGCTTGTTTTTGACTGCATTTTACAATGTTTATGAAAAGAGCCAGGCAAATTTCATTGAGCTGCAAAAGAACTGTTGGTGGCACGTTGCATGCAGTCAGGGGACTAAAGAACTGTTGGTGGCACGTTGCATGCAGTCAGGGGACAAAAGAACTGTTGGTGGCACGTTGCATGCAGTCAGGGGACAAAAGAACTGTTGGTGGCACGTTGCATGCAGTCAGGGGACAAAAGAACTGTTGGTGGCAGTCAGAAGATACCAATTTGTTTTCAGCTGCGCGTTTTTCGTATCTTGAATTGTTTCTGTATCTTAATCTTGGTACAAAAAATTCTTTCAGTGACATTTCGTATCTTGGACTTTCGTATCTTGAAGCATTCGTATCTCGAGTTACTGCTGTAAATGTATAAAGATTTATTTTACATGAGTCTGCGTAATGGCTTAGAATAATTTCACTTGGATAATGGCTTTATAAATTTCATAAAGCCGCGATAGTCGTAAATTTGCCTACAAAAATGTAATCTCTAATTAAAACACATTAATTATTTTTGACTCAATCAACCTAGAGTCTTCGAACATCAAGAAATATTACCAATAGTCAACTCCTGTTATCAACATTAAAATCAGCATTCATAGATTTTACCAGCCAATTTAATGTTTTAAATAAATTATGTTCGATTTCTTAAACTTTCAAATCATTGTTAAAGAATGTATCGTCGTATTGTCAAACTAGATATTGACAAGCTAGATATTGACAAACTAGACATTGACAAACTAGATATTGACAAGCGAAATATTGACAAGCTAAACATTGACAAGCTAGATATTGACAAGCTAGATATTGACAAGCTAGATATTGACAAGCTAGATATTGACAAGCTAGATATTGACAAACTAGATATTGACAAGCTAGATATTGACAAGCTAGATATTGACAAGCTAGACATTGACAAGCTAGATATTGACAAGCTAGATACTGACAAGCTAGATATTGACAAGCTAGATATTGACAAGCTAGATATTGACAAGCTAAACATTGACAAACTAGATATTGACAAGATATATATTGACAAGCTAGATATAGTATTGACAAGCTAGATAATGACAAGCGAGATATTGACAAGCTAGACATTGACAAACTAGATATTGACAAGCTAGATATTGACAAGCTAGAAATTGACAAACTAGATATTGACAAGATATATATTGACAAGCTAGATATTGACAAACTAGATATTGACAAGCTAGATATTGACAAGCTAGATATTGACAAGCTAGCTATTGACAAGCTAGATATTGGCAAGCTAGATATTGACAAACTAGATATTGACAAGCTAGATATTGACAAGCTAGATATTGACAAGCTAGCTATTGACAAGCTAGATATTGGCAAGCTAGATATTGACAAACTAGATATTGACAAGCTAGATATTGACAAGCTAGATATTGACAAGCTAGATATTGACAAGCTAGATATTGACAAGCTAGATATTGACAAGCTAGAAATCAGTTTTTAAATTAACCCTTTAATGCCATGACGACTGACAACATCATAGGATTATTTAGTCTTTTGTTTTTAAGTAGGGAAGCTTTGACGTAATGAAATTTTCAAATTGGGATGATAAGTCCTCACTTCATATTATCTTATGTAATATTATCTGGTAGATGATGATACGTCTTCACTACATATTATCTTATGTAATATTATCTGGTAGAGGATGATAAGTCCTCACTTCATATTATCTTATGTAATATTATCTGGTATGGGATTGTAAGTCCTCAATTTATATTATCTTATGTAATATTATCCGGTAGAGAACTCCTTCTATACAGAAGATTAGTTACTCCCACGCTTATCCGTGGTTTATGTCTAGTCTTGAATTTTTTTAAAGAGTATTAAATGTTGACAGTGCGTTGGATTTCCTGGTTTTATAAGGCAACCTATTCCAATCCCGAATTCCAGACGGGAAGGAAGAGAATATGTATGTGCTTGTTCGTGCGTACAGAATAAGAAAAGTGTTTTTATTCCTTTGTATATATGAGGTTTGTATTACCATTAGATCATCTTTGTGTTGTATTTCCCAATTAGAATGAATTGCCTTATATATTAATATTACGTTGCTATTTGTTCCGCTTAATATTTATGGCTAGATGTAGACCCGTCAATCGTAACCGGGAACCGGGTACCCGTTGCCGTGCAATTACCAGGGTATTAAAATCACGCCCGGGTGCTGTGAAAGTGTGGCTGCAATGTCTAAACTCTAAACCCGGGGTTCCCAACCCCGTGCCCGCGGGCACTATGGTGCCCGCGGAACGATTCGTATGTGCCCGCCACTATTCGACAGAGACAGAATTTTTTCATAAACATTCTCTCGTGCATTTTCCACATATGAAGAAGATGCTAGGTAACAATGAATTAAACGGGTCATTATTTATTAAGCATCTTCAAGTGTTAAAAAACAGTTTGAAGAGAGATTTTTGCAGTTTACACATATCGAGCCAATTGTTTCCTTCTATATCAATCATTTTACTTGCCAAATAAATGTAATGGAAATGGCCGCATGTATTGCATTTTTTGTTCAAGGTAAGACAGAAGAACTAGAGCTAGAAATTTTGGACCTTAATAATGATAGTTTTGCGAAAATCCTAAATATCCAATCACTTTTGGAATACAGTGGCCGGATAAAAGTTCCTTTTTACACGCATTTATTTAACTCACAATGTTTGTATGTTGTATATTGTATCCTACAAATCTTGTAAATTAAAATTAAACAACTTCTGATGGTCCTAGAGATCTCACAATTTTACCACAGGTAGATCTTGGATGACAATACATTGTATCAAAATTTCAGATCGATCGAATGTACCGTAATTAAATAAATGCATTTTTTAAGTTTATCTCTATATATAATCTGTATCCGTGCTATTCTTGACGGGAATGTCACCGGAGTTCACCACCAGCCATCGGTGACCACATTCCAGGTGTTAAACAGCTCAGTAATACGAAACTAAATCTAAATTGACATGATAATACAAGAGGAACAACTGGAATTTGTGTAGCCTAGTTGGCCGAATTGTTAACGTAATGGATTTTCGACCTGGAGGTACTGGGTTCAATTTTCAGTTGGGGGAAACTGTTTTTTTTAATACATCAAATTGTAATTATTAATCTATCTTTTTACCATTATCACATTTAAGCTATAGACAACGAAGTTTGACTAATTAAATTGAATTGATTATGTCGAAAAATTGATTTAAAACAATTTTGATACTAAAAAGTAGAAAATAAAATAAAATATTTTAAAAATCTTTTTTTTTATAAAGCACACGCTTTTATTTACATATAGAAAGTACACTAAAAAGGAGAACATAAAAAATTTCTATGATAACAGGTGAAATGACTGAATCTATCCCCACGCTTTTATGTGCAGTGGATAGATTCAGTAATTTCACCAGTTATCATAGAAAATTTTTATTTTCTTCTTTTTAGTGCACTTTCTATATGTAAATAAAAGCGTGTGGTTTATAAAAAAAAAGAAGATTTTTTTAATTTTTTTTTATTTTTTTTTAAAGTGGCATACAAAATTGAATCATTTTTCGGTTCGAGATATTTATGCGAATAATTGTTTTCAAACATTAATAAAAATCAAGATATATAGATCTCGACTCACCGATGAGCATCTTTATGATTGTTTGCTAACAGGATTATCGTCATACTCTCCTAATTATGAGTCACTGGCCAAAGATATGCAATGCCATAGATCACATTGACATATTGATTATATATTTTTTTATAAAATGTCTTCTTTGTATTTGTGATTTTTGTTTACTTTGTTTACGTTTTGTAAATACATTTCTCTGTGTGTATGTGTGTGTGTATGTGTGTGTGTATGTGTGTATGTGTGTGTGTATGTGTGTATGTGTATGCAATTTGAATAATAATTTTATTATTTTGAAACATTTTTGTTTATTATTTATTAATAAATTATGAATATAAGAAAATAAATTATGGGAAAATGCGAAGTTATGGAAGGAGTTTGTCGATTAAAAATAGGTGGTGCCCGCTAACCTGCCGATATTTTAGAATGTGCTCTAGAGTACAAAAAGGTTGGGAACCCCTGCTCTAAACCAACGGTGGCCCAACTGCGGCTCTTCTGTGTTCTCATTGCGGCTCGCGAAACTTTATCAAATTATAACTTTTGAAATATTTGCTGTGAAATACGTTTAACACGAAAACACTTGATAATAAATATCTGTCAATGGGAAATGATATAGGGTCCTGACAAACTACAATGTATTTTGTTACACTTTGTCCCGATTCACGAACAATTCGACCACGGGCGATTCGACCCCGGACGTTTCAACCCCGGACGGTTCGACCACGGACGATTCGACCCCGGGCGATTCAACCCCAGACAGTTCGACCACAGGACATTTTGACCCCAGGACGTTTCAAACCGCGCCCTTTCCATTTTCCCGCCCCAGCTGTCTGTCGACACTGGATGGAATCTCCGGAAATAGTTCTTCTCTCTCTTGTCTGTATCTATTTTAAATGGAGGTAACCAGGATTACTTTGTTAGACTTTCTGAGTAATGTGAATTACAAGCATGAATAGCGACAATAAAGTAGCAAACATGGGGGAAATACGTAGCTGAGGTTAGGAAAGGTATTGTGGATCAGATCACACTCATGTGGAATGTTTTAAATTCCGACCACTCTGTTTCATACATCTTACAACAGCAAGGACTTAGACATTTCTTATCAACTGAAACCAGTCTTTTCCGCTGTGAACTTTATTCGATGAATTGCGATCAATTAGGTTAAGGTAATTTGATTCTGAATTCTGCGACTTCCCTCATCATAAAGCAATGAGCTGGTTCAGCTATGCCCAAGTCCTGTTTCTGTTTTACATGCACCGAAAAGAAAACATGTTTTGTCGCTAAAAAAAAAGATAGAGCACTATCCACAGCTGTCATTACCTGTCAAAGTTGTCTATTTGGTAAAAATCAAATCAACATGAATGAACTGAACTTGAAACTTTAGGCAAAGCTTAACCTCGTCTGGAACCTCTATGGTCTCATCAAAGGATTCCAGAGAAAGCGTTCATTGCTTGAAGTACAGCTGGAAAAAGAAAACTTTTCTTATATTCACTGTTTCTAAAGAGTTTTGGTCAACAACTGCATAATATGTCAACCCCTCGAATTTCCTTCAAAATAATATCAGTGACTTAAGAAATCATAGTTTTGATGAATTTTCAGACATTGACAGAATTTAAATTGACATTATCTTGTCCAGAATTCGTTTGATTTTAACCTTGATGTTGTTGAAGTTAAACTATAGTTGAAGTTCATTGATCTTCTGGCAAATGAATTGTTGCAAAAGAAGCATGCATAGAAAGGGAAAGTTATTAAAAATAACCGCTGCTTAATTGATGTTGAGATTTTCAAAAAGAAGATGTTTGCCGCTGGCATGGCATCAATGTTTGGAACAACTTTTGTCTGTGTGCAAACATTTAAAAAACTGAAGTACGTGAAGTCAAAACACCCAACAAGATTGACTGGTGTACATTTGAAAGCGCTTCTCTTGATTGCATGCCGCTATTGCAAACCGAAAATTGAAGAAACATTGAAAACCAAATTTCACTTTTACAAATTCCACAATGTTTTTCGCTGCTTCTGTTCGGAGATTCTAAGTCTAATTTTTAACTTTTATTTGTTTTAAGGCCTTCAGCTAACCCACCATTAACAAAGTAGGCTAAACTTAAATTTAGTTTTTCGTCTGAAATGGTATATTTTTACTACTTAGCTCTTTGTGACGCTTAATAGTTGTGGCTAGACGTAGGCCAGTCAACGGTAACCGGGAACCTGGGTTTGTGGCTAGACGTAGGCCTGTCAACGGTAACCGGGAACCTGGGTTTGTGGCTAGACGTAGGCCTGTCAACGGTAACCGGGAACCTGGGTTTGTGGCTAGACGTAGGCCTGTCAACGGTAACCGGGAACCTGGGTTTGTGGCTAGACGTAGGCCTGTCAACGGTAACCGGGAACCTGGGTTTGTGGCTACACGTAGGCCTGTCAACGGTAACCGGGAACATGGGTACCCGTTGCCGTGCAATAACCCGTGTATTAAAATAATCGCGCTCGTGATTCTTTAAGCCGTCCGCGTCCCCCCCCCGATAAACAAGTTTGCTGACCCATGGTCTACGTCTAGATTTTGTTATCAATGACACAAACTTTCCGTGGTCCGAATGAGCCGAAATATTGCAAACATCTGCATGCTGAAGATAGCACCTGAATTAATCATAATCAAATGAATAATAATCAATCATTATTTCATTTTAATCAGCTAGGTAAATTTCAAATGAGATTGTATTTATTTACATGACCTACTTTGCCAGACCCTTCGTGTCTATTGGTATGAACTCCACAGGGTGAATACTTTCGTCCTAACCTAGACACCTGACCTCAATCACAACAGTTGATCTCAAGAAGAAATTAATATTTCAAGATTGTTTCAACATTTTCTTTCCATAAAAACTTACTTATAGTGAGAGCCTAACTTAAGCAACATGAAAAATTCTGACTTATAAATTTTCTGCCATACGATTTGTGAAGCGGTGATATCTCGGAGGCTCATCCATGGACCCAGGACGTACAAGTACGTAGATTTAAAGTTGACTAATAAAGAAATTTTCCAAAGAATAAAAAGCGTAAAATAAAACAATATATAAAAACGTTTCTAAACCACACGCTTTTTTTTCACACGAGATTTAAAATATAAATATATTTTTTAAAAAAATTAATTTTTTTTCCTAACCGGAAAATTTGAAAATTTTGAAGACTTAAAATGACAGCTTTCATGATATCTAAACAATAGATTCTTAAAGCACAAAGGATATACAAGGTTTTTTTTTCCTTATGATTGTTCATTACAACTCTTCTCCTCAAGTTACAGAAATCGAGGTCGTAAAGAAACTCAACTCATTCCAAATTTCTACAATAACATTTTAAATTTTGGGGGAATATGGATTTACTCAATCTTTCTTCGGTGCATGCAATTTATACTTTTTTTTACCTTCAATTTTTTCGAACATAAGAAATCGTTACTGTTTTATTTTAATGTAAATTCCTTGAACAAGTTGGTGACTGATTATTTGTGAAAACCGCTATCATGATAGGAGAAAATCAATAAACCATCTATCGACCGGCTGGAGATTGATTATACCAGTGGGTCGATTCAATGTGATCACGACAAAAAAAGTCGATATTTTCTTGGCGTCATTGGTCTTGTAGTTTCGTCTTTTCTCCACTCGACAGTGGCTCGGTTTCTCTGCCATCTATAGACGAGTTCTGTGACAATCTGTCTGCATGTGAAAGGTAAGCATCGCTTTCTCTCGGATATCTCTCGACTGTGGTGATACGTTGTTGTTTTAACTTGTCATGGCAATGTAGTCATCATGTCATGGTTACAAGTAGTCATCATGTCATGGTTACAATGTAGTCACCATGTCATGGTTACAAGTTTAATAGTGATGTTAGGGGGAGTTGGTTCTCTTTGGGGCCGTCCATAAAGTACGTCACGCTTTTTTTGACAATTTTTAACTCCCCCATCCCCCCTGTCACAAACTGTCACAAATCTAGGAACCCCCCCCCCTAAAGTACGTCACACTTGCGAACAAAAAAAATATTTTTTATTAACAAAATAATTAAAATTTAATAGAAAACACAGTGACGTCATACATGGCTGGACCCCCCTCCCCCTGTCACAAACTGTCACACTTTCTTACACCCCCTCCCCCCTCTGGAGCGTGACGTACTTTATGGACGGCCCCTTTGTAAATAGTTTGTTCTATAAACCACCAAAATAAAATCTCTGTAAAAACTGCTTCGATTTATTCACTGTCATTCAAGTCACGAGTGCAAGCAATTAAAATCTGCCTTATTTTCCATATACTAATCAACTCTGCAGTTTAGACAAAGATACCTACGTATGATGTGGGGACATATGATTAGTTGTGTGTCATGTTTATATTTGTTTAATGTGAATTTGATTATAAAGCAATAGTTACGATAAGTAAGAAATCGTAAACACAATGTCGATGACGTCATGTTTGAATCTGTATTTTGAAATGTCAACAAACTTCCATCAATTCTTAACTCAGGCGCCTGTACAAGGATTGTGACTTCAATGATGGACTCAAATTAACTTTCAGCTACAACCTGTCAACAAGAACTGGAGCAGATTTTGTTTAACCACTAAACCTACAAGACGCCAAAATGCCTGAGGATTCGTAAGTAGACTTATTTCATTAGATGGCATCATTGTTGACGTGAAATTCATTGAACTGAAGAGAGTTTAGTCAAACTGTTTTTTTATTTCTAGCAGACACAATCTTTCCAAATAGTTGTTTATATAACACAGGATGAGCACAGTCCTTCGTGCATACCGTAATTAGGCGTAATTGAACTGAGCAATTTATAAATATAAACATTTCACATTCCCCACATGTACATGTCTACACCGACTTATAGAAGTCGCTTCATCAAAAGGGAAAAATTAAATTCATTTTTAATTTTTTATGCAAATATTAATTTTACCCACCAACTTTTAATTTATTTCAACTGCCTGGACACGTGTATTGTTTTACCTCCTTAATTAATGTTTTAGTTAGCTCAGCAAGCTATTTCAGGTATTCAGTATGCCCACCGAGCTGTATGGCTATGAAAGCTGCATTGTTTTTAGATTACTTTGAACATAAATCTTATGAAAGCGACCACACACAAAAGAACATGCCAAATAGGAAACACAGTCAAGGTGTTTTCGCAGTTTCTCATTAGTTTTGTAACATTTGATCAATCTTGTAGTCTCCTACGTGAAATATTGTGTTTTAAAACCACAGAATTCTTACGCAATTTTTTTTTCCGGTAAAACACACACACACAATATACCAATGCACACAAAGTATTGTTCTATATACACACATTGTATTATAGACAGTGTTAGGGTCAAGCTTAGGGTCAGTGTTACTACCAAAGTTAGGGTCAAGCTTAGGGTCAGTGTTACTACCAGTGTTAGGGTCAAGCTTAGGGTCAGTGTTACAACCAGTGTTAGGGTCAAGCTTAGGGTCAGTGTTACTGTCAGTATTAGGGTCAAGCTTAGGGTCAGTGTTACTACCAGTGTTAGGGTCAAGCTTAGGGTCAGTGTTACTGTCAGTGTTAGGGTCAAGCTTAGGGTCAGTGTTACTACCAGTGTTAGGGTCAAGGTTAGGGTCAGTGTTACAGTCAGTGTTAGGGTCAAGCTTAGTTTCAGTGTTACTGTCAGTTTTAGGGTCAAGCTTAGGGTCAGTGTTACTGTCAGTTTTAGGGTCAAGCTTAGGGTCAGTGTTACTACCAGTGTTAGTGTCAAGCTTAGGGTCAGTGTTACTACCAGTGTTAGGGTCAAGCTTAGGGTCAGTGTTACTGTCAGTGTTAGGGTCAAGCTTAGGGTCAGTGTTACTACCAGTGTTAGGGTCAAGCTTAGGGTCAGTGTTACAACCAGTGTTAGGGTCAAGCTTAGGGTCAGTGTTACTGTCAGTGTTAGGGTCAAGCTTAGGGTCAGTGTTACTACCAGTGTTAGGGTCAAGGTTAGGGTCAGTGTTACTGTCAGTGTTAGGGTCAAGCTTAGGGTCAGTGTTACTGTCAGTTTTAGGGTCAAGCTTAGGGTCAGTGTTACTACCAGTGTTAGGGTCAAGCTTAGGGTCAGTGTTACTACCAGTGTTAGGATCAAGCTTAGGGTCAGTGTTACTGTCAGTGTTAGGGTCAAGCTTAGGGTCAGTGTTACTACCAGTGTTAGGATCAAGCTTAGGGTCAGTGGTACTGTCAGTGTTAAGGTCAAGCTTAGGGTCAGTGTTACTACCAGTGTTAGGGTCAAGCTTAGGGTCAGTGTTACTGTCAGTTTTAGGGTCAAGCTTAGGGTCAGTGTTACTACCAGTGTTAGGGTCAAGGTTAGGGTCAGTGTTACTGTCAGTGTTATGGGTCAAGGTTAGGGTCAGCTTTAGGACAGCTTTTTATAATATAAAATCTAAACCACAAAAAAATGGTGCTTGAGAGAGGGGGGGATTAAGTGCAAATCAGTTGCAGTAATGAATATTTTTAATTGAAATATTCACTTAGTATATTGAAATATCTTAGAATGCATTAAACCAAAGTAAATAAAGATATTGTGATTTGTGATAATATCATATAAAATACGTTTGTTCACTTGATGTGTTTTCTTGCATAGCTCTAATCCCATGCTGCAAAGTAAACAAAGGTTAACCTTTATTTCAGGGTGAAAGTGGCTGTTCGCGTCCGCCCATTTAATCAAAGGTAAGCTACATTCACTTTTCATTTAGTTTCTAGGTTACATTATGAACAGAAAAATGTATCTCCCACAAACACATAAACCACCATATATATCTATTTCCCATCGAAACTTTGATGATGCTAGTTGTCATTATCTTTGGTTTATCTCAGAAACTAATAATCGGGTCGCCTGGTGAAGCCATGTGTCCGTTTGGTGATGACCAATTGCCATCATTTTAAAACATTTATCCGATTCTCCCTGCTAATTAAAATGTCGTGTTACTGAGGTGCTCTAAATGTCGTGTTACTATGTGCTCAAAATGTCGTGTTACTTATGTGCTCTAAATGTCGTGTTACTTATGTGCTCTAAATGTCGTGTTACTTATGTGCTCTAAATATCGTGTTACTGAGGTGCTCTAAATATCGTGTTACTGAGGTGCTCTAAATATCGTGTTACTGAGGTGCTCTAAATATCGTGTTACTGAGGTGTTCTAAATATCGTGTTACTGAGGTGCTCTAAATATCGTGTTACTGAGGTGCTCTAAATATCGTGTTACTGAGGTGCTCTAAATATCGTGTTACTGAGGTGCTCTAAATATCGTGTTACTGAGGTGCTCTAAATATCGTGTTACTGAGGTGCTCTAAATATCGTGTTACTGATGTGCTCTAAATGTCGTGTTACTGGGTGTGCTCTAAATATCGTGTTACTGATGTGCTCTAAATGCCGTGTTGTTTATGTTCTCTAACAGGGAAAAGGACCGACAAGCAAAACTCATCATAACAGTGCAGGGCAACATGACATCTATACGTAATCCTGACGCACCTGGTAAATCTTTTGTGTTTTGTTGTATTCATTGGTCTGGTTACACAGGTCTGTTTGGGTTATATGCAGTGGCGTAGCTAGGGTTAGGTTAATATTCAATGGCGTGGCTAGGGTTAGGTTTATATTCAGTGGCGTGGCTAGGGTAGGTGCAGGGTTACATTCAGTGGCGTGGTTTGTGTCAGTGTCACCCGATGAGGTTAAAACATGGTGTCACCCCCCACCCACTCTCATCACCTTCCCACAACCACTCTANCCATTCTCATCACCTTCCCACAACCAGTCTCATCACCTTCCCACAACCACTCTCATCACCTTCCCACAACCATTCTCATCACCTTCCCCCACCGTCTCATCACCTTCCCACAACCATTCTCATCACCTTCCCACAAACATCTCATCACCTTCCCACAACCATTCTCATCACCTTCCCACAACCATTCTCATCACCTTCCCACACCGTCTCATCACCTTCCCACAACCATTCTCATCACCTTCCCACAACCCGTCTCATCACCTTCCCACAACCGTCTCATCACCTTCCCACACCGTCTCATCACCTTCCCACAACCATTCTCATCACCTTCCCACAACCATTCTCATCACCTTCCCACAACCATTCTCATCACCTTCCCACAACCACTTCATCACTTCCCCCACCCATTCTCATCACCTTCCCACACGTCTCATCACCTTCCCACAACCATTCTCATCACCTTCCCACACCGTCTCATCACCTTCCCACAACCATTCTCATCACCTTCCCACACCGTCTCATCACCTTCCCACACCGTCTCATCACCTTCCCACACCGTCTCATTACCTTCCCACAACCATTCTCATCACCTTCCCACAACCATTCTCATCACCTTCCCACAACCACTCTCATCACCTTCCCACAACCACTCTCATCACCTTCCCACAACCATTCTCATCACTTCCCAAAACCACTCTCATCACTTCCCCCACCATTCTCATCACCTTCCCACACCGTCTCATCACCTTCCCACAACCATTCTCATCACCTTCCCACAACCTCTCTCATCACCTTCCCACAACCATTCTCATCACCTCCCCCACCGTCTCATCACCTTCCCACAACCATTCTCATCACCTTCCCACAACCACTCTCATCACCTTCCCACAACCATTCTCATCACCTTCCCACAACCACTCTCATCACCTTCCCACAACCATTGTCATCACCTTCCCACAACCACTTTCATCACCTTCCCACAACCACTCTAATCACCTTCCCCCACCCATTCTCATCACCTTCACACAACCACTTCTCATCACCTTCCCACAACCATTCTCATCACATTCCCACAACCATTCTCATCACCTTCCCACAACCATTCTCATCACCTTCCCCACCATTCTCATCACCTTCCCACAACCATTCTCATCACCTTCCCACAACCATTCTCATCACCTTCCCCAACCATTCTCATCACATTCCCCCACCCATTCTCATCACCTTCCCACAACCATTAACATCACCTTCCCACAACCATTATCATCACCTTCACACAACCAACCATTCTCATCACCTTCCCACAACCCATTCTCATCACCTTCCCCACAACCCATTCTCATCACCTTCCCACAACCATTCTCATCACCTTCCCACAACCATTCTCATCACCTTCCCACAACCATTCTCATCACCTTCCCACAACCATTCTCATCACCTTCCCACAACCATTCTCATCACCTTCCACACAACCATTCTCATCACCTTCCCACAACCATTCTCATCACCTTCCCACAACCATTCTCATCACCTTCCCACAACCATTCTCATCACCTTCCCACAACCATTCTCATCACCTTCCCACAACCATTCTCATCACCTTCCCACAACCATTCTCATCACCTTCCCACAACCATTCTCATCACCTTCCCACAACCATTCTCATCACCTTCCCACAACCATTCTCATCACCTTCCCACAACCATTCTCATCACCTTCCCCCAACCCATTCTCATCACCTTCCCACACCATCTCATCACCTTCCCACAACCATTCTCATCACCTTCCCACAACCACTCTCATCACCTTCCCACAACCATTCTCATCACCTTCCCACAACCACTCTCATCACCTTCCCCACAACCATTCTCATCACCTTCCCCCACCGTCTCATCACCTTCCCACAACCATTCTCATCACCTTCCCACAACCACTCTCATCACCTTCCCACAACCATTCTCATCACCCTCCCCCACCGTCTCATCACCTTCCCACAACCATTCTCATCACCTTCCCACAACCACTCTCATCACCTTCCCACAACCATTCTCATCACCTTCCCACAACCACTCTCATCACATCCCAAACCATTCTCATCACCTTCCCACAACCACTCTCATCACCTTCCCACAACCATTCTCATCACCTTCCCACAACCACTCTCATCACCTTCCCCACACCCATTCTCATCACCTTCCCCCACCCAGTCTCATCACCTTCCCACACCATTCTCATCACCTTCCCACAACCATTCTCATCACCTTCCCACAACCATTCTCATCACCTTCCCACAACCATTCTCATCACCTTCCCACAACCATTCTCATCACCTTCCCACACCGTCTCATCACCTTCCCACAACCATTCTCATCACCTTCCCACAACCATTCTCATCACCTTCCCACAACCACTCTCATCACCTTCCCACAACCATTCTCATCACCTTCCCCCACCGTCTCATCACCTTCCCACAACCATTCTCATACCTTCCCACAAACATTCTCATCACCTTCACACAACCATTCTCATCACCTTCCCACAACCATTCTCATCACCTTCACACACCGTCTCATCACCTTCCCAACAACCATTCTCATCACCTTCCCACACCGTCTCATCACCTTCCCACACCTCTCATCACCTTCCCACACCGTCTCATCACCTTCCCACAACCATTCTCATCACCTTCCCCACACCTTCTCATCACCTTCCCACAACCATTCTCATCACCTTCCCCACAACCCATTCTCATCACATTCCCCCACCCATTCTCATCACCTTCCCACAACCATTCACATCACCTTCCCACAACCATTCTCATCACCTTCACACAACCAACCATTCTCATCACCTTCCCCACACCATTCTCATCACCTTCCCCACACCCATTCTCATCACCTTCCCACAACCATTCTCATCACCTTCCCACAACCATTCTCATCACCTTCACACAACCATTCTCATCACCTTCCCACAACCATTCTCATCACCTTCCTACAACCATTCTCATCACCTTCACACAATCAACCATTCTCATCACCTTCCCACAACCATTCTCATCACATTCCCACAACCACTCTCATCACCTTCCCACAACCATTCTCATCACCTTCCCACAACCATTCTCATCACCTTCCCACAACCATTCTCATCACCTTCCCACAACCATTCTCATCACCTTCCCACAACCATTCTCATCATCTTCACACAACAACCATTCTCATCACCTTCCCCACACCATTCTCATCACCTTCCCACAACCATTCTCAACACCTTCCCACAACCATTCTCATCACCTTCCCACAACCATTCTCATCACCTTCCCACAACCATTCTCGTCACATTCCCACAACCATTCTCATCACCTTCCCACAACCATTCTCATCACCTTCCCCCACCCATTCTCATCACCTTCCCACAACCATTCTCATCACCTTCCCACAACCATCTCATCACCTTCCCACAACCACTCTCATCACCTTCCCACAACCATTCTCATCACCTTCCCCCACCGTCTCATCACCTTCCCACAACCATTCTCATCACCTTCCCACAAACAATCTCATCACCTTCCCACAACCATTCTCATCACCTTCCCACAACCATTCTCATCACCTTCCCACACCGTCTCATCACCTTCCCACAACCATTCTCATCACCTTCCCACAACCGTCTCATCACCTTCCCACACCAGTCTCATCACCTTCCCACACCGTCTCATTACCTTCCCACAACCATTCTCATCACCTTCCCACAACCATTCTCATCACCTTCCCACAACCACTCTCATCACCTTCCCACAACCACTCTCATCACCTTCCCACAACCATTCTCATCACCTTCCCACAACCACTCTCATCACCTTCCCCACAACCCATTCTCATCACCTTCCCACACCGTCTCATCACCTTCCCACAACCATTCTCATCACCTTCCCACAACCTTCTCATCACCTTACCACAACCATTCTCATCACCCTCCCACCACCTTCTCATCACCTTCCCACAACCATTCTCATCACCTTCCCACAACCACTCTCATCACCTTCCCACAACCATTCTCATCAGCTTCCCACAACCACTCTCATCACCTTCCCACAACCATTGTCATCACCTTCCCACAACCACTCTCATCACCTTCCCACAACCACTCTCATCACCTCCCCCACACCCATTCTCATCACCTTCACACAACCAAACATTCTCATCACCTTCCCACAACCATTCTCATCACATTCCCACAACCATTCTCATCACCTTCCCACAACCATTCTCATCACCTTCCCCCACCGTCTCATCACCTTCCCACAACCATTCTCATCACCTTCCCACAACCATTCTCATCACCTTCCCCCACCACTTTCTCATCACATTCCCCCACCCATTCTCATCACCTTCCCACAACCCATTAACATAACCTTCCCACAACCATTATCATCACCTTCACACAACCAACCATTCTCATCACCTTCCCCACCACCATCACCTTCCCCCAACCATTCTCATCACCTTCCCACAACCATTCTCATCACCTTCCCACAACCATTCTCATCACCTTCACACAACCATCTCATCACCTTCCCACAACCATTCTCATCACCTTCCTACAACCATTCTCATCACCTTCACACAACCAACCATTCTCATCACCTTCCCACAACCATTCTCATCACATTCCCACAACCACTCTCCTCACCTTCCCACAACCATTCTCATCACCTTCCCACAACCATTCTCATCACCTTCCCACAACCATTCTCATCACCTTCCCACAACCATTCTCATCACCTTCCCACAACCATTCTCATCACTTCACACAACAACCATTCTCATCACCTTCCCCACACCATTCTCATCACCTTCCCACAACCATTCTCAACACCTTCCCACAACCATTCTCATCACCTTCCCACAACCATTCTCAACACCTCCCACAACCATTCTCAACACCTTCCCACAACCATTCTCATCACATTCCCACAACCATTCTCATACCTTCCACAACCATTCTCATCACCTTCCCACAACCATTCTCATCACCTTCCCACAACCATTCTCATCACCTTCCCACAACCACTCTCATCACCTTCCCACACCATTCTCCTCACCTTCCCCCACCTTCTCATCACCTTCACACAACCCATTCTCATCACCTTCCCACAACCACTCTCATCACCTTCCCACAACCATTCTCATCACCTTCCCACAACCACTCTCATCACCTTCCCCCAACCATTCTCATCACCTTCCCCACCGTCTCATCACCTTCCCACAACCATTCTCATCACCTTCCCACAACCACTCTCATCACCTTCCCACAACCATTCTCATCACCCTCCCCCACCGTCTCATCACTTCCCACAACCATTCTCATCACCTTCCCACAACCACTCTCATCACCTTCCCACAACCATTCTCATCACCTTCCCACAACCACTCTCATCACCATCCCACAACCATTCTCATCACCTTCCCACAACCACTCTCATCACCTTCCCACAACCCATTCTCATCACCTTCCCACAACCACTCTCATCACCTTCCCCCAACCATTCTCATCACCTTCCCCCACCATCTCATCACCTTCCCACAACCATTCTCATCACCTTCCCACAACCACTCTCATCACCTTCCCACAACCATTCTCATCACCTTCCCACAACCATCTCATCACCTTCCCACAACCATTCTAATCACCTTCCCCCCACCCATCTCATCACCTTCCCACAACCATTCTCATCACCTTCCCACAACCATCTCATCACCTTCCCACAACCACTCTCATCACCTTCCCACAACCATTCTCATCACCTTCACCCCACCGTCTCATCACCTTCCCACAACCATTCTCATCACCTTCCCACAAACAATCTCATCACCTTCCCACAACACCAACCTTCCACACACCTTCACACACACCATCTCATCACCTTCCCACAACCATTCTCATCACCTTCCCACACCATCTCATCACCTTCCCACACCGTCTCATCACCTTCCCACACCCCACACCATTCCCACACCCTCACCTCCCTCACCCCACCCCAACCACACCACAACCACCCCCACCCACCACAACCCCCCCACACCAACCACACCCACCCACAACCACACACCCCCACAACCATCACATCACCCCCACACACCACCACTCACACCTCCCCCACCCATCCCATCACCTCCCCACACCAACTCACACCTCCCACAACCATCTCATCACCTCCCACAACCAACTCACACCCCACCACAACCATTCTCACACCTCCCCCCAACCCATCCACACCCCCCACAACCACCACACCTCCCACAACCACCTCACACCACCCACAACAACCACCCCACCCCCACAACCATCCACCACCCCCCACAACCCACCCACACCCCCCACAACCATCCACACCCCCACAACCATTCCCATCACCTCCCACAACCACTCCATCACCTCCACACAACCACCACCATCACCTCCCCCACCCATTCTCATCACCTCCCACAACCACCCAACACCTCCCCACCACACCCATTCTCATCACCTTCCCACAACCCATTCTCATCACCTTCCCACAACCAATCTCACATTCCACACCATTCTCAACCCACAACCATTCTCATCACCTTCCCACAACCATTCTCATCACCTTCCCACAACCATTCTCATCACCTTCCCACAACCATTCTCATCACCTTCCCCCACCCATTCTCACCTTCCCCACCTTCATCACCTTCACACAACCATTCTCATCACCTTCCCACAACCACTCTCATCACCTTCCCACAACCATTCTCATCACCTTCCACAACCACTCTCATCACCTTCCCCACCAATCTCATCACCTTCCCCCACCGTCTCATCACCTTCCCACAACCATTCTCATCACCTTCCCACAACCACTCTCATCACCTTCCCACAACCATTCTCATCACCCTCCCCCACCGTCTCATCACCTTCCCACAACCATTCTCATCACCTTCCCACAACCACTCTCATCACCTTCCCACAACCATTCTCATCACCTTCCCACAACCACTCTCATCACCATCCCACAACCATTCTCATCACCTTCCCACAACCACTCTCATCACCTTCCCACAACCTATTCTCATCACCTTCCCACAACCACTCTCATCACCTTCCCACAACCATTCTCATCACCTTCCCCCAACCAGTCTCATCACCTTCCCACATACCATTCTCATCACCTTCCCACAACCACTCTCATCACCTTCCCACAACCATTCTCATCACCTCCCCCACCGTCTCATCACCTTCCCACAACCATTCTAATCACCTTCCCCACCGTCTCATCACCTTCCCACAACCATTCTCATCACCTTCCCACAACCAGTCTCATCACCTTCCCACAACCACTCTCATCACCTTCCCACAACCATTCTCATCACCTTCCCCCACCGTCTCATCACCTTCCCACAACCATTCTCATTACCTTCCCACAAACAATCTCATCACCTTCCCACAACCATTCTCATCACCTTCCCACAACCATTCTCATCACCTTCCCACACCGTCTCATCACCTTCCCACAACCATTCTCATCACCTTCCCACACCGTCTCATCACCTTCCCACACCGTCTCATCACCTTCCCACACCGTCTCATCACCTTCCCACAACCATTCTCATCACCTTCCCCACACCGTCTCATCACCTTCCCACAACCATTCTCATCACCTTCCCCCAACCCATTCTCATCACATTCCCCCACCCATTCTCATCACCTTCCCACAACCATTAACATCACCTTCCCACAACCATTATCATCACCTTCCACAACAACCATTCTCATCACCTTCCCCCACCCATTCTCATCACCTTCCCCCACCCATTCTCATCACCTTCCCACAACCATTCTCATCACCTTCCCACAACCATTCTCATCACCTTCCCACAACCATTCTCATCACCTTCCCACAACCATTCTCATCACCTTCCCACAACCATTCTCATCACCTTCACACAACCAACCATTCTCATCACCTTCCCACAACCATTCTCATCACCTTCCCACAACCACTCTCATCACCTTCCCACAACCATTCTCATCACCTTCCCACAACCATTCTCATCACCTTCCCACAACCATTCTCATCACCTTCCCACAACCATTCTCATCACCTTCCCACAACCATTCTCATCACCTTCACACAACAACCATTCTCATCACCTTCCCCCACCCATTCTCATCACCTTCCCACAACCATTCTCATCACCTTCCCACAACCATTCTAATCACCTTCCCACAACCATTCTCATCACCTTCCCACAACCATTTTCATCACCTTCCCACAACCATTCTCATCACATTCCCACAACCATTCTCATCACCTTCCCACAACCATTCTCATCACCTTCCCACAACCATTCTCATCACCTTCCCACAACCATTCTCATCACCTTCCCACAACCACTCTCATCACCTTCCCCACACCCATTCTCATCACCTTCCCCACACCGTCTCATCACCTTCCCACAACCATTCTCATCACCTTCCCACAACCACTCTCATCACCTTCCCACAACCATTCTCATCACCTTCCCACAACCACTCTCATCACCTTCCCCACAACCATTCTCATCACCTTCCCCCACCGTCTCATCACCTTCCCACAACCATTCTCATCACCTTCCCACAACCACTCTCATCACCTTCCCACAACCATTCTCATCACCTTCCCACAACCATCTCATCACCATCCCAAACCATTCTCATCACCTTCCCACAACCATCTCATCACTTCCCACAACCATTCTCATCACCTTCCCACAACCACTCTCATCACCTTCCCCACACCCATTCTCATCACCTTCCCCACCGTCTCATCACCTTCCCACATCCATTCTCATCACCTTCCCACAACCACTCTCATCACCTTCCCACAACCATTCTCATCACCTTCCCCACACCGTCTCATCACCTTCCCACAACCATTCTAATCACCTTCCCCCACCGTCTCATCACCTTCCCACAACCATTCTCATCACCTTCCCACAACCATTCTCATCACCTTCCCACAACCACTCTCATCACCTTCCCACAACCATTCTCATCACCTTCCCCACCGTCTCATCACCTTCCCACAACCATTCTCATTACCTTCCCACAAACAATCTCATCACCTTCCCACAACCATTCTCATCACCTTCCCACAACCATTCTCATCACCTTCCCACACCGTCTCATCACCTTCCCACAACCATTCTCATCACCTTCCCACACCGTCTCATCACCTTCCCACACCGTCTCATCACCTTCCCACACCGTCTCATCACCTTCCCACAACCATTCTCATCACCTTCCCACAACCATTCTCATCACCTTCCCACAACCACTCTCATCACCTTCCCACAACCACTCTCATACCTTCCCACAACCATTCTCATCACCTTCCACAACCATTCTCATCACTTCCCCCAACCCATTCTCATCACCTTCCCCACCTTCTCATCACCTTCCCACAACCATTCTCATCACCTTCCCACAACCTCTCTCATCACCTTCACACAACCATTCTCATCACCTTCCCCCACATCTCATCACCTTCCACAACCATTCTCATCACCTTCCCACAACCACTCTCATCACCTTCCCACAACCATTCTCATCACCTTCCCACAACCACTCTCATCACCTTCCCACAACCATTTCATCACCTTCCCACAACCACTCTCATCACCTTCCCACAACCATCTCATCACCTTCCCCCAACCCATTCTCATCACCTTCACACAACCAACCATTCTCATCACCTTCCCACAACCATTCTCATCACATTCCCACAACCATTCTCATTACCTTCCCACAACCATTCTCATCACCTTCCCCCACGTCTCATCACCTTCCCACAACCATTCTCATCACCTTCCCACAACCATTCTCATCACCTTCCCCCACCCTTTCTCATCACATTCCCCCACCCATTCTCATCACCTTCCCACAACCATTAACATCACCTTCCCACAACCATTATCATCACCTTCACACAACCAACCATTCTCATCACCTTCCCCACACCATTCTCATCACCTTCCCCACAACCCATTCTCATCACCTTCCCACAACCATTCTCATCACCTTCCCACAACCATTCTCATCACCTTCCCACAACCATTCTCATCACCTTCACACAACAACCATTCTCATCACCTTCCCACAACCATTCTCATCACCTTCCCACAACCACTCTCATCACCTTCCCACAACCATTCTCATCACCTTCCCACAACCATTCTCATCACCTTCCCACAACCATTCTCATCACCTTCCCCACAACCCATTCTCATCACCTTCCCACAACCATTCTCATCACCTTCCCACAACCATTCTCATCACCTTCCCCACAACCATTCTCATCACCTTCCCCCAACCCATTCTCATCACCTTCCCACAACCATTCTCATCACCTTCACACAACCATTCTCATCACCTTCCAAACAACCATTCTCATCACCTTCACACAACAACCATTCTCATCACCATCAACAATAAATTTCTTCTTTCTAAAATAATTCCACAGTACAACAATGACGAGGGGGGGGGGTAAAAAATTAATTGAATATCAGATGGTAAAAAAGTTGAAAGAACTGTTAGTTTTCATTAGTTTTTCATCAAATTTACGAGATTAAAAATGGACTTCAAAACGGCACAGCTGGCCATCTTTTGATCGAAACCAATTTCCTTCATCGTAACCCAATCATTTTAAATTGATTGCAGAGCCTCATCGGAAATCCTAAACTGTCCAATAGTAAGATATTAAACAGTTGTTGATAAGCGATAGAATTGAATAGCCCCGTGACATGAAGCAACAGACTTACAGATGAAATCATTGAATGATTTGCTAATGTATTATACGAGCTTCTAGAATGTCCTATTTGGTTATCAACTTCATAACATCAGAAATTATAAATATTTAGCTGCCTGTATTTGTCTTCTAAGCCAGTGCTGCTCAAAGTGGTTGTACGCGTACCGGCTCCGGTCCGTGGGCCATCAGCCGCCGGTCCGTGGGCCATCAGCCGCCGGTCCGTGGGCCATCAGCCGCTGGTCCGCTTAGTTATTAAGAAGAGAAATTAAAAATCTAATCATAACCCTCCCTTTTCAACCATTAATACTAACCCTATAACAAATTGAAATAAAGAAATACATTTAAAGCCCAAAGAGTTCTTCGAAATGAACGTGCTGATTTTTTAAAAATCTGTCGGAAAATAATCTTTGATTCATCACACATAAATACGTGTGCATTGCGAGCTTCATATAAGGTAGCACTGCATATTGACAAGGATAACAAAAATCAGTAAAGTGCTCTTATCAGGATGCATTAACGATGTGCATTTGGAAATGTTAGGAGAAACTGCAGCAAAGAAAATAGCTATGTTCCACTCTAAAATAACTCAACAACTCGACGCATCGACGATACGACTTGTTTCATTGAAGTGCAGCAGAAACATGGAGGTGGCAAACATCGACATCTCAAACTGGGAGGATCTGGCAGTGGATAGGTCCACATGGTGGGACTTCGTAAAGAAATGATCACTACGAGCCGAGAAAGAAAACATCTGAAAAACGAGCGAAGAGGAAGGCCAGGAAACACTGCTCAAACGCATTCTTGTGTGGGACAGGCAAAAGAGACTATCACTCGAGGATTGGTCACACCAGCCAAACTAAGAGCTTCATTACCAACTAATACAACTAGTTCTGAAATATTCAAGGCAGTTCACGATTACATTGTTGGAAGATATGAGATAGAATTTAAATATTGTGTTGGTGTGTGTACGGCTGGCGCTGCAGCAATGACTAGGCGGTGTTATGAAGTTGTTATCAAGATTAAGGAATTAGTACCAGAATGCAAGGTAAAACACTGTTTTATTGATCATCTAAGTTTAGCCAGTCGCCAAGCAAATGTCAACAGAACTAAACAACGTGCTCATTGAAGTTAGCACATGGTGTCCCCCCCACCCTCACATATTACACCATAGATTTTCTTCAAGTCTCCCAGTGCCAAATGACTGAAACACACAGAATTTTACATTTTGGTGTCAACCCTTGTGATCGTGTCACTCGGTGCGGTCCGCACCTCTCGCACCCCCCCCCCAAATGACGCCACTGAGTTACTGTATAATTTTTAATTATGGCTGCGGAAATTAACGATTAATTTCTCGATTAAATTTTTTAATGATTAATCGACCCACCACTTATAAATGTACTGGAAGTTAGAAAGTAAAATATTGCGGCCGATACATAAAAACTAATTTCCGGATGATTACCCGAACATTTTGGTTTTAAACTATTGACATACGAAATAATGTCAATACACTTTCTGTTTGCGTTGCTGATTAAAAGATGTCATATAAAGAAGACTTGCCAGTGTTATTTCGATTTTCGACAAGTACGTTTAATAAATGTTACTTATGACACCATAAATATCAATTATTGGCTTTAATCGAAATTAACGATTAATTAATCGTTAATTTTTCAAAAGTTAACGATTAAATTTAAATTTATCGTTAACAGCCCTATTTTAATACATTTCCATGGCTATTTTCATTATATTTTATGCTCTCGTTTAATAAAACATAGGGCTATGTCAGAATAAAAAATTATTAAAATACTATTAACTTAAAACAGTTAGCAAATAAAAATGATGGCTGCCATCATCAACACATTTAAATACGAAATGAAGACGATCGTAAATGAACAATGAGTAATCAAGGCTTAAGATTATTCTTTTCTAAATTGTTCGAGGACATGAAGCATAAAAGAATCCTGATTTATGCCAAATGTTGTAGAGCTGCAAGCCATGTTGGGGCTCATTTCACTGTCACGTCGGTACCAGGAAAATAATACAACAATGGAAATATTATCTTGCCGGTCCAACATGCTAAAAAGTTTGAGGAGCACTGATGTAGAACACGAGTTACTCATCTCATAAAGATTTTGCATCGCGGCTTGGCGCTGCTATGTGCGTCTTTGTTCTGGCTTGAAGACTTTGATCATTTCAAAACGAAAGAATGTGACAGTGGTTTATTAAAGAAAGGAGCATCTGATAAAATGTGTCATTTGTTTTCTCATTAACTCATCACCCACCCCCCCCACACACCCCGACAACTACATATTTGATGTCAAAGTAAGATGAATTTCTTAGTATTTAGAGATACATACATACACACATACATACCTACCTACATACACACACACACACACACAAACACACACACAAACACACACACAAACACACAAACACACAAACACACACAAACACACACACACAAACACACACACACACACAAACACACACACACAAACACACACACAAACACACACAAACACACACACACAAACACACAAACACACACACATACACACACACATACACACACACATACACACACACATACACACACACATACACACATACATACATACATACATACATACATACATACATACATACATACATACATACATACATACATACATACATACATACATACATACATACACACATACATACATACATACACACATACTAATATATACGAAAGTAACATAAAAGTTAAATTGGTTATAAAATCATTCTATTACAGAGTAGCTTTAACTTTCCTACTTATTGAGTCACCTCATTGAACGTTCCACAAACCACGGAATACGATTGGTTGCAGATGTGGAAACTTCAAGCTTGGTCGGTTATGTAATTATGTGTATGCCCTGTAAACAAGACCTGAACCCAAGATCCCCTGGTGAGTTCGCGACTCCACACAAGCACCTGGCAATCCACAGATTATATAATTAAGCTGTCGTGTTAAAGCTTTAAACGTTCGTGGCGTTGTAATCACTACTTAGTGAAATACATGCAAATAGAGGGGGAAAACCCAGACTGAATAAACACCTGTTAGTCATTAAGATCTTTACAAGCATGCTTGACCTCTCCTCGTTGGGAAACTACCGGACTCTGTCTGGATCTTTACAAGCATGCTTGACCTCTCCACGTTGGGAAACTACCGGACTCTGTCTGGATCTTTACAAGCATGCTTGACCTCTCCTCGTTGGGAAACTACCGGACTCTGTCTGGATCTTTACAAGCATGCTTGACCTCTCCACGTTGGGAAACTACCGGACTCTGTCTGGATCTTTACAAGCATGCTTGACCTCTCCTCGTTGGGAAACTACCGGACTCTGTCTGGATCTTTACAAGCATGCTTGACCTCTCCTCGTTGGGAAACTACCGGACTCTGTCTGGATCTTTACAAGCATGCTTGACCTCTCCTCGTTGGGAAACTACCGGACTCTGTCTGGATCTTTACAAGCATGCTTGACCTCTCCTCGTTGGGAAACTACCGGACTCTGTCTGGATCTTTACAAGCATGCTTGACCTCTCCTCGTTGGGAAACTACCGGACTCTGTCTGGATCTTTACAAGCATGCTTGACTTCTCCTCGTTGGGAAACTACCGGACTCTGTCTGGATCTTTACAAGCATGCTTGACTTCTCCTCGTTGGGAAACTACCGGACTCTGTCTGGATCTTTAAAACATGCACGTGGTTCATTCTTGACATTCATATCAGCGGTTCTCAGTCGGTTATCGCTGAAATTGAAATTCGCTTTATTTTGTATGACAATATGTGTAGTGGCGTGGCTGGTATCAGAGGCGTAACTAGGTTTTGGCGTCCTTGGCTAATTTATTTTTGGCGCCCTTAATAAATTGACAAGTTACAGCTATGCGATCTTTTTCATTTATTAGAAAATTAGTTGAATTTCTCTTATTTTATTTTTGACAATAATTACGTAGTCTGACAGTTACAGTCATAAAACGTGATTATAAAAAATGCATAAGACAGGAACAATACTAATTTGCAGTTTATTATTTACTAAATAATACCGAATAAATTGGTGGATAAAACGGGATATTGTTGTATTAATAAAGAATAAAGCAAAACTTGAAGTAACGTGTTTTATAAATAAAAACAATTGTTCCAATGTGTCATACTCATTATCTCATACATAACGATAGAAACTGACAATTGAAAGTAAATTTAAATAACAATCCACCGACTAAAGCTCAGCACTTCTGTTAGCTGGCGTGTTGCTAATACAGTCGGACCTTTCTAAGTCGAACTTAAGGGCGTAAAAGATTCCACTTACGGAGTTTTCGAGTTAAAGAAACTGGCGTAAGCGCAGATTAATCAAGGACAATGTTGATATTAAGAGGGAGGGGGAACAGCCATAGCGGCTAGAAGGCTTGACAGGAAAGAGGGGCGGTGATGTTTCCTATGAAAGGAGCCAACTTGCTTTGACATACCGACACAAGCCCGTGAGAGGAGACACATTTTTCTTTTAAAAAGAAATACTATACAATCATCTTGACATGTGTATGATAAGAAAACCCACAAAGGCCACAAACATGATAAAAAAATATATAATGGCTTAAATGAAATATATATTTAAATATAATTAATTATTCACTTTTTTGTTATCGGGGATAAAAGTGAAATGCAGTCGGACCTCGCTAAGTCGAACTTCCCTAAGTCGAAAAACTACCTATATCAAATTAAGTGTTAGGTCCCGGCCAAATTCCATAAGACTAGTGCATTTTAGATCTCCTTAACCCCAAGACTTTTTGCTTTCAACCTCTCTTAGTTGAATTTTCCAAGGCGTTTGGGTTATTATTCTGGAGTGACATTTCAGAACACGTGTTACGTTATAGAGCCAAGTAAATGGTCATAAAATCTTTTCTGATTGCATTCCAAGACGGATTAAGCGACCCTTGCAAGTACAAAAAATAAGAAGAAAAATTAGTGGTAACTAATTCGCGTCCATTTGCGACATGCTGGGACTCTTTTTAAAAAATAAAAATCTTACTTCCCCCATCCCACTGTGGAGGGAGTAAAGTGGGGGAGGGGAGGGAAGGTGTCTCCTCTCATGGGCTTGTGTCGGCATGTCAAAGCAAGGGCTTCCTTTCATATGAAACATAGACACCGCCTCTCTTCCTGTCAAGCCTACTAGCCCAGTGCTTCTCAAAATTTTTAACATGGCGCATCGGCAGGAATTTTTTCCATTGCACCAGGGAGCGGTACACTATTTTCTCTGCACTGACAATTTCTTCTGTCCTTTTTTGATAACTTTTTGCGGACAGGCGGCGGATGGCCCACGGACCACCACTTTGAGAAGCACTGTACTAGCCGGTATGGCTGTTCACCCCACCTCTCAATATCAACATTTTCCTCGATTAATTGACGCCTATTACGAAATTTTCCCTGACTCAAAAACTCCGTAAGACGAATTTTTTTTTCGGGTCCTTTTGAGTTCGACTTAGAGAGGTCCGACTGTATTTATTTAAATACAAATTTTTAAATTAGAGATTCAGTGGCGCCATTTTGAGCTGGCGCCCTTGGCAACTGCCCCGATGCCAACTCGTTGTTACGCCACTGGCTGGTATTTGTGCGTCCAGTGGCGAACCAAATATTTTGCTGTTGTCCCATGTAAAATTTTGAATTTGTGATTAAATAAAGAGATAGAAATTAATATGGCGGGACTGAAAATCAAAATTTCATGAAAGCTTCAAAAATAAAATATTTATAAACCATCGTCAGGTGGTCAAATATCTAAATGAATACCTCAAGGAAAGAAATTGCTATGTGACATTTTTTAAAAATTTTTTTAGTTATCCCTTGTATCTGATAGAGGATCAAAAATAGAATGTTCTGAATTAGGTTTTATGAAAAAATATCTCTGACCCTAATATAATATTATTAATATATAATGTATAATATTAATATCAAACAAAACGTATCACACAGGATGTCTCTCCAGAGAATGGCTATATAATGATAGTGAACTTGAATGTAAGGATTACGGAAATGGTGAAAGGGGGAAAATTAAACGCACGGCAACAGCTCAGACGACAGATATGATACGTAGAAGGAAGTAATGATTGGGCTGTCATACATGATGTTATACATGTCATACATGATGTTATACATGTCATACATGATGTTATACATGTCATACATGATGTTATACATGTCATACATGATGTTATACATGTCATACATGATGTTATACATGTCGTACATGATGTTATGTCATACATGATGTTATACATGTCATACATGATGTTATACATGACATACATGATGTTATACATGTCATACATGATGTTATACATGTCATACATGATGTTATACATGTCATACATGATGTTATACATGTCATACATGATGTTATACATGTCATACATGATGTTATACATGACATACATGATGTTATACATGTCATACATGATGTTATACATGTCATACATGATGTTATACATGTCATACATGATGTTATACATGTCATACATGATGTTATACATGTCATACATGATGTTATACATGTCATACATGATGTTATACATGTCATACATGATGTTATACATGTCATACATGATGCCATACATGAATAGCTCTTTATGTTGTATTATTCAATAAACTCACGAACGAAACAACATTTTTCCTTAGAATGAAGATGTGGTAAAGGACATTGTTAGGAATATGACCCGAAATGAAAACACAATTTTTTTTATAATCAGTTTCTTGAGATGAGCCATTTAGCCATTCCCTATGTCTTATAAGTCATCAGTGGGTGTGTTTCCAATAAAGGACATAGGAGTATAGATTGGGAACCACTTAAATCAGCGGTTTCCAACCTGTGGGTCGCGACTGGTTTTCTTAGTGTCGCCATCTGTCGACTAAAAATATTCACTATAATGCAAATTTGCTATATTTTGCAAATAAATTTATTGAAAATTACTTATCTAAATTTCATGGGGGTCGCGGGTCCCATGGCTTTTAGAAAATGGGGTCGCCACCCAAAAACAAAGGTTGGGAACCACTGACTTAAATAGTTTAATCCTCGAGATCCACTGTGACCCGCAGATTTAAGGGCCCCATTCTGTTTGTAAGGCTGACTCACCTGTTACCACGTGACCCGTCAATGGAGGAGATTTTTAAAACTACCTTTTGGACCTTCGAAGTTGTTTTCTGTTGCTTTTATCCAAGTTTATTTAGCTGTTGCACTTCAAACGTGGGCTGTTTACCCAGAGGCGTTGTCTGTTGAACCCTACGGCGGTTTAAATGGGGGGGGGCTGAATGGGCTAAATTCAGGGGCCCCCGATGATTTAGGGGCCCCCAAAATTATTATTTTCTATAATAAAGGTGGGGAAATGTTTGCATGAAGCCTTGAAAATATTTTTTTTAAAATTTAAATCGCATCTACTTATCAAGAGAAAATGTCGAAGAGTGTGAAATACCAGAAATCGTCATCATTTGTAATAATATCTAGGGAAACCTAGCTTTAGAAAAACAATCGACTTCTATTTAGTTTTGAAAACTACGACAAAAAACTTTGACATACTAGAGCATAATTCAATAATCCAATTTTTAACCAACTTCCAAGTTAGTACACTGGTATCCCTAATTAACCTGAATAACATGGTGCGTTCCGTTATTAGCTAAATACCATTCATTCCTGTTGAGAGAGTCATCAAGTTCATACCAATTAAGTCCCATACTGGATCCGGAATTGCCCAAATTATTTTTAATATTTTGGAAGAAATTGAAATTGAAATTCAAGATTGCCCTGGACAGTCATACGACAATGCTGCAAGTATAAGTTGGAAGTAAAACTGAGTCCAGACTATCCTTCGTGAGGAGTGCAGTATTGCTCATTATGTGCCGTCCACAGCTCATTCCCTTAATTTGGTTGGGGATAGTGCAGCAGAAGGTTGTCCTGCTGCAACCAGATTTTTAAAAAAAAATTATTTAATTATTTTTTCATTCCGCAAGATCTTTATACCTAGCTTGTTGCATCTATTCATCGTTGGCAGGGTCTTCAAAAACAATCGAAAAGGTTACATGTTAAAAAAGCCTTGTCTGACACAAGATGGTCAGCCCGACATGATGCTGTGAGATATGTTAATAAATAATACCATGAGAATATTGTTGACTCATCGACCAGGTCTTCGTTCAACACAGCATCTTCTGTTCTGTCCCTCTGAAATCTTGCCCCATGTCAACAAAAAATGTTGTAGAGCAGAGTGTGTGCATTTTCATGGCCTCGACGTGCAGTCACCAGATACCACAACCAGGTCCTTAGCAACGCATCAACGTCCGATTGATAGAAGCCAATAAATCGATACGATGGAATGCTTCATAGCACTGTTCGTTTCATTAGTTTCAATGAATGACTTGTCTGTGTTGCCTTTAACTGGAGACTCCGCTAACTCATAAGTTACTGCCCATTCGAGGGTTAGCATACAGATTCCAATCAAACGAAGTCGTTCACGGAACGTATTTTATACTAGAAATGCAGATATGGTCAAGTCTGATTTAAAAAGAACGAAAACATTTTGTACTTACAGTCATAATTGCTTGATTTATGCTAGAGAAATCTGTTAATAATCTTCTTTTTAGGTTTTTTAATGTTTATTTCGCATGGTCATATTTTTAAATCCTTTATATTAACTCGTGGGGTCTGCTTGATGGATTGCTTGCTTGTCTCAAAAACTTTGGATCAATTTTTAACCCACTTTTCCGTATCCTATCTAGCTGAAATTTTGCAGGAAGACTCGTGGCGACGATAAAAATGATGTATCGAAATTTCACATCGATCGCATGTACTGTAATTAAATTAATGAATTTTTAGATTATCTCTATGTATCTCTATGTAGCATGTAAATGTTTATGCTCGTCTGTCACGCGGTGCGTATTTTAATGAACGCGCGGTACGTATTATATTGAACATACTTTTATATTTTCCCGATCTGTACATGTTTATGCTAGTCTGTCGCGCGATACGTAATTCGTATTATATTTAACATAATCAATACTTTTATATATGTCTTAAATATAAAGGATTTATAGTAAGGGGCCGTCCATAAATGACGTCACGCGATTTTTGCCGATTTTTTACCCCTCCACTCGTCACGCGTCGTCACAAAAACTTAGACCCCCCCCTCTAAAAATACGTCACAAATCTTTGACAAAAAAAAACACAACAACAACCAACAACAAAAAACCCACTTATTTTCTATTTGAAAATAAGTATGTTTCAAATCACTTTTATTGTCATTTAAGTATTTATTATTTATTTAGTGAAGTTCTACATTGTAATATCGCAACCCGCGTGAAGCATTTTTTAAAAACGTTTAACCGGCCTTCAGAAAACAACTGTGTTAACATCCTTAGATTATATTTTATTTTAATGCATACAAATTAAATATTGACTATTAATCATCATAATCATCACGGTTAACGTCTTTGTTTAGAAAAAAAATATTTAAAAATAACATTTTTAAAATTTATTTTTTTAAAATCCCTCAATTGACTGACGGGCATCCCGTAAGAAAGAGGTCGGCGAACAGAGGTAAATAACCTCATCTGGGGTCAAAAAGGGAATTCTTGGGGGTAATGCAGACTCATTTGGGACATATAACATCCACTACAATCCACTAGATATATTAAAATACGTCATGTGTACGTGTACGCTTGGAACATATGCCAATTATTGAACCGGTTCCTTCCAGAAAATGCTTTTTTTTAAATTTGACAACTATGTAGATTTCTTAACCTACGTACTATACGAAGACACCTAAATCTACCCTACTTTCATTTATATTGACACGAGTGACAATAATCTTAATCCACATGACTCGTTCATATCAGTATCCTTTCTGTGATATTTAAAATTAATGCCTTAAAAACTGAGCTAAGAAGAAAAGTTGTTTTGTGCTCCTCTCGAATTGCGATGTCAATAATTTGGTGCATTAAATAAAGTCTAATGAATAGTTGACTAATTTTAAATGGGCTCATTTACCATTATATCTAGAACAGTGCTTATCAAACTTTTTAGTATGGCGGACCGCAGGAATTTTTTCCATTGCACCAGGAACTAGTAAACTATTTTCCCTGCACTGACATTTTTTCGGTCCTTTTTTGAGAACACCTGCGGACCGGCAGCGGATGGCCCACGGACCGGCACCGGTCCGTGGACCACCACTTTGAGAAGCACTGATCTAGACGACTAGAATGGCCAGGGGCGTTTGACCAAAAACCAATCGAACATTTATATCAAACTTAAAACGTTTTTAATTTTTCAAATAGATTCCCCCCCCCTTTTTCCCCTTTTAAAGAAAAAGGATATTCCGTGTCGTTTTGACTGAAAATATCTACACATAATCCTATTTAGATCATTTTTAGACACTTGTCATGCTTGTAAAACTCACCAGTAGCATTTTCGGGGCTAACGACGCTCCCCCAAATCCCCGAGTCATGTGAGCAGGACATAGAGTCTGGGGGTTGTTAGCGCACACATAAACTTTGTATATTTTTGCGTAAAAAAAATCGACGACTCCTGCCATGAGAGAACCAAACGGAGCTGCGGTTACATCACAAATGCTTTGATGTCAACATCAAACGACGCAGTGTAACAATTTCATATGTTATCTTGTGGATTCTCAAACTTAAGGATTATAATTAGATTTAATTTTCGTGTCTTGATAGCTTACGCCAACCAGCGTCTGATGGCCTACCGACCGGCACATTGAGAAGCACTGATTTAAAAAAAAATAAAAAAAAAGTCATTAAATAAATTGTAAGCGACCAAATATTTCAGTGGAAGTTTTATTTAAAGTTACTCTTTTGATGTGACGTCACATTTCTTCAACCCCCTCCCTCCCCCTCGTCACACAACGTCACAAAAGTGTGACCCCCCTCCCCCCCCCCTTTTTTTTTAGGTGCGTGACGTCATTTATGGACGGCCCCTAAAACACTGGTTTTTACTTGTTTTTTTTTCTATTTTTTCTCAGGGGAAGAGCCAAAAAAGGTACCGTAACTCTTTATCATATTTCTATGGATTCTCAAACTAAATGTGTTTCAAATAAATGTAATCATCTTTACTTTCTTATTTTACTTTCTTAACTTAGTAATCTTTTTTTTTCTTTTTCTGTCACATGTTTCTTATTTTTAAATATACTTTTATGCACTAAATACATATATATTGTATCCATTGGCGCCATGCCATTAATAGGCATAGGCATAGGCCTAATAAATAATAACTATAAGTATAAGTCTAAAATATTTGCAGCGCATAGTGTATGCTACTAGTGAACCAACTGTGATATATTTTAATTTTATGAGGCATGATCATACTTAAATGACTTAAAATCTAATTTTTTTCCAATTAGTAAAAATATTCCATTATTTTAAAATAAATTATGTGTTCACCTGAAAACAAAATAACCACTATACAGTCGCCTTTTAAATCCACAATCATCTTAATTCATATTTCTAATTTTTACAGTTTTCATTTGACTATTCATACTGGTGAGTTGACACCTTTAATTTATGCTTTTATCACAAACTTTTGTACATGTATACCCAAACTTTTATTGCTTTCGTTATTTACAGCTGGAAAATCTGAAGTATCATTACTCTGTATTTAAATATGTAAATTATGTGATTATTGTTATTATTTATTTATTTTAACGAAGGTCTCATGATGGCTTCGTTGTACGTGATGATGGTATTATGGATGCTGTTCCAGGATCGAAATATGCAAGTCAAAGGAAAGTTTTTCAAGACCTTGGCCAGGGAGTTTTGGACAATGCTTTTGAGGGTGACTTGACTTTCCCTTGCCTTTGTATAATCTTTTAAAAGTCACTGGCGTCATTTGTTCTGAATTACCTGCTGACTGTTGAGGGATTTTTTTCCCCCTTGAAATACATTGTAAAAAATAAATATTAAATCAAATGTTTGAGAAACTCATAATAAACCTTCAAAAATTGAATTGATCTTTAATAATTTGATCAACCAAATTAAATTACATTAACATATTAACATAAGTTTGGTGACAAAAATGAATTAAAATAGTCTAAATAATTAAGAAGCAATTATTAAGCTTTAAATAAATTATAGATTTTGTTGTATTTCAGGCTGATTTTAAAATAAAATTTTATGTTCCTGCCATTAACAGTCTCATTGTAGTGTTAGATGTAACATGTAAGCTTTTTTATTTTTAGTTTAAATATGTATATGTTTAATTTCACAGGCTACAACTGTTCTTTGTTTGCTTATGGGCAAACAGGATCTGGAAAATCTTACTCCATGGTTGGTTATGGTCCAAATAAGTAAGTCAACATAAGTCATTAATGCGGTAGACAGAATTGTTGTGCAAACATTTAAATTTTTAGCTTTCATTTCTCATTTACTTTTGTTCCTGCAAATTATTTAACATTTCATTTTCAGGGGCATTGTCCCAATCACGTGTGATGAATTATTCAAGACGATGGCCAGCAACAACGACAAAAACAAGGTAGCAAACACACCATTAAATACAAGTTTAGCAAAATTAACCATTTTCAGTATTCAAGCTTATGTGCATATAATTTTCTCCTCGCCAGCAGCGAGGAGAAAAGGGCCAGGGGAAAGGGGGGGGGTAGAGGAGCAGGAGGAAACGCCATCATCCCATGAGGATGGACGGATGCCATAGATAGATATAATTAACTAGATTGCTCTTTGATAACATTATTGTTTGAAAATCTGGAGTTGTTCTTATATCAAGTTGTTAATAGCTATTTAAGGGATTCTAAAAATATTTCATTCAAAATTAAGGTTGTTAACGGTTAACCGGTTAACCGGTTAGCCGGTCCTCAGATCAGGACCGGTCCTATTTAATCAGGATCGGTTAACCGCAAATTCAATAAGCCCCCCGCAACTTCAATAAGCCCGTAATAGCTTTTTACCCAGGAGTTCTGTTTTTGTTGTGTTGAGTTGACTTCAAATCGCTTTCTCCCTATTCTGGTATCTAAATAATATACACGTCATCACTATTAGTCTACTTCGCCTATGGCTAAGGAATGCTTTTTTTTTAAATTTTAATTTGCTTAGTTGTCGAGGCACTGTATGAGAGCTTCATGAGAACCACGGTCAACTCAAAGGGACGCGACGACAAGTTACGGAGTTTTCTAGTTAGGGATAATGAGGGTGGTGGGGGGGGGGAAGGCTAGAAGGCTTGAAAGGTCTTTGATGTTTATATAAAAGGAAGCCTCTTGCTTTGACATACCAATACAAGACCGCGCGAAAGAGACCACCTTCCCTCCCTCCCCCACTGTTATACATCTACAGTGGGTTGGGGGAAGGAACATTTTTCTTTTTAAATTGAGTCAGAGCATGCCTTGGAAAATGGCGAGTGTAGCTCAACCCCACCTAAACCCCACCCTATTGGGTGGGGGGGGGTCGTCGTGTGCGCGGCGAAAGTCAATAATTCTGGCAAGTTGACGAGTGAAACATAATATGGTATTTAATTTAAATAAACTCCATCTTATTATCACTGTTTACTCCGTTTTATCAGGACTGGTTAACCGTAACTTCATTTAGTCGGTATATTAGCTTATTACGTGGTATATTAGCTTATTACCCGGAGTTAATTTTTTGTTGTGTTACGGCAGAATACCAGAGCCAACACGCGAGCGACCGTGACGTCAAAATCAAAGCGTTTTCTTAATAATAATAATATTCTTTTCAGTAAAACGGGCTTTTTTAAAATGATTAACCGGTCCTCAAAAACAAACTGACTTGACAACAATTTATAATATGCCGTTTTAATACTATTATTACATAAAAATTGAATATCATTACAGTTTAATTCTTTGTTGGGGATATTTTATTTTTGAATTCGCTGTTTTGACAGCAACACTAGAGTCGGTACATCACGGGCTCTTTGATGTCAAATTAAACGACGCGATGGGAAAATTTGATCCATTCTCTTGTTGGTGCACTAAACGTGGTATAAATTGTATAAATACGGAGCGGCTAACCGGTTAACCGGTCTTTTTTTGAAAGGTTAACCGGTCCTCAAAAACGAGCGGTCTTAACAACCTTATTCAAAATTGTAGATTTAAAAAAATATTATACAACATTTATGCTTTAGAATATAAATAAGTAACTTGGTGATCAATTTATTGGTTGTAGTTGGCATTTACTAGATACTGAAGATCAAATACTAAACCTAAAGAAGGTAAATACAGTAAAAAAAATGTTAATAATTTAAATGGTTTAAAGTTAATTATTCGCTTTTTTGTAGTATGAGTTGATAATTTTTCCATTAAAAAATATTTGTCATCTACTATCAGAGGTTTGAGGTGACTTTTTCCATGTTGGAGATCTATAATGAACAAGTTCGTGACCTGCTTTCCAAAGATAATCCTAAAGGTGGACTTCAAGTTCGACAGAACCCAAAGCTGGGAATGTTTTATGTTCAAGATCTGAAAAAGGTTCCTGTTGGCAGTTACTCAGAGATTGAAATGAGAATGGAACAAGGTAAAATTAAATGAAGAAGTATATATATTTGAAGTTATACAATACCTTATTTTTACCCATTAATAATTCACTAAAATATATACAGTAAATAATAAGGTCCAATAAATCAGATTTAAAAAAAAATTATATAAGCCTTAAAAATCTTATTTCAATATACATGTATTTAATTTACTTTTAATAAAAATCGTGTTACAACATGAAACTGCTGGTTTATTTTATGTGTGGTAAGACTGATAGCTCATTGCTTTTCTGTTGTCACAATTTTTCCTTTAAGATGTATTAAAATATATTTTATAATTTAATTTTCTTAATTTTAAATTTCACAACATCTGAAATTGGTATTAAATTATTATTTTGATCATTACCTCTATTGCTAAAATTAATTGGAAATAAAAAAACATTATTGTTGCAACAGGTCTGGATAAAATATTAACATGATTTTTCAACAAATTTTCTTAAAAATCTAGGTACCTCAAACAGAACAGTGGCCTCTACTAACATGAATGCAACTAGCAGTCGAGCTCACACTGTAGTCACCATAGTGTTTGACCAAATTCTGAAAAAGGATGATGGAGAAGAGACCAAGAAGAGCAGCACAATGAACCTGGTAGATCTTGCAGGGTCAGAAAGGGCAGACTCCACTGGTGCAACAGGAGATAGGCTCAAAGAAGGAGCCAACATCAACAGATCCTTGTCAGCCCTTGGCAATGTGATTTCTGTAAGTGTTGACTAGTCTAAATTATTTATGATAGCACAGAATAGCATAGTCAATAATGTACAATGTATGTGGAACTGTAACAATTTGCAAACACACTACACAAAACCTTGAGTCGAGTGGAATGTGGTGGGGGAGGGGGGATCACAATGACAGGGATCTCCCAATCTGAGGTGTATTATTTAAAATCTCTTATAGTAAAAAGGAAAGAAATCTTCAATTTAAAAAAGTTATTTATTGTTGATTTTTTAATGATAAATGAAAATAAATATATTTATTCCACAACGTCTATTCAAGCTAACAAGCCAACACACCTATAAAGTCAAATTAAATGTTTTTTTTATAAAATGACACTTATATAAAAAGAAACCTACCCTAATTCATTTTACTGTTTTTTATAGCACTATTCAAAAGAGCTGAAATATTACAACTTTTAATATGAAAATAGTTTTCCAAGATACACTAGTTAACATATCTTTAAATAAATTTTCTTGTCTTTTTCTCCACACAACAGGCATTGGCTGAAGCTTCTGAAAAAAAGAAAGTAGTTGTACCATACAGAGACTCTGTTCTAACTAAACTACTGCAAAATGCTCTTGGTGGCAACAGGTAAACGATCTCTGTACAGTTGGCATTTACTATTTTGAAAATATAAAAAAATTACACACCCCCACTATACACATATACCCAAAAAATTATAATAATTTTTTACATACATATATTTGTATAAAATATCAGAAATAATTTGGAGAATAGAATTGAACTCTACATTGCTCATTGTGTAAAATTATTTTAGATCATTTTGATTTGCTTTAATTCCAGCAAAACTGTGATGATTGCAGCCTTGTCTCCAGCAGATATAAACTATGATGAAACACTCTCTACCCTGCGGTATGCAGACCGTGCAAAAAAAATTAAAAATCAAGCTGTCATCAATGAAAATCCCTTGGATAAAATGATTAGAGAACTAAAGGTAAATTACAGGAATTATTGTTTTTTTGTTTTTTTTAACACCTTATGAAACATTAACCTGAAAGTTCAGTATGTGTTCTTCCCCTCAATAAATTTACTATCTATTTAGGAAGAAAATGAAAAATTAAAGAAAGCTCTTGAAGCTGGAGGAACCGTCACCATTGAAGGAAAAGGTTCAATGACTCATGAAGGTACATACTTTGTTCAATGACTCATGAAGGTACATACTTTGTTCAATGACTCATGAAGGTACATACTTTGTTCAATGACTCATGAAGGTACATACTTTGTTCAATGACTCAAGAAGGTACATACTTTGTTCAATGACTCATGAAGGTACATACTTTGTTCAATGACTCATGAAGGTACATACTTTGTTCAATGACTCATGAAGGTACATACTTTGTTCAATGACTCATGAAGGTACATACTTTGTTCAATGACTCATGAAGGTACATAATTTGTTCAATGACTCATGAAGGTACATACTTTGTTCAATGACTCATGAAGGTACATTCTTTGTTCAATGACTCATGAAGGTACATACTTTGTAAAACCATGATTCTAAAGTTTTTTACAAGACTGAAAATTTTAACTTTAGGCTTGGTTTCAAATGAGATTATATGAGACAGTCAATCTCTCAAACATAAACATTCACATAAGGCAAACATTTTTTTAAAATTTGTAATTATTATGTGGTCATTGGCAAATGCATTATACGTTGTACAATTCAGACAGATGAACTAAATAAATACATTTTTTAAAATTTATATCACAAATACAGAAGTATTGTCATTTTAAAAAAAAATTATTTAAGGAAAGGGTGAAAATTTGAGATCATTACTTTAAGATCTACAACTGTACCTAGCCAGCCCTACCGTGATATAAACTTTTTTATTTATATGCTTAGAATTAGAAGTTCTAAGAAAAGAAATGGAAGAGAAGATCAGAGCTCAGCTAATGGCAAATCAACATATGTTGGGTGAAAGTGAGCAGTCCTGGGATGAAAAGGTCAAATAATTTATTATTTTCATTTTAAGACTAACATAAACAAACTTGGAATTTCTGTAAAAAAACATTATTTTTGTATTTAAATGTTATTACAAAGTATTTACATTTTTATATCTTATTGAAATAAAGCTTTAAGTAATTAAGAGATTTAAAATATGGCTAGATCTCATATAGAGAAAGCGAACATTATTTAAAATATATAAAATTGTTCTTACAATATTTTTATGCATTTGATAAACAGTAATTCAATTATTTAAAAAGACATCAATGTACAATGACATGATTGTTCCAGTTATCTGCAGCAAGAAATGAAACAGATGCAATTGCAAAGGAGGAAAACCGAGAGATTGCCCGAAAGAATAAAGAACCCCATCTAATGAATTTAAATGAGGACCCTATGCTGTCTGGAGTTGTCTTCCATTTCATGAAAGGGAAGACAACTGTCTTTGGTCGCAATGACGGCAACCCTGATGTTGTGCTTAATGGTTTGAGGTAAACAATTATTAAACATTACTTTCTTTAAATTTTAAGCAAAATATTTTGACTTAATGTTACAATTTTAAAATGAAAATTTCACCGTTTTTAAATTAGGTATATAATATCTCTCTTGTTTGTTTCCAATTTAATTCTTTAGATCCTAGATTTGGTGTCAATTTGTGTAAAAGAAAAAATGTATTTCATGTAATATAATGACATTTTTGTCACCTGTTTCAGCATTCAAAAGAAACATGCAATCATGAGTAATGAAAATGGTGAGATCATAATCAAACCAGGATCAGATGGAGCCAAGACCAGAGTAAATGGTGTTCCTATCGCAGGACCAAGAACTTTAGAACACATGGATAGAGTTATTTTTGGTTAGTGAATAGCAATCTCAAAACATAAATTACTCATTTATTCAAATTTAAGGCAATAAGATTAATTAAATTTGGAAATTAATTGAATGAAATATACAGTCGAACCAATTTACCTCGAGCTCGGTTAGCTCGACCACCCTATTATGTCAACGTTTTTTATTGGAACCGCCAAATTCTCTCTTTGTCTTAGCATTTTTTCATCGGCTAATTCGATTTTTTTAAGTCGCCGAAACCTAGTACCTCGAGCACAAAAGATGGCCAAATTTGCAACTTAACTTGGTTAGCTTGATTTTCGTCGGTTAAAAATAAAGGTTTGTATCGAGAATCGACGGTGGTTTTTATATAATTAAATAAAAAAATTAATAAATTATTATTCTTTTAAAAGTTTGTTGTTGTTGCTTTGTTACCAGTAACCTGACTGTGACACTAACACGCGCGTGACGATGAAATGAAATCATTTCTGATTAACACAGTACACACTAACACACAGCCCACAGCGTGCTGTGATCAACGGTCAAGGCCACAATAGTTTTATTTATATTACAAGTTTGATTGACTGAGGAAATTCGAGAACGTTCTGATAGTTAAGTAACAGATATTCTGCACGTCAAAAGCATTAAACCTAAAATAACCATATTGATTTGTTTATTTGTATTTTAAATTCGCTGATGCGACTGTGACACGGCGAAGCGTAAACTTTGACCTTTTAGCGCATGCGCAGACAATTATAAACTGGTACCTTATTTTTCATTAAATAAATGGAATCGAAACACGAAAGAGACGTAATCAAAGTCCTTTACTTCGGCAAAAATATATATACATGTGTATATATATGTATATATATATATATATATATATATATATATATATATATATATATATATATATATATTCCCGATTAGTCATAACTTTTCCCGACTTTCAAGGCCGAGAATTTATTTTTAAGAATTCCCGACTTTTTCCCGTTTTCCTGAAACTGAATGGGAACCATGGTTATGGTTATATTTAAATTTTAAACGGTCCTTAAAAACGAACGGTCATTACAACCTTAGACTTAGGAAAGAGTGAAGAAATATTAGGGTTCCGATACGATTCCGATAAATCATCCCATCACTAATTAACGCTAACTAATTAATCATGTACATAAAGAAATTTCAAGCACATGTTAATATTTTGCCGCCATATTGGTTTTCGTTTTAACTCGATCGTCGGTTATGTCGACGCCATTTTTCATACCCCAACGCCGTCGACTTAAGCGGTTTCGACTGTATATATCTCACTTTTTAAAGGAAATTATTCAAAATTATGAAATTAACTTTATCAATGTACTGAACAGGGTCAAACCATGTGTATGTATTCATCAATCCTTTGAAGCCAAAAGCACCAGAAGGCACACCAGCAGAAATTACTTGGGAGTTTGCCCAGAAGGAGGTGGCACAGGCGAAAGGATATTCTACTGGCCTTGCAGGGCTTTCTAAAGGTCATTTATATTACTTATTTTTTATTTATGGGTTTTACTAATCAATCATGCAAAACAATATTTTAAAATTAAGAAGTAACTGTTGTATCACATTAACTGGGTAACAAAGGGTTAAGTACAGTTTTTAATTGATTATTATTAGTTAAGAAGAAAAGAATAACTAGGTTTGAGGGTTAGGTTTGTATTTTTCCTTGTAGCAAGTGATGACATCATTACAACAACAACAAAAGTGTCCTAAGAAACAGCTATGCAAAAAGCTTACAAAAAATAACAATAACAATCATGACTAAACAGGTTCTACAAGGCCTGCAAGGAAAAAAAACAGGGGATGAAAGTTGTGTTTTAAGTAGGTATTTCCACAACAGAGGGAAAAAAAAATTTAAACTATAAAAGCATTTACTCCAAGTACCCTATACAGATAATTAATGAAAACAAAGACAATTTGCAAATCTGTTATATTTCAAGGATCTTTTTGGCTGTTAACCTGATAAAAAGGAAAAATCCCTAGAGATTTCAACCCAAACAATAGTTAAATCCTGAATATAAGCATTGATAAATGTCTTATTTCCACTTATACCTAGCTATCTATGGTACATTTTTGTTCTTCTTTGTGATGAATGGTTTTTGAGAAATATTTTTTTTAAAGTTTTGGGACCAGCTTGTATGAATGTGTAAACAACTCTTATTTGATTTAACTCAAAGTTTCATCTTAATCTAACAAGAAGATATACCTCATTGTAAAGACTGAAATACCCTTTCAATCAATGTAACAAGAAGATGTACCTCATTGTAAAGACTGAAATACCCTTTCAATCAATGTAACAAGAAGATGTACCTCATTGTAAAGACTGAAATACCCTTTCATTCAATGTAAAAACTGTTGCATAAGTTCTTAGGATTTTCCTGAAATTATTTGTTACAATTATGCCAAAAGTACAAATAGTGAATCTCTAATCTAGCCGTGCATTGAGTTATGGACAGCACCAAGATTGCCTCCTAAAAAGATTGCTATTATTGTTATTATTAAATGTTGTTAGCAAATTGAACGTAAGTGCTACATGTGAGAAATAGAACAAGGAAATCAATGTAAAGAATTTTAAATTGTCTTTGAAATAGTTTAGGTTGAAATAAATCATGGCTACAACTTGATACTCTAGGTCAATGGTGGCCAAACCGCGGCTCACGAGCCGTATGCAGCTCTTCTATGTTCACATTGCGGCTCGCGTAAAATTATGAAAGATATGTTAGCAAGGATAACTTGAAGATTTCAAAGCCAGGTTTAATGAAACATAGTGCTTCAATGTGGCTCTCAACAATTTTTTAATTATAAAATGGCTCTCAGTTACTACAGGTCTGGCCACCCCTGGTCTAGTGGCTCTCAGTTACTACAGTTCTGGCCACCCCTGGTCTAGTGGCTCTCAGTTACTACAGGTCTGGCCACCCCTGGTCTAGTGGCTCTCAGTTACTACAGTTCTGGCCACCCCTGGTCTAGTGGCTCTCAGTTACTACAGTTCTGGCCACCCCTGGTCTAGTGGCTCTCAGTTACTACAGGTCTGGCCACCCCAGGTCTAGTGGCTCTCAGTTACTACAGGTCTGGCCACCCCTGGTCTAGTGGCTCTCAGTTACTACAGGTCTGGCCACCCCTGGTCTAGTGGCTCTCAGTTACTACAGTTCTGGCCACCCCTACTCTAGTGGCTCTCAGTTACTACAGTTCTGGCCACCCCTACTCTAGTGGCTCTCAGTTACTACAGTTCTGGCCACCCCTACTCTAGTGGCTCTCAGTTACTACAGTTCTGGCCACCCCTGCTCTAGTGGCTCTCAGTTACTACAGTTCTGGCCACCCCTGGTCTAGGTCAACATTTGTTGTATTAAAGACCAAATAGGATTCAAATGAACTGAGTCTATACGGAAAAAGTAGAGTCTTGTTAGCGCAAATGTTTAAACAGTTATGTTTGTAGAACAACTACAAGCACTACAATTATTTGTAACTTTTGTAATCATTTGCCTTTGAAAAATCCTAAGCATAAATAGGCCAAAGTTATCACTGACAATGACACACTGACAATGACACACTGACAATGAAACACTGACAATGAAATACTGACAATGAAACACTGACAATGAAGCACTGACAATGACACACTGACAATGACACACTGGCCAAAGTTATCACTGACAATGACACACTGACAATGACACACTGGCCAAAGTTATCACTGACAATGACACACTGACAATGACACACTGACAATGAAACACTGACAATGAAACACTGACAATGACACACTGGCCAAAGTTATCACTGACAATGACACACTGGCAATGACACACTGACAATGACACACTGGCCAAAGTTATCACTGAAAATGACACACTGGCAATGACACACTGGGAATGACACACTGGCAAAGATATACAAGTACAAACCATGACAGACATAATAATTTAAAAATGGATGAGGATGTGGCCCATTCTTCATCGAGCACAAACAAACAAACTGGCCATGGAATCTACAAGGGGAAAAAAGAGGGGAAGGCCAAAAAATGCATGTAGTGTCACTGTCGGATATCTTGGATGTGGTTGTATGAGAATCACTGATCTTAGATGTAATGATTGTTGTGTGCGCTCTAGTCAGAGAGTGACTTATGAGAAGAGTTCACTTGTAAATAACAGTGGGAATTTTGGTCAGTCGTGAATTCATGAAGGCAGTCGGGCTATAAATAGTGTGGTGTTGGATGACACAGAGGAGAGCTGATCGGAACAAGGAGTGAGATGAAGGAGTGGGTCGTGATGTACTTTGAACAATGTGAAAGTTATTGTTAAGTTGTCAACTTTTAGGGTCATGGATATGTCGAGCTGATGTAATTAAACTTGTTTGAAATGAATCAAGTGTTGGTGAATACTTCCAACGTCCAGTGTTGTACTTTGTGTTTCATCAACCAGCCGAGACTCTGTCGGAGTTGATGACGCTGGTTGATATCTGAGGCCAAGGGAGGACCTAGATCCCCCTAGACAACATGTAGACAGATCCAAAAAATATGTGTTACGCCTGAAAGCAATAAAAAAAGAAGGCACAGAACTAGTAGGAATGAGAAATTTTTTTAGCTGATCTAAGCCCGAGACAGGAGAACGGCATGAGCATGTTTAATATACCGGTACATGTTTAATGTACCGGTACATGCTTAATGTACCGGTACA